>BMAV01016749.1:94206-150663 GCA_019973955.1 Trichonephila inaurata madagascariensis | reverse complement strand
CCACGTGTATGCATTCTAAGCACAAAGTTAAAATAACTTTGTTTTAGAAGAAAATGACGGTTAAGCTGCTTAAATACAGATTAATAATACTATATTTTATGAAAAAGAATATTTTTCTACACAAATAATGACTCTTTAATCACTTCATTAATCACACATGATTTTGGACACTTATGAATCAAATTTTTCGTAGGCTTTCATAATTTTGATGAGGTTCAAGGAAGATGAATATTATTGCTTGTTTTCACTTACTTCGTTAGTGGATATGAATATATTTACATAAAAATAAGACGAATTATTATATTTTTTGGCAAATTTTTAAAAGCTGTAGTGTTTCATAACATTCTTCCAAGGGAACTTCTTATTGTTTACTTTTTGAATGATATTCACCATTCTAATGAGGGGAGGGAAGGAAAGCATTGCTCAGAAAATTTTGAATTTGCTTTAACTTCTTCGATATGTTCAATATGATCATCGTCATATGGCTCAATATAGCGAATGAAGACTGGGAATTTAACGATAGTCCATAGAGATGTAGTATATTTAAGGTACATCTCTCAGCATCTCAATCAAATGTTCTATGAGTACCAGATTGGACTGTGTTATACTCTGTTTGATATGTGTCATTGATGAAAAAAATTATATTCAAATGAGTTTGTGTGAATTGAATGAAAAAGAAAAAAAAAGTATGTTAAATGTATTTGTACAAACTATTTTGAAAATCAGGAGCGCAAAAATGTTTTTAGATTACGTCAGATTTATTTATTAAATTATTGTTATTGAAGAGAGATTCACTGTAATGAATTATAAGGATTCAGATTTTTATCAGAAAAAAAAAAACCCTTTTAAAAAGATAGGAGGAGAGATAGTAAGTTAACATATTAATAACTACAACTTTTTTACTATTTAGCTCGTAGTTCGAATAAGATGTCGTAGCAATGTTTACCTTTTCTATAGGATTTCCATAAGCTCTGATATGCATGTTCTTTTTAACATTTTAAATGTAAATCAAGCATTTTCTTTTATTTTTAAAAACTTCCATATTTTCGAAACACAATTTATTTTTAGAATTTTACCAAATGTGTAAGTAAAAAACGTTATTTGTGTGCAATCGTTTATTTTTAAAGTGCTTTTGTTTTGTTTCTGGTCATGAACGTCTTGGCAATCCTTCAGATATACTTGAAAAAGAAACATAACAAAACATTGATTGAACATAAAACATTATTCTTATTTTTAAAGTAATTTGTTACTGTATCGAACAATATGCATGTAAATTTGAACTGTTGTTTCTTAAAAGAAAAACTATGAATTTTGGGTTGTAATTTGTTAAACATTTGTATTTACATATTGGAAGTAATATTATAAATGATTAATGAACAAAAATAACTTTTTCCATTGGATGGAATAGTAAATTCAACCACAACTAAATTTACAACTTGTGTTTAGTGTAATAAATCCTTCTCAATGAATATAAAATCATGTGAGAATTTTTTCAATCCCTAAGTAATATCCAATTCAAAATATGCACATACAATTCATATTTTTTAGATTACATCTTTAGTTCATATTATGTTAATATAAGATTTTGGCAAAGGGGATTTAATTATTTCTTTAAAAGACAATTTGATTACTTGAAAATAAAACCAAAAATGAAAGATATTAAATGGTTGACATGGAGGTTGCAGATTTTTTTTTTTTATGAAAATAATAAAATTACATAGTTGTGAAATCAAAGAAAATACATATTTTACAAAATATGTTGATATCTAATGTTTTAAGATATAAAATGGTAATACTGATTTTTATTCTTAAAGTATGGAATATTTTCAATTTATATGTAATTCAATTTGAGTGTAGAATAATTTAATACCTAACATCTTATTATATCAATAAGCATTATCAATAAAATGTAATTTTGTAAGGGGCACTTATTTGATATAATTTTTTAAAAACAGAATTGTAATTATCTACTAAATGATAATTTGTTCACATTATAAATAATTTTCAAAGATATTAGTGACAATATATGTAAAAACAGAATAAACATTGATCTAATATTTTACACCAATATTAATCTTAGACCTCAATTAATGTGTTCATTTTCATCAAGGTGCATTCTAAGTCCGAAGAAAAACTAAAAATTGATGGCAAAAAAATTATTTTTTTTAAAAAGCAGTATTTTTGCAAGTGATAAACTAAGTTTTGGTGGGTGGGAGGACAAAAGTTTCATCTATGCAATATAAATTGCTGATTTCAGAAATAAAAATTTTAGTGCTTTTGCTAACTACATGTGTGCAATTGATTGCCAAAGATTTTAATTTATAATATCCTGTGTTTTTTTTTTAACATTTCAGTATTTTGTGCATAGTTTTACTAAATAGCTGTTGAACTAGTGTCTTATTTGCTATGTATTCTTACATTAAAGTAAATATTTAAGCAAAACTGCTTGATATACCTATATAAGTATGAATCTTGAAACTTATCTTAAATGAAGTGGTGAACTATTTCTCACAAAGCATGACATACTACACAAATGCTGTCTTTCAAAAAGTAATCCGTTTTTGGTGAAGGAAATCTTTTTTGTCGTAACAAGAGGCAAACAGCAATTATGTTAGTTGTTTCTTTGGATGGATTATCTTATTGGATATATCCTTGCCTTAACTTTTTATAACTTTATGCTTTATAACTTTTTGTAAACTGAGTGTTTTTTCATTCCCTTTCTCTGAGTAAGAACAATCATTCTCTGATAAGCTTATAAATAGAGTATTAGTCATTTATGAATATAATTTTTACTCTCTGAAACAATTTTAAATATGAACGGAGTTGAATCTAACTACGATTTATGTGGCTGTCTTAAAAGGGATTCATATGGAACTGAACTGAAACTATACCGATATTTTTTTTATGTTAAACCAGATGTGAGATCATTGGTAGGAGGAAAAGGAGTGTTAGTATTTTCTAAGGCAGTGACCTTGAATAGAATAGGTGAATGGAATTTTCACATTTAGTACCAAGTTTTAATTGACATCAAGCATCATATACTCCAATAAATTCTGTATTTTATATGGCACATCACTAAAAACATGTTGAGCATTCTCACCGACACGTTGGATGAAGCCCTTGCAAGAGTTAAGATTACGTGCCCTGCCTCTGTCCTCATTTCATCAGAAAGAGTTATATGGGAATCTAATTAATCTATTGTAGTAACTGCATTCTTCTGAATTAAATTAATCAGTGCTAGTTGGTCACAGAGTAATTGCATAGTAAAAATGGGGAGAAGGCCTTAATCCTCCCAGAAGTTATGTGAACCACCTGGTTTTGGGAAGTATCAAGAAGCTTTGAGGCTGATATCAGCTTTTCATTGTTAGTTCAGAATTGGTACTCAAAGTATCTATTTTCCCTCCATTTAACTCCTGACAATTTTTCAAGAATGGGGAGTCTCTTCTTTGCTTTGATATATTATGCTTATCATGCTTAGTTCATTTTAATTTGTCATCAAAGATGCATTGAAGATAAGGTAAAACATTATGCTGCAAAACAGTACCCTTAGAGATAAAGCAAATAAGGAAAGGTTGCCAATTTAAGGTAAAGAATTGGTTAGTAGTTTACATTAGGTTTATTGTCATATTTTCATCACATTAGTTTTCAGTCTTTCAAGAGATTGGCTTGGCTACTTCAAGAGATATTTAGCTTGGATTGGACTTTTTCTGATGCACAACAACTAATAGCAAGGTTATCCTCAAAAGGAGTTGTATTAGTCATTCCGTCAGCAGTTAAAATGTCGATTAGGTTGTTAACAAAGACATTTAACAGTTAGAACTAATTAAAGTACCCTAGGGTATGCCAGTATTTCACTTTGTTATAAGCTTGACATAGAATCTGATGAAAATAAAAGTGGCATAGAAATGCTGTGAAAAGAAATTGCTAATCTATGAAATCATATTATTACACCCACCCAGGCTCTGTAACTTTTTGAGTCGCCAAACTCAAAAGAAGCTTTAAAGCCCACAAATAGAGTTAGAACAAAGCATCCTTTACAGACTGCTTAAAAAATAGCTCGTTGGTTTAGTGACTGACATTTTAGTGCTGGAGTGAAGATACCAGATGGATTCAAGATACCAGTTTAGATGAGACAGGATCATTTCCATAGTCTAAGGTAAATTGCTTGTCTGTGAGATAGTACAACTGTTTAAATCATCTAAGAGTTTATTCCTTTCATATATAGGGTTAATGATTTCTGTTTACCAGACTGTAGGGATCCCAGAATTCCAGCTGTAATTATAAAATCCATTTACATAGAAAAATGCATTCTTAATAATATAATCATGTAAAATTTTAGCAAATGAGCACAGCATTACAAGTATTCTAAGTATTTGTTTCCTGATTTAGGAATTATAATTCTGAGGGGAAAAAATTTCTGGTAAGATTTGATTTTCTTATTAAATATATTCCAAATCATAGTGTGTCTGTTATCTTTTTCTTTATTGAAACTTAATATTAATTCAGATTGCTTTCTATGCATCATTTTTGTTTTGGCTTTGCAATCATTGCAAATTATTCATTATGTGATTTGAACAATAGAATTGTTTAAAATTATGATTATCCAATATTTCAATCTATTCAAAATATTAAATCTTGCTATTATTGTTTAAAATACAAATTCTTCATCTCTTATGGGTTTTTTTTGAAAATAAATTGTGGCAATATTTTGTGCTGTTTATATATCCCACTTGCATATATATAATGCACTTAAAAAACAGCACGTGTATATATACAAATTTGGATTTAAATAAAAGAAAAGAAAATAGAGTGGAAAGTTACATGATTTCTTCACTTCCTACTGGAATTAAATAATTTGCACTATTCTTGTATACTGAAATTTAATAATTTCTTTTACAGTTGAATATCATTTTTGCTATAAAAAAATCTGTGATGTAATTTAAATTTATGTTAAAAAAAATAAGTACTATATTCTATTTTAATGTAAACTTTTTAAACTAAATGTTTTTATTTCAATTGCAGATAAAATTGAGGGGAGCAGCAATTAATATTCAGTTGCAAGATGAGCCAGCTCACTGAAGAGCAGAGAAAAAGAATTGAAGAAAATCGACGTAAAGCTCTAGAAAGAAGAGCAGCACTATCTGGTACTATTAGTCAGAAAAATAGTACTAATCCATTTGTTTCTACTAAAAATACTTTAGAATTTAAACAAACATTTAAACCTCCAGCTATTGTAGTCAATAATTCTAGTTTTATTTCGAAATCTGATAAACTTTCTAATTCAAACAATAATGCTGAGACTTCTGAGCAAAGTAAATCTTCTAATATTGTGAATGGTACTAAAAATGAAAAACCTGTTGCCAAAATTTTCAATTCACAAAATTATTTGAGTGGCACCTGTGTATTGCTAAATCGCCAAAGATTTTATGTAAATATAGGTTATAATAAAGAAGTAATAGATATATTTAAAACAGTTACAAGCAGATTGTATGATGCCCAAACCAAAAGATGGAATTTTCTAATAGAAGATCATGAAAAACTCATGTCCCTTTTGAAGCCTTTACAACCAAATGTTTTAATTGTTCCTTTGCCTCGATTTATTACAAAAATATTTAGCAAGGTATCAGAAACTAAAACTATCAAAGAACATGATTTATCTAAATTGGATCCAGTAATGTTAAGGTCTTTGTTGCCTTTTCAAAGAGATGGAGTTAACTTCGCTATTCAGCATGAAGGAAGAGTCTTAATTGCTGATGACATGGGCTTGGGTAAAACAATCCAAGCTATAGCTATTGCTAATTACTATTCTGAAGATTGGCCTTTATTAATAGTAACACCTTCTTCAGTGCGATATTCTTGGCAACAATCTTTTCACACATGGTTACCATCATTAGATGAGCATGAAATAAGTGTAATCAATTCCAGTAAAGATCATATTCCAAATAATAAAGTAATATTGATGAGTTATGATTTACTTACTAAAATGAAAGACACCATCATAAATCGAAAATTTAAATCCATAATTCTAGATGAAAGTCATTTCTTAAAGAATCCAAAATCTGCTCGGACTAAGGCTGCACAGGATATCATAAAAAATGTCAAAAGAATTATAATGTTGAGTGGCACACCAGCTTTATCTAGACCTATTGAGTTGTTTACTCAAATCTCTGCTTTACGATCACGGGATTTTTTCTCTTACATGGAATATGGGATGCGTTATTGTAATGGAAAGCAACTACCATGGGGGTGGGATTTTACAGGTTCTTCTTACATGGAAGAATTGCAAATTGTATTGGAAGAAATTGTCATGATTCGCAGGCTTAAATCAGATGTAATGCAACAGCTTCCAGACAAATTTCGTCAAATGATTGTTCTTGATCCCTCAAAAGTTTCTACTAAGAGCAAAGTTTTAATAGCTATGTCTCAGAAATTCAAACAAGAGGCTTTAAGGGGGATGGAAAAAAGAGGAGTGCTTTTGGAATATTTTCATGAAACTGGGGAAGTAAAATTGAAAGCAGTATGTGAATATATCCTTGATCTTCTTGAGAGCGATAGAAAATTTCTATGCTTTGCTCATCATAAAAATGTTATAAATGGTATATGCAATGCGATTGAAGGGAAAAATGTAGACTATATTCGAATTGATGGTTCAGTATCTTCTGAACAACGTAAAAAACTGTGTGATAAATTTCAGCTGAATGATGCATGTAGAGTCGCTATTTTGAGCATAACTTCAGCTAATTGTGGGATAACTTTAACAGCTGCAAATCTGGTAGTATTTGCAGAATTGTTTTGGAATCCTGGTATTTTGACTCAAGCCGAAGACCGGGCTCATCGTATTGGTCAACAGGACAATGTTGTTGTGCAATATCTAGTGGCAAAAGGTACTGCTGATGATGAAATGTGGCCTTTGGTGCAAAGGAAGTTAGATGTATTAAATAAAGCTGGCCTGAGTAAAGATAATTTCAAATCAGCAGACACTGTTATGCAAGAAGCGAGATCACAACTACAATTAGAAGATTTCTGGAAGGAATTGGATGAATCTTATGGAGAAGATAATGAATTAGATCATGATATTCCTGAAAAACGCTTGAAATTAATAAAGTAGAATTTTTTTATATATCAATGAAAGCTTTAGAAAATCAATGAGTAAAATAAATCGTTTATAAGCTTAAGCTTGATTATCTAGCATTTTTCTACTTTAAAAAGAACAATATATAGAAACAAAGTACAGAAATATGTCAGTATAATTCATTTAAAAAAGTTAACATAATTCATTTAAAAAATTTTCTGCTTTTTTAATAGTTACAATATGATTTATAAATTCTTATTATAAATTATATTGAAAATTGATTTATTTTAATAAAATGTGATATATATATAAAAATGTTGCTAGTTTTGTTTAAAAACTGGCGACATCCTCAAATTTCTTTTTATTGTTGTATCTTTTACAATTAAAACACTATTTTATAATGAACCATTAAGATGCTGTTGGAAATTCAATGTTTTTTTTCAATAATATTTCTCTATTTTGATATGTAATATCCCTCTTTAATGAAAACTTTTTATTTATTAGTTTTTATACTTTACATTATGATGCTAACAGTTTTGATGTGTATCCCATCTTGGAGAAAAAGGATTTAATGTTTTCAAACTTTTTAGTTGCATGTAAATCATTATGTGGCATTTAAAAAATGTTTTAAATACAGAGTTCACACACACTTATCAGTTATATTATATATCTTTTTTAATCAGTTTAGTTGGTATAATTTTTTTTCTTTAGAAAATATATTTTAAGGTTCATTTTTTTACTACAATTGTACTAGGAATTTTGAAATAAATAATTGATTTAACAAATTTATTATGGTACTCAAAAATGATGAATTAATGATAAATTAAGACCAAAATAAAATTGTTTCTAAAAGAATTTGCAGTTTTCTTTCTTTTTTTCTACATTATTGTTTGTTTTCTTTTTTTTTTTTAATCAGGGCTACATAGATCAGGATCCTTTCAAATATTTTTGGACCATTCTGGTATCTATAATCAAATTAAAAACTTATTTTCTAAAAAAAAATTCCCTTATACATAATCAATGCTTTCTAGATTTCAAAGAAGTTTCTAGTACAATCCTTTTACCTATGGAAATAATTATAAAAAAAAATGGTATTAAAATAATTTTTATAATTTCAATATTTTTCAATATTACTTAAAATAATTTCAAAAACGAAGTTTTCTTTAATAAAAAAGCTCCTTTAAGGAAATATGTGATGAGCATATACAAAGGGCATGCTGTTAAAACAGTTATTTTTTATGTAATGGTAACACCACAAAACTAGAACATAAAAGTATGGTGGATTTCTTAAAATTTTAACTAAAAAAAGGCTTATAAATGTTCTGAACGAAGCAAACAATTTTATTTTCCTTGTATTTTCACAGAAGAAATAGAGGAGAGGGATTCAGAGTTAAAAAATGAAATGTGTTCTGCCTTAAAATTTTGCTATTGTTTGGGCAAAACAGCTCCAGAAAGAAAAAATGTTTTGGTGAGTACGATTTTTAGATGGCTTAGTGATTTTAAAGGACGTTTGTCTACTGAACTGTGTGTGGCTGTCAAGCTTGGCCGACCAGAAATTATACATGATCGAAATATTAACAGTTGTGTGCAAAGAAAAAATGCAAAAGAAATGTGACGAGATAGCAGTATCAACTAATATTTCAAAAACGTTGATATTTCGCCTTCAACACAACAATTTACAGCTTCGGCATGTTTGTTCCAGATGTGTTCCTCACAGCATCTTACTATAATAAATAAATGAAAACACAAGAACTCACAGCAATGTTGTGAGTGGAAGCAGATGCTTTAAAATGGTCCGAATTTCCTAAAGACTGCAATAACAGGTGATGAAATTTGGTACATCATTTCTTTCCCCATACCAAGTCCACAATAAGTGTATGGAACCATCCTGATTCTCCGCCTCTGAAAAAAATCCAACAAATCAAATCCACTGGAAAAGTCATTATTTTATTTTAAATGTATAATCTCACAGCGTGCTGTACCATCAAAAATTACTACGAATGGGGAATATTATTCTTCAGTTTTGAAAATCTTGCGACAACACTCATATCGAAGAAGCATGAACTGTTAGTAAACCGGACATTATATCACGATAATGCTCGACCGCATGTCGCTACTTCTTTTCAGCAATATCTTAAAAAATGCAATATTAATATCATGCTACGTCTCCTTACAGTCCAGATCTCTCACCGTGCGATTTCTTTTTTGTTTCCGACGTTGCAAGTAAAGCTCCGTGGCAGAAAATTTAACACAGATTCAGACTCTTTGAAGCAGTTTCCAGAATAATCTCTACTTGTTTGAGAAATGAGTTAGCGATGAAATCGTTGCATATCATCTGAGGGAAGGTATTTTGAAAAGGAATGATTTATTTTTTGCTTTAAATATATTTCTTGATTTTTTTTTTAATGTTTTATGGAACGCTCTTTTTGTGTATTAGTGTATATGCTTATGCAGTGTTTTCCATTTCGCTGGCGTAGATCTCGCCACGTAGACTATTAACACACAGCATACACATAAAAATTTTTAGTTCTAATTTTTTTTACTTTGGCGGCATAAACATTTTAATGTCATTTAAAAAAATTTCAAGTGGCTTTTTTCTGTTCCCTTTTCCGCATAAATTCTGCGAGATAACTTTTTAGACGATATGCAGTTCTTCTGTATTTCTTGTTTCACCATTCTATTTTCTTGCGCGTTCATTCCAGTTTTAGAATCGGAAAAGTTGTATTTATGGTTGGTTCACTTTGAAGTGTTCGAAACTTTCTTCTCTCTACCAGTCTTTCGGTGCAGTATGATTCCCACGAATCTGAATACATTATACTTCCTTTTTCGGTATTTTCTTAAATTGCAAATCGGTTTGGCTTCTTTACAAGGAAACGTTCGTTTCATGTCAAATTCCACCAAAGATTCACCATTGTGATAGAATCTATCCCGCATTGTGTTTTTGCGTTTCGTAAACATACTTTTATCCACTTCGGCGATCACACCTATTTTCCGCTGTTGATATTGAATCAATACAAACCTTCCGCATGTAGTTATCCCAGTCTTCAACTATTCCGTGACTGATTTCCAACTGCTTTTCATAACCACATTTAACTGAAGTTGATTCTTCGTTCCAACCCCGCGTAAATAAATCTCCGAAATATTATTTAATTTCATGAGTATTATCACTGGCAATTTTTGAATAAAAGCCTTTCGTTTGAAAGAGAATGTGACAAATTCTGGGCAAATCCCAGCTTTTCACTGGGTTTTCATTCATTTTTGACGTATTAGGATAAAGGCATTACTTATAAAGGCTACGACTTTGAAAATGTGGTGTTAAAAGGTTACCAGTGAGAATATTTCGTTTGGCGTCATGTTTTTGGTGACTTTATCGCCTGCGCCGGTGAAGTGAAAAAGTACCGTTTATGCTAAAATATCCCCCCCCCCCTTTTTTTTTAAAATTATAGATTAATTCCTTTGAAATTCATGTAAAAAAAGGTAAGTTTCTTATAGTCAAATTGGGGATACGTTCCATGATATCCGAAAACCATGTAAGATAAAATGAACTATAATTTAAAAACCATGTCAAAAAAAAATCTATAATAGTATGGCGTGAAGTGAGAATATATTTAAGGTTTATTCCACGCCATATAAATAATAAAAATGAATGATAAAAAAGGTTAAACATATTTTTAATTTACAGCATTATAAAACATAAGAATTACTAATTACTTAGTTTGAAACATGAAAATTGAATAAAAGGGAAAGCACGTCTTTCCTCTTGCGAGTCAGAGAGAGAAGTTGCTAGAGCGAGTGTCCGTTCATATCAGTTCACTTCTCCTCTCGCCGGTTGGTTCCAGTTAAGAGGAATTAGGTGGGTGCCGAGGCACGCCACAAATAGTTCTGATGTGCATACGAATTATATATAAATATGCAATTTTATTGAGCAATAAAATTTAAAATGCATACATGGATTCTTAGGTAAAATTAACTAACCCAAACAAAAAGTCTGTTAAACTAGAAAAGAATAGACAACTCAAACATAAAAATAGAAATGACAAAACAACCTGTTGATTGAATGTGTATTATGAGCAATTTAACGATGTAATGTTACATGTCGTATCAAATGTGAAGGTAAAAGTTACCGAATAAATTGTTTCTGCAGTAACTGTTACATTATAGCAGTACTGCCTAGCTTTTGAAGTGTGGTAAAATCGTGGATTTTTTTTAATACATTGTGATATCAAGGATTGCACTTTGTACTAGACTGTATATAAATGTTATACATTTACAAAGTTTTGTATTTTAAAAATGATCATTTATACATTTTTTAACTCTTTGTATTTTAAAAATGATCATGTTAAGGTATTTTTCTGTGTATCAATACAGGAAAGTAATTTGAATGTTCAAGTTTATTGCCATATGTTAATTGGTGATAAAGAATTTTACTCAAGTATTTTGTAGTAATTTTGTAATCTGTTTTTATTATATAATTTTAAGATATATTTTATAGTTAAATTATAATGCTTTTGTAACTACTAATATACTTAATTGAAATACTTCATATGTGAGTATATATAATCAGTCATTTTTTTAAAACGCTTTTTGTCATGAGATTTAATTTATTTCAAAAGATAGTTTCTTTTTTTATATTGTCTAAAAAATACAAATAGAACTTTTATGTTTTATATTCTAAACAGTTACAGATTAGTTAACAGCTTCTATTAGTAATTTGAAATAATGTGTGAATATTTTGCTGAAAATCCACATTATTCAGTCACATTAATTTTTCAAATAAATGCAACCAACTTCTATAATCATCTATCAAAATGTTTCATACAATGTCATGATTTGTGGTTTGGCACTGGCTAATTTTTCAATTTCTACTATTAGCTCACACAATCTCTATGTATATTTATTTATTTATCTGGGTGGAATTTTCAATTGTTAATAAAATACATTTTAAAGCGCTCAATTGAGCTGAAATTTTATATACAGGTTTATTTTGGATGACAATACAATAATATAATAATAATTAATAAAAATTGATTTAAACTAATTATTTAAAGTATTACAAATACAGCCACGTTGGTGACTTAGCGACCCTTTTGGCGACTTATGTCAAAACTTGAAAAGGTTTTTTCTCGTGTGTTTAAGTATACAGTTGAAATGAAATTTATATACACAATCGTTTTGGATGACAATGCGATACTTTAATGATAATTAATAAAAATTAATGACCACTTAATGTTGTGATTCTGTCCTATGTATATACATATTTATATTAATTGTAACTATTTAATAAAAAGTAGCTAAAATAAAAATTTTCTTTGTTGATCTAAGTAGGAATTGACTTAATTTTTTTTTTTTTTATATTACTTGTTTGTAATGCACTGTGACGCATTGAAAGTGCAACACTAAGAAGAAAGGCCAAGGGGTGGCACAGTTCTAGGTACTTCAGTAAATATTTATTTATACAATAATGTGTTGCAAGTGACACGCACACCTTTAAAAAACATAGTCCGCGTTTTTCACACATCCTATCTCATAAATTGGAGTGACTTGAGTTAGTAGATTCCTGCCACACCACACATGAACAAGTTTGTGAGTCACAGTTCTCCCTCACAAACAAAGCGGCATGAACGTATTTCTCCCATTTCTGTCCTAAGCACAGAATTCAAAGCATTTGATTTATGGTGCGATGGAACATTTTTCCATCGGATTACTTTGGGGATAGAAACCAAACTATTGACCACTTTAACTCCAAAGCGTTCAAAAAATTTAGAAGTCAATTCACTCATAAATCGAGATCCTTCGTCATGTTGAATCTCTTTCAGGAAAACAGTTTAACTGAATATCTATTCATACCGATGTTACGTCAGACCACTGGCGTAGCTAGTCCTCAGTGCGCCCTGTATCAACATTCTTTGGGGGCCCTTTTTTGGAAATTCAATAATAAGGATTACATCAATAAAATTTATTTGGAAGTTTCAAAATATTACATCTGTTAGGACCCCGTATTATTGATAGGGCGATAGCTACGCCTCTGCGTCAGACAAGCGTACAACCAGGGGCGGCTCTAGTGCCGGACCCCTGTCCGGAGCCACAACTTCGAAGGGCAGCATTTGGATCGAATTTAAAAATACTTTTTTTGTTACAAAAAAATTCATATATTTTCTTAAATATTATTGGGTGTGAATTTGGTATTTCATTTAACGTATCTTACTTCCTTGTTTTGTACTCTGTATGTTTAATGTCAGTTTTCTTCCATGCTGAAACTTAAGAATTTGAGTCAGGAGTACATGTTCAATCATGAAATTTGATAAGTTTACGCCTTTTTCATTAATAACTTTCTCCCCATCCATTCACCCATATGACGTCCAATGTCAGCTATCCAAAAGGGGACAGGGGTAATGAGAGTTTTTAGGAAATAGAGTCACAAGAGATAGTTTATTTTAGAGTGTAATTACTATAAGTTGCAATTAATGTTTGTAATCCCCACCATCAGTAGACTCTTTTTAGAAGAAATTAGCACGCTGAAATGGACGATTCCTTTTGTTGCATTTTACTCGTTTGAAATAACAGGTAATTATAACCTTAATTTGGAATCATTTTGACTTAAAATTATATATATATGTAATATTGCTGTGCTGCCTTTTTGTTCGCAAGAATGACTCCAGTTTTTTTCGGTGGGTATCTGAGTGAACAATTTATCATTTTTAACTATAGTTTGCTTTGATGAGTGGGGCGGCATTTTCCATTTTTGTCCGGGGTGGCAAAACTGCTTGAGCCGGCCCTGCGTACAACGTCCGATATTTTGATAACATGAACATCGCTGTAAGCAGAAGTTTCAGAAGTTCAATGATGTCAATATTTAGCTTGGAAAGCACTTCAGTAATAACGGGAACCGAAGTCTTTGCAACCTTCTTTTTGTCGCTGGACTTTACAACCTTTTAACAAGGATCACAGATTTTATCATAATCCTCAGAACAGTGGCGTAGCGTAGGGGATGCAGAGGGAGCCATGGCCCCGGGCGGCTGCAAGCGCCGTTATATTTAAATTCAAAAAATATTTCAAACTCCAAATTGCGCCCGCGCGACGAAACTGACGGAAATGAGTGAAAGCTTTAATACACGCTGTAGCGAACATTATTCCAAAACCAGTTGATGACGTCAGAGACCAAGAGGGGATAGTGTTACTGCCTGAGGAAGTAGGGGAGAAGGGTTTCCAAGAATCCATTTCCCATACGTTCCGAGATTGACTCCTCTAAAGCATTGCTCCGCAACCTTTTTATCGCCGCGAACCGGTCGACATTTGTTAATTTTACCGCGGCCCGCTGAGGGGAAGAATATTGATTGTTTATATTTTAGACTGTTTTGATTTAATAATTTTAATTTAATCGTGACTTCTGAATAAAATATAGCTACACCAAAAAATGAATATAAAGTGATTTAACAAGAAATATTAAGTGATTTTCATAAAAAAAGTAGTCCAAACCTAAGAAAAACATACCACAGTAAATAAAAGAGAAATAATTTAATGTTTCTAGTGCGGACCGGTACCGGTCCGTAGGTTGCGGAACACTGCTCTAAAGGACATGCGCGATGACAGTTTTAGGGTCCCGGCTGGAAGCAAAGAACAGAAACGTGCTCTGAGTGTAAGATGGCGATTTAGTATGCTCCTGTAAATAAAATTGCATATATTTACATCTCTAGCCTCACTGTGTTTCCGTACCCGATACGCCACAATGCACAGATGCAGGAAGTTTATTATAATATGCAATCGCATTCGTTTTTATGTTACTTAGGCTTCTAGCAAACGGTACAGTGTTAAGTCAATGATACTCAAAATTATTTGCAAACAGAGGGACTCAATATCCATCAATGTACTCAAAAAATACTTGCTTTGCAGACCATATTAAAAGCAAAACGAGAGGAATTCGTGGACGACGCTTTAATATATGCTAAAAGTTTATGTGAAGAGCTTGAAATTTCTTTTGAACCCCCAAGACGAATCAGGAGGAAGTATATATTTGGCGACGGAAGTAAAGATGTTCAGTTATCGTACGAAGATGACTTGAGGCGCGAACAATGTTTTCTTCAATAGACAGAGTAACTGTTGAAATTTTCGAGAAATATTCCAACAGTTGCAGAAAAAATGTGCTTTTTAAAGGCCTAAAGTGATACTGATCATGGACGAACTTAACTTACATCAAGCTCCTTAAAGAATTCCAACTTCAGCGGGTATGTTCTACAAGCTTTCATAGCTGCAACAGACCCAGGCTGTAAAAAAGAACACATTAGGTCCGGCTCTCTGGGTTTATTAAAAAGTATTATTGAGTCCAAACTTGAAGATGGCTTACCAAACATTGTCATAATATGCTGAGAATTTTTTTAACATCTGCCATCAGTAATGCCAGTTGCGAGAGAAGTTTCTCTAAGCTAAAATTAATCAAAAATTATGTCAAACCGACTCTGTCCACGTTAAGGCTAACAAATTTAGCTATTCTGGCAATTGAAGATAACATACATATTGATATAGACAATTGTAAAGATTTTGCTATGAAAAAAACACAAAAAGTGCATTTTTAATCAATAAAAAAGCCAGCTCAAGTGTCGTTCTCGTCACTTGACCATGGTTCAAAATTACGAGGTCCGTCGCCAAAAGCCCTCGTATAGCTGAACAGTGTGACGTTAATATTCACTCACCCGATTTCCCATCTTGCTCATCTAAGTCCTTTAAGGCTGTTTTCGGTTTATGTTAAAGAATAGGACCCGAATTCGGAACATTTTTTCAGATATAAAAGAAATGAAAATTTAATATGATATTCTGGCTTCACTATCCTTTAGAGAGCAGCAGTTTTTATCATACTTCCCATTTTTAACAGAGTTGATTCATTCTTTTTGGTGTAAAATGTGTTTTGCATTTTTTATCCAACAGCGTAATGTTAAATGTGCTTTGCCTTCACGTATTAAAACAAAAAAGAAAGTATTTACGGAATATTTTGAAATTTTTAAAAACACTATATTGTTAACAGCGGTACGAGTTATAATATTGCAAATTTCCATGGAAATTGGGTAATTTTTCTGTCTGAAAAAGTGCTTCGTGTTTAGTTAGGGCTCTCGTACTTTCACCGAAAACAACCTTAACCCGTTCAGGACCATGATACATGTGATCACTTCAGGGAACACGGTATCATATGAGATTGGGTTCTCCCCTTTCTGAGGTCCGAGATCACACCGGTGTGATCTGAATTTGGAATGAATGTAAAATAGAAATGTAACAGGAAAAATCCTTGTTTACGGGTTAATCTAGTATTTTCCTTAAAAAAGCGCATCGATTGGTCTGAATTTTTTTTACATCTTCAAATTTTTTAAGCTTGATTCACTAGGTGAGTTAACAATGGACCATTCATCCACAACTAGTATTCTTTAAACTCAATCGGAGCACGTTTTGTTATTTGAGCTGTGATGTTGAGATCAATTTTTAAACATGATGTCTCACATCAAAATAAGTTTGCAGTTCATAATAGAAGTCTTGGCAAGTACATTCAGCTATTTTTTTTTGGTGAGTTAACTGCTTGAATTTTTCCCGAGTTAAATATTTTTTTTTATAATACACATTGTTTCATGTGATCATAATCATATGCACCTTTCCTCGGGCAATTATCTGCGTGTTATCTTGCAGAAGTAGAAGTGCGAGCCAAAGTTTCTTCGGGTGAGTAAGTGAATATTAATGTCGTACTGTTCAGCTAAACGAGGGCTTTTGGCGACGGACCACCTAATTTTGAACCATGGTCAAGTGACGTGGATGACACCTGAGCTGGCACCCTCTCTCCTAACTACCACACCACACCAAAGGGAGGACGTTTGAGCTCTCGACAGATTTAACATGCATCGCTGCCCTACATGGCGGGTCTTTAGTGGTACTGGGCTCGAACTCATGACATGCCTGGCATGATCCGATATCTTGACTACTGGGCTACCCTGCAGCCCTTAAAGTTTCTTCGGGAGAGATATCCTTCTAATGTGATGCTAAAATAATATTAAATACAGGCCAGTGCCGTTTTATTCACTGGGCGGACGGAAAATTTGGACTTAACCAGAATTTCTGGTTATAAAATTTTGATTCTCCATTGCCAAGGAGGCATGTAGGTCTTCTGCGCCCAGGGCCTGAAATCAGCCTAAACCTGCACTAATCTTTCAACCTATTGTAAGAGTTCAAAAGCAAATACGTCCGGAAATGCCACCTGCAAAAGGAGACGGTTGTATTACCTCCCCCTAGGCAAAGCGGGAAGAATTCATTCTATGTTTGGGCTTTAACAAAGGGCAATAGTCAATCAAATACCTAATGATATGAGGTTGTAGCTCGAAAGAGCTGGGTACTCGAGCCATCCACCCAATGATATTCTATGTTTGGGCGCAAACGAGAATAGACCTGTCTGAGTGTGTTCTTAAAAATATTTAAATTTTAGACCTCATGTTTTAATTTTCCCATGACCATTCTTAGGATCAATTATCAGTCATATTTATGAAGAAACTTGCCGCAATACTCGGGGAGGTGCATCTACCCTGAAATTGGTACATTTTCTTGTTATTCCCAGTGTTGCATTTTCAATGATATGTTGTGTAAAATACAGAAATATACATTTCCCTTTATAAAATTTTATTTTATGATACATAGTGTTATTTATATCTGTAAATTAATTTTATATATTAAAGATAAAGATCAATCATAATATTTCACTCTGTTTAATCATTATGAACATTCAGATAAAATTAACTGCTGTCAAATAATTTGATTTAAATTTTGCAGAACTGAAAATTAAGCATAGGACATTTTTCTGATGGAATAACTATCCTTAAAATAGTATTAGGAAAAATCACTATTAATCTTATCTAATCAATTTTAAAGGATATTTTCACTTTGTAATTAGAACGTATTTTGCATCATTAATTTTGATCCAGAACTTGATTCTAGTTTTTAAGGGCATTATTGATAATAGCTACATTCCTTTGAATCACTGGTGGGCTCTATAATTTGCTCTAATAGTTTTATAAATAGTCAAGAATAGGAATTCCTATTACAGTTACTTCATTTTGCTTTTGTCTATTTTTAAGAATAAGACAACCTGAAGTATAACATAGGAAATATGGATTTAGTTACATCTGAGCCCTTTAAAAGGTCAATATGTCATTTTTATTTGTTCTTTCAACTCTGGGAGTTAATTTAATGATATGGAAAATGACTTTGTAATTATTATAATTGATCACAAAGTGACAAAAAATGTCAAATTAATTCAGTATGCTTTGCATAGCAATGAATAAACACTTTAAAATATTACTGATAAAACTCGATTGAAGTCTTTTCAGGAGTATAGTTCCAATTACTAAAGTGTAATGAAATGCTTATCTAACAGCAGCATATCATGACCTTATTCAGAACATAAAATTGTGAATGAAATGTTGATTTGATGAAAAAATCTGAATTATTCATTTTTAATTATGAGTTCTAAATTCTATTATTTAAATTAATTTTTCGCTATCAAATGCTGCCACCAAGGGTAAAATTGACAATGCCGTTAATATTCCTAAATCTTTTTACAAGATTATGAAAAAGAGAATGGCAAGTCTTTGAACCAAGAATATCTCAAATAAAGGGAGCTTAACAAAATTTTCTCCAACAATTAATAAAAGACTATCATCATTTTTACACTGCAAAATAACCCAATTTCTCACTGGTCATGGTAACTTCAAAAGCTATTTGAACAAATTTAATTTGGTCCTGTCATCATCCTGCGATTGTAATATTGGTGGCGAGGAAAATGTAGAACATGTGCTCCAAGTTGGTCTGAGAAAGAAAGATCCAAAGACTGGCTCTCAAGGGACTTAATATGAATCGGCCTCCAAACTTTCACCAAAAGTGCTTTTGAAAAATTCTGTAAATTTATTGTAAATATTTGTAATCCTTCATGACTGATATTGATAAAACGCACACACACTTGCTTTTACAATGAATTAGTAATTCTAGTATAAAGTTATTTTGGTAAAGAAAACTTACTTAAAAAATTACTGTCTTTGCATTTAGTATATGTCAATTATAATTGGAGAAGAGGGTTGTCATTCAACTTTTTTATGAACTCATTTCTAATTAGCAAAGAATAAATTACTCCTCTCACTAAAATAAAATCCATCTCCAATTTTATTTTAATTAAAATGGCCCTGATGCCAGGTTTATACATTCCATATCTAGCAACAATAATAGAATGATTCCTCTATTTATTTCTGAAATAAACAAGGTGGAATTAGATCTCATCATTGTCAATCTGTACAAATTAAACTGTAAAACTTTTTTTCCCTATTTATTCCTCTAGTTCAAATTTCAATCTTTTGTGTAAAACAACAAATAAACCAAGAGAAATTCTTATATAATTAGAATTAATAGAAACTCAATGTAATAAAATCAATTAACAATGCACTTAAAAAAATGAGTGCTATTGGTTACAGATCTAGTAAATTTTGAATTGCAAACAGAGACTAGGAAAACACCTAAGCTGGCACCTCACTATTCTCAAACTTCTACACAATAAATCAACTTGATGACTTTCAATCTTGACAAATTTAAAAGTATCCTTATCTTTAGTGGCATTAGCACTTGAGCCCACAACTCTACTGTAATAATGTCAATCATTAGCTTGCTAACACTTGTATTTAAATTTAATTGAAAATATTTCACATTTAAAAAGATTTCTTTTTATCATTTTATTGTCTTTGCCATGAATTTATATTCGTATTGATTATATTTCATGAAAGTACAATCTTAATTTATCACATATTGCTTGTATAAAAAGTTCAGCATGGATAACAGCACATTTATTACTTAAAAAATATACAATATGTTACAGACTTGGTGATGAGAAATACAATTCTGTACCAGACAGAGAATAATATTTTCATTTCAAAATACAAATTCTTGTTGTTTGTATTATACAACAATACAAAAATGAAGACTAATTTTGATGGCAGATAAAACATTGTGAGTATGTACAAGGATGTAAAAAGTCTTACATGCACAATAGCAATATTTTTGAGTCATATTTTAAAGAAATATTTGAAATATAAAGAAACATTATACAATTTTACAAAGAGCAAGATCTAAAAATTTTGCAATCATCTTTTTAATTAATCATGATTATAACAAAACTGACTTTCAGTATAATCAATAATAAATTACCTTTTTACAGACTTTAATCAGTAACAAAGTATTTGACTTGTGAAAGTCAGATTTGGGTTTTTCATGTTGCAAGATCATTGGAATTGTCAAGAACTTTTACCAAGTAGAGTTCTTTTAGCATTCATGTTTAGCTTGTGTTTTAAGACTGGTACTTTCTTGTTAAATTCTGATACTAAGCATAATAGCATTTTTAATTTTTTCACATCTAGTGGCAATTGATTATGAAACTCTCATTTATTGATAATCCAAAATAATTTTTATTAAAACAGAATATACTTGTTTATGCATCACTTGACATCATTGTTTAAATGATGATAGTAATTATGAAGAGCACAAATATGCATCTCATCCAAGTGAGTAAAAAATTAGAGGTTGCAAATTTATATTTCTAAAAATCAAATAATATAATGATCAATTTTCATTAAATTTACTTTTTAGTAAACTATAAAAAAAAAAAAAAAAAAACTTTTATAAACCCTATGTCTACTTCATATTTTTGTATTTTCATAACAAAAAAACCCCCCATATATCCTAAATTGGTACATTTTAAATTTCATGTCTTTTTGAACATTTTGTCCATTTGATCATTCCATAGCACAGATTAACTTAAAAATAAAATACATGCTTTATTAAGCAACTAATACTATTTAAAAGGAATGAGAATAAAAAGTAATTGTATAATCTAAATTTAGTTTTCTTTATAAGTATAGTTGTTCTTTCAGGAATTAATACATGTAGAGGTTTGGGTCTACAGATTAGACAATTATTGTAAAGTAAAAGTTCTTAAATACTGCAATTTAAATTTTTGCATATGTTCTTTTCAATCCACTTACAGAGAAAATATCTTAAAACAATAAGAAAAAATTATATACACAAACTGAACTTTTATTGTTAAACCAATGAAAAATAGTAAGGATGACTACACATTCAACAATGAACATAAAAAGATCAACATTGAAACAGTGATTTATGGTTAACTATAATACAGATGAGTTTTGGATTTATGAATATTTAAAAACTGCATTTGAGCAGTACATGTTTGAAAGATTATAGCAATTATGAAGAGCATTTTGCTTTTAAAGAAGACATAAAATACTTTATATATTATCCTATATAAAGTTGCTTCAGAAACATAACATAAACAAATCAAAACAAGCCAGCAATTGTAAAAATTATCATAGGAATATTGTATGAAGGAAGGAAAAAATATATAAATGCTAAAATTCATACTGTTGCTTTATATTATTATGGCAACAGATATTTATTTGTTCATAAAACTTTGAAGGATCTATATAGCCAAGTTTAAAAATAACTACCGAGAAAAAAAAATCATTATAGTTAAAAATATAATATGAATTTAAGTATGGAGAAGTTGAAATAAAAAATTTTTAAGTTTGAAAGGATTATGACTAGCAAATAAAAATGGAAAAGTCTAGAAACCTTTTTTGAGTTAAAAAAAAGTATTATATATAATTTTTTAGTGCATAACTCTTAATTGAACTTTTGTTTACACATGTAATGTCAAAACTGTATGTAATAAATCAGAATTGAATAACTTTCTTTGCATAATTAAGAAATATGACTCTGTGACTGACAGCATCCAAGCTATTCAAAATGACAAAGACAAGAATTAAGTAAATATAGAAATTACTGCTTGATAATTCCCATTTCTTTTTTTTTTTATTTTTTATCATAACTTTAAAAAAAGAAATGCACAAAAATAACCTGTCAGTGATCAAATGTAAAACTTTTTTTAAAATAAATTCTTTGGAAAAAAATACATTTCATCATAAAACTGCATAAAATATACCAAAGGTTACGTGGCATTAGTAAACTGGAGTATGATAGCTTGCAAAGTCATATCAATAGAATCTTTAGAGTATTTACATAAGCTAGAGTTGCAGGTACATAGTATAGTCTTAGATTTGGGTAACCAAAAGTCCATTCCATAATCAAAGCTGGAAAAAAAATTATATTCTTATAGGTCAATCAAACATATTAAAATAAAAATGCAAAAAACATGGTATTTTTTAAAAAATAGTAAAAATTTAGACACAAATGTTTTATAATATTCTAATGTAGAGAAATTTTTATAGTACATATACAGTCTAACCTCCTATTGCGAATTTTTCTATATAGCGAACTTTTTCCTGGAACTAAGAACATTTTACAATTTTCTTTGTAAAATAACCTCCCAATAGCGAAGTGCATTTTCTATATAATGAACTTTTTCTCTTGTGATTCAATTTTTTTTCTCCCTTTTTTCAGTCATGTTTCTGGACATTTCAAGTTATTCTTTCTCTTAACTCATTTTATAGTAGTCATAAATCTTGAACTGGTTTTATTAGGTACCTAGTTCGTCAAGAGCAATAGAAATCTGGGTGTTTCATCAAAGTACAACATTTAATCCCCATCGTCCAGTTCATTATAAAACATCTTTGATTTACACTTTCACCCTCAGTGGAGCTGTCTCGTGCCCTTAAACTAGTCTCCATACAATAGTAGTGTTGATCAGTCGTACTGATATAACTTCAGTTTCTTAAAGTTTGAAAATGTCTCACGGTAAGTGCTTGAGCATCAAAGGAAAAAAAAAAAATTCTTCAGGAAATGTGGATAAAGGCACCAAGAAACTTTCGTAGCAGTTTTTCTTTCTTTTTGATAAGTAAATATATAAAATAAATATTTTTAATTTACAAAAAGGTGTGAATAATTACTTTTTTTAATATATAGTGTTTATGAATTTAAAATTTGTTTCATGTGGTTTATTAGGAAAATTAAAAGGCGAACCTCTATAGAATGAACTTTTCTCGGGATTTAGCAACTTCCTAGTACACAGGTCCGACTGTATATATATGTAAGAGATATATTTACACAGTATATGTATATATACACACACACACACTCAAATGTTATAAATCTAAGCAATATGTAGAATAAGGTTAAACATTATTTTAAGACACCAACAATCTCATAAAATTTGCCTACATTACTGGACTGATGAAGAGAAAATAGTGTATTACTAAAATTTATAAACAAGATAAATAGAAGCATTACAGATGCAAAAATCTAAACAGCAAAATATTAAGCAAACATATCAAGAGAGTCCAGTCAAATGTGGCTTATACAGGAAAATATGTTCCAAAATACTTTAAAACTTTACTAAGAAAGCATGAAAACTATATAAAAAAAATATACATCATCTAGGCTAAAGTAAAAAACCAAAACAAAATAAGATAGAAAAATGAGAACTAAAAAACAAATTGAAAATTTAAAACAAATCAATAATACTGAATTTATTACAAATATAAGTATAAAGAAAATTGATAGGATTATTATGCTATAAACACAAATTAATGAATTTTTTAACATAATTAATTTTGTTACTATTTTTATTAAGTAAAGAATTATTATGTTGCAAATAATAAAGAATACTTCTATAAACAGAATTAAATTTTAAATCCAAAAATGGACTTCAATAATATTAAAATTTTTTTCTTTTACAAAAAACTACTACATAATTAAATTATTAATAATATGCAAAACTGTATCTAGGTAATTAGTACTAAGAATGCTATCATTTGCTTTGATAAGTTTAAAATATAATTAGGATAAAAATCATTAATATGAATACATTCCCCCCCCTTTTTTTTATCAAAAACTAAAATTACCAATATCTTAATATATATATATATATATATATAAATAAAAGCTATTAATAATCCAACTCTCATAAAAAGTTAAATAAATTAGATAAGCTATTGATAGCAAGTTCACCTTGCTGGAGGCCTTTAATTTGTATATATAGAAATAACCAATAAAATTTATATAATAATCCTTAAGAACTAATTCAAAGTATTTAATTTGTGAAATTTATTTATAAGCTATATATATATACTAGCTGCATGGCCCGGCGTTGAACAGGCTTTTTCTACTTTTATAAATTTTCCCTTTTTTTTCACAAAATCAGCACTTCTAATACTTTTCAAAATGACCTCCCCCCCTCCACCTCTTAGCTCGGCGTTCCTCGGGCTTTCTTTTTTCCTCATGACACCAGGATTTTTGTGTGTGTGTTTGTACACGCACAATGTGAGTGATTTCTAAAATTATGTCAAAAAATTTCCCTTTTTCGAAATGTTCCATTTCACTTATTTTTAATTTAAGAAAGGTTTCTTTCCCCTCTCTATAGCCCGAACACGGTTCTTTTTAGTGAAAAATTATTGTTCTATCTTCCCCTCCTTCTCACAGATAAGATATAGCTTCAAATTTCGATGCATGACTTATAAAAAAAACACTGCTTTAGAATTAAAAAATTATTAATGATTAAATAAAAAGAAATTAATTCTGATGTGCTAAGAGTAAAACAAAAAACGTTCATCATTTTTTAATAATAGTTAGTTTCTAAGAATTTAAAATAATAGAACAGATTTAAGATTTTCATGAATCAATCAATCAATCGTTACATATAGTTCGCTTAAAAATGTCTCTAAAATTTATTTTGATCCAAAATAATAGACAATGTACTTTTTAATTAACAAAGAATTCATTTAGTAATGAAATAATCTTTTTAAAAAAAACATATATATATTTATTAAAACCAAATTTCTAAGTAATAAATAAAAGAAAAATTTACAGATAGCTATTGAAACGATTGCTTTTTTCTGAACGTTTAAATGTTTGATTAAACACATATATAAGTTAGAAAAAAAAACAGTATGGGGGGAAAGCCTATATATATATATATATGTACTGAAAAAAACCTTAAAAAAACATTTTGATATTTTATTTTAATTTTAACCTTTTTCATTCCACTGTGTTTAGTAAATTATATAAACATGTATCTGACTAAAATAAAAAAGTATGTTATACAAAACTAACATATTCATTATTTTAATATATAATTTTATGTATTATAATAATAATTTATATAATATCTTTTTATAACGTATTGTATATCATTTTATTGTAACTTTTTGTAACTAATTTTAATATAAAATATTATTTAATGTTTTTTTATTACAAAAAGTATTATTTATTAATAATTTTATTTATGAAGTATAATATAAATATTTATATAATTACAGTAATTATCATATTTTTTAAAATGCAAAGTAATTTTCTAAAATATGATTTAATAATCAATAAACCTTTTTTAAATTCATTTATTTATATGCAAAGTTTCGTTGTTTTGTAAAAAAGAAAAAAACAACAAAACAAATGAAAAGTTTTTTTTTCGGGCTTCCTTTTTAAGTTAATGCCTTGAAACTTCATTTTTTGATTGCAAGCAACGGTCATTTTTAAACAAATATGTAACATAAATAATGCTTAAATATTTCTCGCAAAAAGGGAAGAAAACGAAAAAACACAATATTTTTATAAAAAAAACCTTGTAATTTTTTCAATCTTTGTACAGATTTAAAATTACGTTTTTTTTAAAAAAAAATTGTGTTTTTCATTTTCTTCCCTTTTTGCGAGAAATATTTAAGCATTATTTATGTTACATTTTTTGTTTAAAAATGATCGTTGCTTGCAATCTACATATGAAGTTTCAACTCTTTAACTTTTAAGTTAAAGAGTTGAAACTTAAGTTGAAGCCCGAAAAAAAAAGTTAAACTAACTTTAACAGATAACGCAATGCGAAATAGAATATCCTTTTCAGTTTCGAACCTAGGAACCACCATTTTATAAAGAAGCGCTCTAAACATTCACGCTATAGGTTCCTACGGGGAAAGGCATTGAATTGACGTTTAAAAATAAAGGATTTGTTCATGTACGCATTGCGTTATTTGTTAAAGTTAAAAATTTTTTTTTCGGGTTTCATTTTTAAGTTAATACTTTCAAACTTCATATATCGATTGCAAACAACGGTAATTTTTAAACAAAAAACTTAAAAAAAGTAATGCTTACATATTTGTTGCAAAAAAGAAAAAACATTTTTTTTTTTTAAAAACCGTAATTTTTTAGACATTTTATCAATCTTTGTACAGATTACCTATAATATCGTTATACACACGGAAAAAAAGTTTTGTGAGATTATTTTTATAAATAAAGAAGTTATTAAGTATTTAAATAAAGTTTTGAGTATTTTTTGAAAAGTAAAAAAAACCCAGTTTTTGACATTAAATTTTTTAAATGACTGATTCTAAAAGAGAAAAGCATGAACTTTTTTAGTGTAAAATTTCATTAACGTGAAAGAAAGTGCAAGCGGAATGATTTAGAAATCGTATTCTTTAAAACGTATCAATTTCGACTCATTTTAAAAAAATCGTAAAAAATACAAATAATTATTTTGTAAAATAAATTATAGCATTTCATGGCGAAGTAAGTGATCCTTCCGAATCTGTAATTATTTTTTGTGTGAGTCTCATGGAAAAAATTAGATCGCTTTTTAAAATCGTCTGGAAAAAAAAAAAGCTCAGAATTTTTCCCTGGTGGTGAGAAATGGTACTAATTATGCATTTTAAGGTTTTTAATTAATATCTTTTTAACTAATTGGAATATAAATGGTCACAACAGGTTTCCCAGATCATTCCCGAAATTTTGGTACCTTCGGCGAGTTTCTGTGCCGTGTGGTTCGTGAGAAAATTGGGTCGCATAGGTTCATAGATAGATATGTTTGTTTACCTACAAATTTTAATAGTGTAGATATATAAACTACCGTAAAATCCAGTGTATAATGCCCCCCTTTACTTTCAAGCTGCATTTTTTAATTTTTAGGTATATTCACTGTACAACACGCATTCCTTTTTTAATTATGCAATTATCTTATGTTTTGAAGCCATTTATTCAAGATATATTTCAAGGTTTTTAAAAAAATAGCATATTTCTAGAATTGAAACTCTTTTAAGTTAATAAGGTATGTTATTTCTTTTACGCTCATCTCTTTTTTTATTTTATTTTTAAAGCTCTCATTTTTATACCTAGAGTATAAAGCACACCCACAAGTTTGTATCGTATTTTTGATGTTAAAAGTGTGTATTATACACTGGATTTTATGGTATACATTATATATATTTATATGTATAAACATATATATATATTATTACATTAGCTCAGACAGTCCTGGTTTTTAAGTTGTCTAGGATAATGTTCTAATGTTGCAAAAATGTCCAAGGTTTTAATTTTATGGCTGAAAAGTATATTTTAATAAACTTTTAGACCTAACATGCTCAAAATGTTCTCTTACATCCCTGCATATCTCAGCCTACCTTAGAGCAAGCACTGACATCAATTTTGATGGAGACATATGTGAAAGTGGTTATTACATACTATATACAGGAGAATTTTCTGTAAAAGTTGATATTGAAGACTGTGAGAAAACTGTCAAAAATAGGAGTCCTGTTAATGCTTTTTCATCAGAAAGCATAAGAGATTTTTGTATAACAATAACAATGAACTGGAATGCTTAGCTAGAGAAGTTACATTTTCATAACACATTCCTAGACATGAACTCGGTTTCAAAACATCAAATTGCACATCTAAACTGGTTAAAAAGAAATATGATCCTAAATTTTCACCTACTGGGCACCAAAATTGAGACAATTATTGTTCGTGCTAATTTGTCATTTATATTTGATAATGTGTTGCATCTTTGGAAAATATCATTTATGTAACAGTAGCAATGGCTCAAACAAAAGTGAAGTAAAACTTGTAATGACATATGCAAGATACTTCAGTCTGGAGGAAGGAAATCAAATTATTTAAATTTAAGTGTCAGGTGAAATTGCTTCAATTTGGACTAATAATCTTTTACAGTGAAAGAAAAAACAAACAAACATGAACTTGATTTGATTTGAATTTAAAACTCATAGTGTAGCAACACATGCCCGATGTTACCAAACACCCTCCAAGTACATGCTCGTTAAATCAGTGGCTCTGAAAGTATTATGGGCGGTCGCAGCAGAAACCACAGGTGCAGGGGGCTGGAGAATATTTTCCTCCCCTCCAGTTTCATTGTGAAAACGTGAAGGTGGAGATAGGTGGTGTCACCATCTATCGTGTAGAAGTCCAACCTGTCATGGGCTCTGGTAACTTTCATTCCTTCCATTTGGGAAGGACACGACAACAGCAACAGTAGAACACATACATGAACAGACTGCACAATAACTAGTAGAATAAAGTGTATCCCACGACAAGCAGTATTATGTGAAGTATTAATTCCCCCACCCCAAGATAAGTTTTTAGAATTTGGAGTTGAAATCAATACTTTGCACATCTTTGGCAGACATCTCTGTTTCAGAGTAAAAAAAAAAATCTATTGTAAAATTTAGATATATAAATTATTATACATTTATTAATGAATTTTAAGTTTATAAATTTTCCATAATTTCTTAAAAAAATTATAAAATGTTTGGTAGCTTTTTTTATTTTCTTATCACACACAAAAAACTAAAATAAAACAAACAAACATATATATATATATATATATATATAAATAAATATATATATAGGGAGAGCATGAACTAATAGTAGAAACTGAAAAAAGAGCGTGATTTGTCTGCATCGTTGTAACAATGCACACCCAGTTTGGCTGAAAAATTGGTTTTCGAGGCCAACTTTTGTCTTAACAGTTATATTGTTACAACAATGGAGACAAATCTACGTTGGTGTCAAAAACCTGTTATTAATTTAATTCAACTTAATTAATGAATTAATATTTGCAAAACAGTATTAACATCAAGTGTCATCCAGTATAAGTTTAAAAAAATTTATTTGAATTTGATTGGACAAATAGAAAGTATTTTATTAATGATTGAAAATTTGAACAAGATAAATATATAAATAAATATATTTAGAGAGAGTGTGAGCTAATAGTAGGAATTGAAAGAAAAGCAACGTTTTAGGAATTATTTTTTCTGCATGAATATCAGAGAATAAATTGCTTATAAAAACTTGTATTAAAGTTTTAGATAATAACCAATATTCAAGACTAAACACCTATTGAAAGACTAATTTATTTAGGAAATAATATATACTGACCACAATTCTTCAAATGCTTTAACATCCTTTCTTGTGAAAAATGCTATTCGAGGAAAATTCAAATCTTGATGTTCAACAAAAACTTGGATGCCAACCAAATTTGGATCACAGCTATGATTGATAAATCGAGCAATATTCCCATAAAATCTTGCATCTATGGAATACTCACCTGTCTAAAAAAGCAGAAAAAGTATCAATCAAAAATTAATAAACTTAAGACATTTGTTTTTAAATGAGCAAACTCTTAACGATTTTTATTTGATTTAATCAAAAGAGGTAGGAGAGCAGAAATTAAAGTACATCATATAATTAAAATCAATAGCTACTTAAATAGCTTTGAATACATAACCTATTTGAAACAAATGTATTTAACTATATAAATAGAAATCTTCTTTTAGAGAATTTTTTTTCTTCAAAATCCAATGTTTCTTATAAACATTTGTAAAAAGTTAAGATTTTCTACATAGATTTAAATTTAAAATGGAAAACAGATTTCAAATAACAAATTTATCAAATAACTATACAAATCATTTAATAAATTACACTCTAAATATTTAAATATAAATATTAAACATTCTATTTTCTTTTGGTAGTTTTTGGTTAAACTCACTATTTAAGAGCTGAATGAGACAATTGATATAATTACAGCTACATAACATCACTTTAAATATAAAAAGAGTAAACTGCATTATAAAAGGATTTAATGTGAAATAAAGAATCCCTTTACAACAGAACTGTCATAGCAAAATCAAACAAATTATGAACCTCACACATACAAATTTAAAAAAGTTATCTGATATATTCTAAATGTTAAACTCTCATACGTTTCTTATACTTTCTTTTAAATGACAAATGCGGAAATTAAAAATAAGATACTTACTTTGCCTTTTTTGCTTTCTAAATCAAACAAATAAGTATCATCTGTACGACGTGAAACTTCATCGTTAGGAATTACTTCTCCTACATATCTGGAAGATTTTTCATTAAATAAAAGAACATTAATAGTTAAAACCAATACAACATAAAGTGATTATAAACAATTTTCTTACAAAGAAACAATCTGATACCCCCATCCCCTTTTTACAAAATATTATAACCTCTAAAGTACTCTCCATTACATTAAATAGACTTGTTCAAACAGCAATTCCATTATTGGAAACATTTTCGGTATTCATCTGCAGTGTAGGCTAACAGCATTAATCTAAAATTTTTTGGTCACTTCTAACATCAAATTGGTGTCTTTTCATATACAAAAACAAGAAACTGCATAGAGTTAGATAGGGTAAACAAGACACATGGAACAAGAGGGTTGAGCTGTGTTTGGTTAAAATCTGGTATACTGAGTGGTTGTGTATGCCATCTCAAGACAGTCTTCCTTCTGTTAGAAATTAAGTCTATTTTTTGGTGCACTCATTTATGTTATCTTCTTAGAACTTCTAAACAGAACTCCTGATTCATGATCTGACTTAGAAAAACAAACTTTGGATGTAGTATCCATCTCATTTTTTAAAAAAGCATTTATATTATATCAATTTACCAAACAAATCTTTCCTTTAGGAAATGGCTACTATGACTCCCACTGGATAGACTGTTTAGTTTCGGATCCATAACCATATCATCAACATTTGTCACCAGATCTTGGGGGGGGGGGGGTGTTTAGGTTGGTATGAATTTACTTTTATATACACAGTGTATAAAAGTCAGAATGGAATATTTTCTCTCAAAGTATAGCATGCTTCCATGCAGCATTCTTTATAGCAACAAGTCTGATTCCACAAGATGCAAATCTGATCCTTCTCATTTCGAAATCTGGCCGATTAATAATTTTTTAAAAATAAAACCTTTGTATTACTTTAGTTTTTCTCAAAGAATCATATATGCAAGCTGTTTTCAAAACATCAACAGTTTATGTGGTGTTTTTCCTGAGCAAGAAGCAAAATTTCAGAGATGTTGTTCACTAAAATCTGTCACCTTAAAATTTGAAAGTAAAATACAGTTGTATCCTGATATTTCCTGTGGGCAAACCAATCCTTTCTAAACACCCCAGGGAGTGGCATAATTTACACCCCCGCATCCTGGTGATGGGGATAAAATTCTAGGGAGCCTCTAATATTCTCGGTTACGCCACTGACCGCAGGCATTACTAAACTTTCAAGGAGATGCATAACATACCCGTAATAGAAAAATGCATACTACATAAACATCCCCCACAGCAGGGATATTCAAGGAAGATTTTCTTATATAATCTTTTTTTTTCATTTTAGTTTTAGATATATATATAAATTTTTTTTTTATTTTAAAAATATGTTATGAAAATTAATACTTAAGAGAATTACAAAACTAAAACCTTCTTAAGTCTTAATTTAATAAATAAATTAATTAGGAAACATATTAACATAGATTGATAATTCCTTTATAATAATTGAATATGATGAATAATCCTGTGACTAAATAAATAAGGAAATATATTCTAGAAGAAAAATAATGTCTTAACTAAAAATAGAGCAGTATCAGGAAATATTCCATTATCAACCTTATGAATGATCCTTAAAAAAGAAAATATTTATATGTATAATTTATTTTTTACTAAATCCAAAACCAGGAGAAAGAATAAAAAAATTATGAATCATATTTACTCGCAAACAAAAGTCCCCTTTGAGAGGTCTCTCAGAGTTCTCACTCCCCATCCTCGATCTAATGTTCGAAAAAGTTGTAGAGGATGCCTAAATATGAAAATTAATATTACTATAAATAAAAAATTAAGCCTTTAAATTTTAAAAACCTAGCTTAATTAAACTAATGCTACATAACTAGTTATTAAGAAAAAAAAATCTGAAATTTTCAGTAGATTCACTCACAGATAAAAATGTTGATATTCAAGTTAATAATGAGTTCTGTCGATTTCTTTACTAAACCGTGCGAGGAACAGTTTTCAGCAATATCATTTTTTCACAAGAAAACTTTTGTTAGCATCAAATCAAACTCTAAACACTTCAAATCAAGATGCTATTACAGCTCTGAATATTTTTAAAGATTGATATGAATATTATTTTAACTATTCTAATAAATAATTAATAGAAAAAAGGAACACAGAAATTTGTACGAAAAAAGTAAAATAGAACAGACGATTTAAAATAAAAATGGAAAACAATTGAGAAATATTATTTAATGCTAACTCAATTTTTTTTAAAAACTTTGAAAACAGAAGAAAATTCTTTTCATATTAGCAACATGCATTTATCAATAGAGAATTATCCTGATAATAACGAGATGTGAAAACAACGCTCTCCGTTTTCTAAAAAGTCTTCATTAGAAAAAAAAGTAATTTTTTTTAAACAAAGATCCACATTTGAGTGCTTTGTTTCCCTGATAACAGAAAAAACTCAAGTGTATAGAATAAATAACTATAATATTTTTTTTTATTGTAACATAAATTTTAGATAACAGCAACATTAGAAAAATATAAAAGCAACGAAAAAAAAAAATTTTATTTCAAAAAGCTCATTTTTCACACATATGTATTATCACAAAAAACCTATAATCAACCAAGCAACATCATGTTTAAATAGATAATGAAGTCTGTAGGAAGTTGCATGCTTAGATGTTTTATTTTGTAAAGGCTAAATATAATTAAATACATGTTACACATGCTTAATCCAAATATTCTTTACATATCTCAAGGTTTACAATTTAATTTACCATATTTTCCTGTATATAATCCGCGGATTATGTGTTAAAAAAGTTTTAAATTTCGTTGTGCGTATTATATGCCGCCGCGGATTATCTGAGAAAAAACATTCTAGATCAGAAAAGCTAACAATAAAGTTTTGAAAGAAATGCCGTTTATGTTTTATAAAATAAATAATAGATGGCGCTTTCATGACTCGGCTGACGTAATTCAACCATAACTAGTTTTTTGTCCAATTACATTCAAGAACGAATTCGGTTCCTCGGAAGGAAAAAACAGTTACTAGTCGCTGGCGCCATTTCCAATTTTCTCCTGAATAGAGCTATTACGTCCTTTGAAAGTTTTCATCATGTTGAAGCGAAAGCGTGTAAATTACACTGCAAACTTCAAGTTAAAAGCTATAGAGAAGGCTACTGATGTCAGGAAGCTGCAAGGTTTTTCAACGTTGACGAATCAAATATTCGTTTGCGGAGAAAAAAAATTGTGATCAACTTCGAAAATTGTGATCAACGTTAAAGAGCCAAACATCGTGGAAAACCCTACTGGCCAGAATTAGAGGAAGAAATAAATGGATTTTAAAAGGAAGAGACAATGGGAAAGCAATATCGATCTTAATTTTTTTGCTGTTAACTTGCTAAATTAAAAAAAAAGAAAGGTTTTTCCCGCATGCAAAATGTTTTGTTTAACAACTCAAAACATAGATGGCAGTAGCAAAGAATATTTTTGTTTTATTGAGATTATCGTAAAAAATATTATCATACATATTTAAAAAGACGTTCCATAATAAATTTTGTGTTCTGTACAATTTCTTACTTCTGTTTTTAATTATATTGTGTATTTCTTATCTTATGTGACACTCATTATCGGTAGTTTATATTTTGGATTATTCGCCGTAAAAACTGCCGCGGACTATACAATGTTTTTTTTACTCGGAAAAAAAGGCTTTGCGGATAATATGCCGCTGCGGATTATATACAGGAAAATATGGTAAGATACAACAAGATCAACACGTAGTATTACTGACTTTCTTATTTTTTTGTAACTGAATTAACATACACTATATATATATGTGTGTGAAGCTGTTTAATATTTATGAACTGTCTTACAACAATAAAATTCATTCTTTAAAATGCACAAAACCTATTTCAATTTAATAATAATTAAAACACACATAATATATACAAACAATGACAATAATATAAGACAATATTTAATGCGTACTAACTTTAAACCTTGTTGAACAACTCTATTAATACAAGATTTTGGACAGTGACAGGTTTTGTTGCATTCATAAATTGATGGAGGATTGCCCATATTAAAATCGGAGAGTAAACGACCATCCTACAAAATAATCGTAAAATATTATTTTAAAAACGGTTACATTAGACCAATATACCAGTCGTTCAGTGCACAAGTCAATTAACTCTATAAAATAAGAATTCGAGAAAGGTTATGAAATAATGCACACGTTGTTTTTAGTTCTCTTTATAATATAAAAACAAATATACATTGTAGAATGCATAAATACAGATGTAGCTTTCATCTGAAGATAAATAAAATTAATAAGAAAGAAGAGTCAAAAATATATATATATAACTGTCAGTAATTTAACAATTTACATGGTTGAGGAATTAATCGATTTGGCAACTGAAAAAAAAAAAAAAAACTTGAATTCAGTGTTTAAATTTGTAAGTTTTTTTATTACAGAAAAAGTTAGGTATCATATACTTTTACTACAGATTTTCCAAAAAATTAATGTTGACAGTTCTATTATTATATATTATTTGTGATTCATCAACAATATAAATAGTCTTCGTAGTCAGTTGTATGCGAGGATTTGTCATTTCGATTTATTGTCAAGTTTTTATTATAATAATGGTTAACAGGAGGAATAAATTTTAGCACACCTATAATATCTTTCTCTTTTTTTTCCTTGTCACAGATCTACTTTTAGGATATAATAAAAGCTGATCTACATTTTTGAAACTTTTTGGCTTACCTGTCACAGATTTCCTAATATTAATGACATTAAATTCTTAATCTTCATTATAATTACATTTGAATTGTATGAGGTAGGGTTTGGACTTATCTTTCTTCAGTGTATTTTGGGCCAATTTACTGGAAACCCTTTTCTGTTAATGATTGCATCATTTTCTAAAGGTTTTGTTGAAAAAAAATCTTGATGGGTCACTCGGATAATATTAAAACTTGTAAAAAGAAATTACAGTTTTTTTATTAAAGTTTTGGTTATATTGTACCAATCATTTGGTGAAAAAATGTCTAGAATTTTTTTTGCATGTGACTCAATAAAGGAAAATCTAAGTCATGAGGCAAATAGCTGTGTCCAATCTTCAATTGGCTAGGAAAATGTCCTGCTATTTTTCTCAAATACTCTATTTCTAAGTCATCTAGTGAGGAACTTACTTGTCAGTATGAGTCCTTAGCGATGGTCTGTATCCTGTCATTTAAGGGTGCCTATGTGATTAAAAACTAAACAACCAGCTTAAAAACTTTCCCTCAAATGGTTCTTGCATTTTTAAGCTTGTGTTGTATGATCGTATTTAGGACCTAGACTGGATGGTCCTTTAGTTAATTTATGAGGATACAGTCATCGACACTAGCTAGTGTATTTGAACTGCGTTCAATTTACATTAGAGTATGGAGTTAATCAAAACTGCTTCTGAAATAAATTACTCATTATTCAATGGCCAAAAAATTGTGCTATTTAATGGTGTTAATCTTCATTCTTCAGGAAAGTTATTATAAATATAAAAAGTTATGACTATACCAAGTGCTTTGACACTTAAATTTAAGATTTTTCAAAAAGTGGGGAAAACTGACTTGTGCACCGAATGGCTCATATAACTATATAAATCAATTTTTTTAAAAAAAGTTTACTTACCATATCATACCAGCACCTAGAAATGCTAGTGCAAGTACAGTCACGGGAACTACAATTATCTTTGCAGTAACATAGCTAGAAATAAAATTTTCATTCAGATTGCTAAAGACATTTAAAAAAATTATTTTTAATTAAAAATGTTAGGGAGATGAAAATAAATAGAATTACATGGAAAAGATTTTTGCAAGTATAAAACTTATTATGTTTTATTTAATACACATTTTATAGCACTAATTCTATTAATTACATTTAGCTTAATTGTATACTTATTTAGCAATAATTCTATTAATTGCATTTGGCTTAATTTTATACTTATCTAGCATTAATTTTAGCCATATAGGTCCAATATTGTTCAAGAGTTTCTAAAATGGGTTAGCCAGTATGCTTTCCTAATTTAAATTCCAGTGAATTTTTGTGGAGGGTGATTTGGGGAAGTGCTCGGTGGCACGATCACACTCTGGCTAATCAACATAGATGTGTTTGAGGAGTGGGAACTCTTACCATAAGTAATGGATCATCTGATGTTAAGTATGAACAGATGGTGTCATGCAACCATTGCAGTCAGGGAGGTCATATACTTACATAGGGATTATAGTTTATTCTCCCCTCTTGGCTAGATTGTGTTTCATACCAACACCATTTTATCAATAGAACTTTTTTCCTGCTTAAATCTATACTGCAAGTCTTCTATTCATTTTGTGCTACTATTGTTTTTCTTTTCTGCATTAAGTACTAACAAAAACATTTGTAATAGGAATTTCATGTCTCCAAATTGATTTTTTGTGGAATTATCAATCAATCTGAAATCAAGCAAAATCAGAAGAGTTGCTTTTGTACACGTCTAACAATGCATTTATTTCCTACTTTGAACTCTTTGCATATTTGTTGAGTTTGGTAAAAATTAAGCCCTTAACTTTGTTGGCACAGCAACTTAAGAAAATTTTTTAGCAACAAAGTAAAAGAAGTCTACTTTTCAAAATAGGCTTTTAACCCATTCCAGACCAGCAAAAAAAGAAAAATGTGCTCAATTAGGCCAGCCTGCTCTGAGAATACACACTATACCGGGTGATTTTCCCTGTTAAGCCTAACTTCCTTTAAAAATTCATATAAAAACATTACTGTAATAACATATGCCAAATTTTATAGTTATAATCATTGATAATATCTAAATATACTGTAACAAAGTTTTTTGTAAAAAAAAAAAAAAAAAAAAAAAAAAAAAAAAAAAAAAAAAAAAAAAATGCAAATTCTAAAGACAATGCTTTTATTTTCATACAATATATATAATATAATTTTAGAAAATAACACAAATTTCCTACACTTGCATACAAATATTTAAAGTAAAAGAAATATAAGATAAATGAAAGAAACTTACTAAATAATATTTAAAAACTTTGAAGCTTATGTTATATTTTAAAACATTGTTCAGAACTCACACTCTTAAATTGTCTGCTCTATTATGAATGCAATCAATTATTTAAATAGCCAAGATTTTCCACTGCTTACATTTGAAAAATTACTTTCCTCTACTTCACTATTTGATCAGGTCATCAATTCAGAAAGAAATCTCAATTTTCACTTTTGCTGACATGGTGATTAAAATAAAAAACAGATCCAAAACATACAAAATGCAATCTACCAAAGCCCAAATGATGAATCTACTCTCACATAAACAAGTAATAAATCCCCCCCCACCCACTTTCTCAAAATATAAATAGAAATCAAGAGTACATTAAATCATGAACCTTCAAATGCTCAATTCTCCTGAAAGAACTTAACACATGCAGTTGTTTATATTAATAAATATTTCAGATCAAATTAAAAATGGAATCAAAGACACATATTGATGGTCATAGTTCTGTAAAATATTATTTGGAAAGAAACAGATTTCAATTGCCATCCAGTTCTGATTAAAAATTAAAATAAAAATGTTCCAAGTCCATATCACACTAGTGTGACCACATGCCTCAGAAAGGGGTAAGCGCAATCTCACATATAATATCATGGGCCCTGAAGGGAAAAATGCATGTTCAGATATACATGATCATGGTCTTGAATGGGTTAAATCTACAGTTTTGACATTATAACACTTTATAAAATAATTATACTATTTTGTGCTGTCTGGTTCCTGCAAATTACCAACAATATCAAATCCTAATCCAAAAATTAATGCTTTCTCTTTTTATAGGTCATTAATGACTGCTTATGGAAGTATATAAATTTAATAACTTATGTGAAAATGTGGGTTTTAACTACATATTTAGCAATGTTGTCACAATGTAAGCAATATTAGTTAATTTCTCTTTTATGTTGCAATGCTATTATTTAAAATTAACTGAAAGAAAGTACAACACAGATTGATATATTTTTTCCTATAATTTTTTTAAAAAAATTATTGAGCTCTTTGCAAAAGTTTACAAAGATACTGATATGTAGAGTAATTTAATTATTATTCCATAGAAGTAACAAAATATCACTAGGAAAGGATAAATGAATTGAATATTCAAAAAATTAAATTCTTTTGGACTAGTTTGCAATATGTTCCTGTATATCCTTCTTAGATAAATTATTTTGTAATAATAATCATAATAATTTATGTGTAAAGAAATACTGTATTTATTCAAATCTAAGACATCATCGATTGTAAGCTGCACCCCAAATTCTCAACAAGATTTTGTGAAAAACGAAAAATTGTGTTGAATGGTTTATTGATATCCAATTTTATGAAATTAAAATAAATTTGAAATGAGAACTAAGAAGAAGTGAATAATTAATTATTTTACCAATATTATAAGCCTTTAAATACATACATGAAACTGTAATTGCTGTAACTGATCCATCCAAAGAATTTTTTTCCCTTCAATTCTAAGCCGCACCCAATTTTCAGTAGCATTAATATTGGGAAAAAAGTACGGCTTGGATTCCAGTAAATACAGTAATAATCCAGCAATAACAATCTTTCATACATATTCCATATTAATAAATTTTCTCAATATGTATATGTATAATCAGAACCCATATTTTGAAAAATGTACATGAATTAATTAAAGTTATTTTTTATGAACTTTATGGAAAATGAAATCTATTAAAGAATATAATCAGAAATATAGAATACAAAAATTTTAAAATAAAATTTATAAGTACCTATTGCTTGCCACAACAACAAAACCCACTTTTCTTAACAAAATTAAAAATTTAGTATAAAATAATTTGTGTAAAAATGTTTTACTCCCTCTAATATTTGATGCATCAAAAAGAAAATGACTCAAACATGGTAGTTTATTTCTAACAATACAATGTAAAATAAAGAATAATTTTGTTTTAAATATTTTAAGACAGTTTAAATGCATTTTTGAATTAAATGAATGAAATTAATTATTGAAATACATATAAAAATAATTATTAATAGCATTAACATAAAAAAATAGACTTCACTCACTTGCATGCTATCAACTGTTGTTGTAACATTAATATTAGAAGCAAAACAATTAGCAGTAATGTATCGAAAATCCATTATAAATTCTTGTTGGTCTACTTCATTCACTGCTTGAATTGGATATTTTTCAGTACCTCGCGAAATATCCCTAAAGAGAGAAATATCCCTTACTAAAATGTGCCATGTGTGAAAATAATACAACATATAGCTAATCTTATATAAATTACTCAGCAAATTCCCTCATGTGGATAGTTATGAATTTGTATATACAAATAAACAAGGAATTATTTTAAATCTAGTACAGAAACTAATAAATTAAAAAATATTTTTATACATCATCTTTACATGCAGAAGTTTTTAATTAGCAAATGTAATCATTATATACTACAAGATGATAACATTGGATCACAGAAATGAAATTGTGATGTTCAAGCCTTAATTTCTGAGTATTTTAATTTATTAAAAGATTCCTGTACAAATATGGGAGGGGGGAGGGGAAGACACAAAATTCAATTAAAAAATATTTTTTCACATTCTTATAAGTGTGTTAATTAATCAAAACAAAATAATTAAAGAAGGAATACAGCCTTAACTCTCTCTCAAAAAAAAAAAAGCTTTTTGTAGTTTCAAGTTGAAACCATAATTTATCACTGAGTAATTGGTTTTCATTTACCTTTGAAGTAGATTATATAAACAAAATCACATGATTCTGTGATATTTTAACACAGTGAAGAGTAGAATCACACACATGTAGGAATGAATGTCAATGCCAAGATGAGTAAAGATGTAAAAAAGCTTTTCAGCATATTTTCACATCGCTACATGGTTGATCATATTTCAAATGCAGGAAAGATCTGTGCGATCAAAAAGCAGGCTCTTTCATAATCAATCGAAACTTATTCAAATCAATTAGTATGCATGTGTGAATGCTCAAATATCATACAAAAATAGAACACAGCAACTGAAATGCAGGTTGCTGTCAAATTCTGACACTCAATTTTGCTTGAATGCATCTTTTCAAATAAATTTGGGAATATATACTAGAGATCTCTAGAATTATCTTATTAAATAGTCAACCAAGATGCTTCTAGATAAGGTAGAATCTCAGGCATCTATTTGTCACTAGTCAATTTATTAAATCGGCATTATCTCTTTCACTACAAACCGTCTTTCAAGCCCAATACCCCTCTGACTGGATAAGAAAATCTAAACTTTCTACAACAATATGAGAAGTATATGTATTAATATTTGAGAAGAATTGGACCTCAATGAGAAAACAACTCCTAAATAAGGCTAAAAATCTTTACATGGATAATGAACTAAAATTTTTTAAAAGATGCAATTCCTGTTGGAAACAAACATTTCTTAACAAAATCATTAAACAAGATTAATTTTATAAATCAGTTGATTTTTTATACTTAAGTATTTTAATTAAAATTCCTTTCTTAATTAGAAGTAAAATACTTATTTCTTCACAAAGACAAAATAAATTTACACATTTTTTTTCAAACTTAACAAAATGTTGGATCATTATTTCTATTCTTAATGATTATTTCTGATAGTTAATGTATAAAACTTTCATAACATTTTTTATTTAAATAAATCAAAACTTTTTAATTATAAAATATTTAAAAAAGGTTCAAGTTAAGAAACATACCTAAACCCAACATGTTGTTGCAAAGAATTACACTCCGGTTTTGATGAAGTCAGTAGATGTTTATTTAAAATTCTACGAGATCTGGAATCCTTGTCGCAACACTAAAGGAAAACATTTTTTTAAGAGATATAAACTAAAAAAAAAAACTAATTTTCTGATGATGTTTGATATTCAGTATACAAGTACTTCTCGAAAATTACATTTATGCTGAAAAAATTAATTTTATTTTACACATTTTCAAAATAAGATTTAAAAATATCATTTCAAATAACATGTAAAAGGTAGAAATTTTATAAACTTCATAAGAAATGTTTTTAAGTACACCTCATAAATTAATTAAAATTAGAAAAATAATTGAATTAAGTTTATTTTTATCAATTTAAGTTTTGTTGATTAAGAATGTATACTGAAATATATAATCATTTATAGACACATATATATAAATATACCATTAAAGGTGTTTCATTGTCTTTATTCACACAGTCTAATAAAGCCCCTCTTTCCAAAAGCAGTCTAAAAAAGTAATATGAAAATTAACACCTCAGAATCATGTAAAAAACTCAAAAAATCCACCATCGTATCTAGAAAGTACATAGGGAATTTTTTTATTTATTAATTTAGTAATGTGAGAGAAGCCAGAAAAATATGCCAAAAGTGAATACTATGTACAATATACTTTAATTTATAATTAAGTATTTAGTAAATAAAAAAAATTGCAAGTAATTTTTTTGTTTGAAGTTAATTAAAAAAAATCTAAGATTTAAAACAAATTTAACACAAAGATAGATAAATTAAAAATGAGAGAGAATGCAACTAGACACTCTTTCCTTAACAAGTACCTTTTTTTGTTATTAAATACTTATAGATTAAAAAACATAAATGCAGTTTAACATTTCATAAAAGTGATATATTAAAGTACTATAAAAAATGGCAATACTTTCTGTTTGTAATTTAAATAATAATAATCACACATGCACATAACCCTGAAACAAGTTTGAAAACAGAAAGGCAAAGACAAAACAAACATGCAAAGAGTAAAAAAAGTGATTAGATTCTCACTTCACACAAATATAGTTATCTTTGCGGGCAGCAATATGTCTGAAAAAGAAAAACAGTTTAGTAAAATTATTAATAATGATAAAATACTTATTTTTTTGTCACAAAAATAATTACAGCTTAAATTTATAAAAACATATTTTTAAAAGTTAGGACACATTTATGAGTAACCATTTTTTTTTAAAACTAATTAATACTTTAAAAACACTCAAGAACACATATCTGCCCTTTTCATTCCAGTATATTTAACAAAATCAATTGTCTGAAAGCATAGTTTGTAGTGGAATTATGAATAACTTTTAATGTAGTGCAAACAAAAAATCAAGAGAATAAAAAATTATTTGGAATTCTTTTAAAATTAGCAAACGGATTTGAATGAATTTATTTTACTTTTTATTAAATAACTTTTTAAATACAAAATCAATATTTTGGGAGTTAATTTGTTTAAAAAATACTTTACGTGAAAAGATGCTTTAAAACAAATAAATAAGTTAATAATAAATCAAAACTTACAGGGCAGAATCACCTCTTTGATTTACAAAACCAAGATTGCATCCATTATCCAATAGCATTTCAAGTATATCATTATTTCCAGAGCACGCAGCCCAATGCAAAGCTGTATTTTCTTCCTGAAACAATAAGTAAATTGCACTGGCAGTAGGGGGTAGAGGGGGAACTGATTTTGATTTATGAGTTAAACTATGTGAATCAGCACAATTATAAAGCTAACACAAGCAAAAAGCACTCAAGAATGACATATAATTAAAAATTTTCCAAAAACATAGATGCTTTTTTTTAAGTATGCATTACTTTGAAAAAAATGGAGTGAAATTTTTCATACATTATCTCGCACATTGGGATCAGCATCAAGGTTAAGAAGCCACTGAATTAAACCAACATAATTATGTTCACAAGCCCATACCAAAGGAGTCCATCCTCCATCATCCTAAATGAATAAAAGAGAATAACTTACAGTAAATTGTCAATAAATTGAAATAAGCACATGCATTTAATAATCCTATTTTTTACAAATAATACTTTAAGTTAAAAAGCAATGAATTAACGACAAACCCATATCATAACTTAAAATTTATACACTCATGAAAGAACATGTTAATTATGAAGAAAAATTAAGAAAAGTAAAAAACTTGGAAATGGTTACATGATGTTGCCAGATAAATTCAGCTTTTGAATAAATTAAAATTTTAAAGACTAGATTTGTCTCAACAATTTGGTTTTGCTTGCTATTAATTAATTATTTATATATATATATATATATAAAGAGAGTAATATTACCTAATAATTAATCTTATTTAAATATGTAAGTTCATTTTGTTGTCTGTATAAGAGGGCCAAAAAAGGATAACTGTACTGCTTGGGAAAATAAAAGAGGATCAATGTTTTATAATATTTTTACTTGTATTCTGAAATTCCATAAAAAATTTACTTTCCAACATAATTACCTCTGTTATTTATCTACGCAGTAGCAATAGTTATTCGATGCTTTCTGCAAAGAAATCCCGTCTAACATCTGACAGCTATTCTTAGACTGGAGCTCTTTTAACTCATTATCTGGATGGTATCATCCTTTTTTAAATTATTTCTGGGACCAAAACATGTACCGTATTTTCCTGTATATAATCCGCAGATTATGTGTTAAAAAAGTTTCAAATTTCATTGTGCGTATTATATGCCGCTACGGATTATCTGAGAAAAACATTCTCCATCAGAAAAGCTAACAAAGTTTTGAAAGAAATGCCGTTTATGTTTTATAAAAAAAATAATAGACAGCGCTTTCACAATTTGGTTAACATATTACACCCATAATTAGTTTTTGTCCAATTACGTTCAAGAACGAATTCAGTTCCTCGGAAGGAAATAACAGTTACAAGTCGCTGGCGTCATTTACAACTTTGTTTTGACTGGAGCTATTACGTCCTTTGAAAGTTTTTATCATGATGAAGTGAAAGCATGTTAGCTATACTGCAGACTTCAAATTAAAAGCTGTAGAGAAGGCGAATGAAGTTGGAAATCGGGAAGCCGTAAGATTTTTCAACATTGATGATTCGAATATTCGTTTGTGGAGAAAGAACAAGAGCAACTTCGAAAATTGCGAAAGACATAAAAGGGCCGATCGTCGTGGAAAATCTCACTGGCCAGAATTAGAGGCAGAAATAAATAAATGGATTTTAAAAGAAAGGGACGATGGGAAAGCAGTCTCAACAGTTAAAATCAGAATAAAAGCACAAGTTATTGCATGCAAAATGAATATTGTTAATTTCTCTGGTGGGCCCATGTGGTGTTACCAGTTTATGAAGAGAAACAATTTAGTCGTTCGTAGTTGTTCAACGGTTGGACAGAAATTACCCGATGACTGGGAAAAAAAATCTGATGACTTCTTGACATTTTGCAAGCAAATTATTGTTGAAAATAATTTTACAGAAGATTTGATTTTTAATATGGACGAAGTTCCATTATTGTTTGATATTCCACCTACCAGGACCATCAACGTTCAAGGAGCCAGTAGTATTCCTATAAATACTACAGGAAATGAAATAACATCATTTATTGTAGTTTTATGCTGTGCTGCAAATGGTTTGAAATTGCCCCCAATGCAAATTTTTAAAAGGAAAAACACTCCCAAAAGAAAACTTTCCTAAAGATGTGGAAATTCGTGCGAATGAAAATGGCTGGATGAATGAGCAAATCATGCTGTCATGGCTGCAGAGTATCTGGCGGAAACGCAAAAATTCTTTTATCATCCTAAGGCATTTTTAATTATGGACTCCATGAAAGCCCATGTGAGTGAAAACGTAAAAAATACTCTGAAGACCGCGTCTGCAAAAATTGCCATAATACCTGGAGGACTGACAAAAAAATTGCAGCCCTTAGACGTCAGTATTAATAGATCTTTCAAATCAAAAGTTAGAAAGTTATGGGAACAGTGGATGTCCGATGGAGAAAAGAACTATACAAAAACGGGAAAACTGAAGCGGGCATCATATGAAAATGTCTCCAACTGAGTCCTGAAAGCATGGAATGACGTTGCGGAAACTACAGTAAAGAACGCTTTTCGAAAATGTAATATTATTGTTAAAAATGACTCTGACGATGAAGACTTTTTGCTATCTAGTGACTGAGATGTGTTACACGAAGATTTGATAAATTTATTCATATTTGAAGGCCTTTTTTAATTGTTAATAAATTTTTTCATCATTCAAGGTAATATTTTTATTTTGAAAGTGTATATGGGTGTAAAGGGGGGGGGGTCTTAATTTTTTTGCTGTTAACTTGCTAAATTAAAAAAAAAGATTTTTTCCGCGTGCAATGTTTTGTTTAACAACTTAAGACATAGATGGCAGTAGCAAAGAATTTTTTTGTTTTATATTGAGATTATCGTACAAAATATTATGATACATATTTAAATAGATGTGTTTCATAATAAATTTTGTCCTCTGTACAATTTCTTACTTCTATTTTTAATTATATTCTTTATTTTCTATTTTATGTGTCTCATTATCGGCAGTTCATATATTGGATTATTCGCCGTCAAAACTGCTGCGGATTATGCAGTTTTTTTTTTTACCCAAAAAAAGGCTATGCGGATAATATACAGGAAAATACGGTAAGTTACAAGGTGACAGTTCTGAGCAATAAAGAGGGGGATATCACATTTCATCTTTTAGATGTTCACATGTTTGTTTTACTGTATGGGGCTTTGCATTGTTTTACTAATTCTCACTAAGAAGATGCAATAACCCTAGCACTATTTGGTATTAACTCATACAGAGTACAAAGCAAATGGAAAGGTTTGGTGCATACAGCACCAAACCTTTTGTGTCAAAAAACAGTGTCAGCATCACCTTTCCTGCAGATGGGACAGAAGAACACTTTGATTTAGGCATGTTTTCGCTCAAAGGAGCTGCATTTTATTTCAAACCAGAAATCCAAGTCTCATTTCCGAACATAATTTTGCTTTTAAACTCATTTCCTCCCTTTAAGTAATGTTGCAGAAATGCTTCCCTTTATGTTCTTCTGTCAACAGATGAGGCACTAATTGAGCACAAAATTTATTGATACAAAACTTACAAAATGAAAAGGTTTAAGTTATAATAATCCTCTTAAGTTTCTTTCTCCATATCAATCCTTTAACCCTTTAACGTTCAGTGGTTTCACACCGAAACCACACATTAAACATTTTTAAAAAAATATAATTTAAAATTTTTTTGTCCCAATAAGTATTGTTTTCAAATTTTTGTTCTTTTTCCTATCAATAGATGACAAAATTACGGCAATATTTAACGATTGAAACCTTTTAAATAGAAAAATATTGACGTCTCTTTAACTTTGGTAAATTCCCTTAGCTTTAAAAAATATTAAAAAAATATTTATTTTAAATTAGAGCATGAGGTTTTACTATACTTCTTTCTAATTATTAATTACAACTTTCAGTCATTTTGATAAGTAAACAGAAGAGTCGAAAAATGAAATTAAAATTTGTGGTTTCACTCCGAAACCCAACTCCAGTACGGGACGGTAATCTCCAGGAACGGGTCACTTTCACATTCCGGCCACCTCTCATTGTCAAAGCCACACATTTACAACCCCCGCCCCCCCCCCCCCCCCCATCTCTATCGCATTCCATGAGTACGTGTGAATAATTTTCCAGCACTTCTGCTGTCTATCCCGACATGGGCTTGCATCTAACATCTGGAAGCTATAATTCCTAAAGTTACATTTTTACTGGTTTGCTTCTGAGATTATCCTTGGCACCAGTACATTTCTATTCAAATTGGCTAGTCAATAGGATGGGGGGGGGGGGACTAAACACAAAAAGGGTATAAATTTTATTTTTCGTTCTATATATCGTTTGAACTAACAGGTGCCTGTTAGTTGCGAAGAAAATAAGCAGTAGCTAATTCAAAAACATTCTCCGAGACAGTTCGCACTTGTGTTGTCAAAAGCGTAACGGACACACCACGGGTGCAGTTTATGAGACAAAATGGTCCATTTGGTCAAGTAACTCCATAGGTCAATCTTGACATGTATAGTTAAGTGAGTTCTGCTAATGAGCTGACGTTACAATATTTTAGGGCTATGAGCTCAGAGACAAATTTTCCTTAGGCATTTTGTATTTTTGTATTGAGAAGACAAAAATATCGATCCAGCATTTTCTTGTATTTCTTAATATTGGTGATAAGATGTTTTAAGTACTTGTTCGTGTAATTTCTGGTAAATTTTTTTAAATGCCAAGAAAAGGATTAACCATTCCAGAAGCTCAGGAAGTATTTCATAACTTACCTTCTGATATTGAATCCGATGAATCATCGCTCAGTGAAGCAGAGGATGTAATGACTGCAAAGTCATCTTCAAGTGAAAATACCGATATTAATGAGGAAAAAGATGACATAAGTGTGCCAGGACCATCCCGTATATTTGAAGTTACGTGGAAAAATAAAGCGTCTATAGAGAGATCCGAAATATCTCTTTTTCTGAACAAAGTGAGCCCTCAAATGAAATTACATCCATTCAAGATCCTTCACCGATAGACAGAAAATAAAAATAAAAAAAAAAAAAAAGTGGCACCGTATATTTTTTCATTTTTTTGATATGACAATTGTCAATTCATACATTCTTTGATCTCTGATGCACGGTGTGAGAAAACCCCATACTATAACAACTTGAAAAGTTTTCGGTTAGATTTAATAACAGGCCTTGTATCAATAGGACATCAAAAATTTCCTGATAAACGGTTTACGTCTAATTCTTGTTCTGGACCCATGAAACTGAAATTCAGGAAACATACAGTTTCTGAAAAGGACAGACTTAAAAAATGTTGGTCACATTCCAACCAAATGCAAATCCAGAAGATGGGCCCTAACTGTGATGTCGGATTATGCATGATAGCCAAAAGTAATGATAATGTGACATGTTTCGAAAAATTTCACAAGGACTGGAAATGGTATCCTTTTTAAATTTTCTACATATATAACATTTTTAGTTATAAGTTTGCATTTAACTTCTTTTAATGATTAATTTGCGCTGTGTTTCAAGCTATCTAACAGTTATATACATGTATATATTATTTTTAGAATGTAATGCAAAATACATGTAATTTTATGTCCAAATTTGTATTAAAATTATAAAAGTTCAGACAAATTAAAAAAAAATATTTAAAAACTTATAAAATTATTTTTCTTTAATTAATTCCGTTAAAATATAAAAGTTTTGTGGCCTTAAAATGTTAGATTTCTTTTTCTAAATAGTCTTTTGGATTGGTTAGTTTGAATAGGAAAAATGGACCGTTACTGTTCAGTGGTTTCACTGTGAAACCACAAATTTCTCGAAATTAAAAAATGCTAAAAAATTTTTCTTTGTATATTTATGATCATCATCATGTCTAATAGTCATTTTTGAAGTTATTTTGTTAATTTTTCAAAGGGAATATGTAGTGAACTTTAAAGGGTTAAATAATCAAAATTTATCCACAATTAAGTTATAACTAAAAAGTTACAGAGCTACATTTGATTGAATGATTGAGTGGAGAGAGTGTCAGAGTGACCTTTTTAAATTTTCACAATCAGTCAGATGTGAAGAGAGTCCAAATTTTGTGAGTACTGTTCTACCTTTTTTTTGGTTTTGGTCTTTTATACTATGACAGATTAGTGCATAATCTCTATGTCTATGGATTAGTTATGTTTTATATTGGATAAGCAGCAAAGACTTGGTTTAACACTGCATTCGCCCACCAGTGCAAATATGCAATTTGTCCTCCATTCCTACATATTCCTTCTACGCACAGTCCTGGAATTTAACAGACTCACTTTATACATTATAATTTGCATAACTAACATCATAATCCTGTAAAATTGATAAAAAAGGCACCTTTCAAGAAACCTAAGAATGTGAAATTGGAAAATATAAGCATTAAGCAAAGTATTGCATACAAGAGAAATATAAAAATAATTAAATAACTTGCACAGATGATAAATCCTCAATTGTCTTAAAATTGATCTTTCTCTTAAAAAAATATTAGTATTTTTAGGAATTTCATTTTGCAGATAGATTTTAGCAAAATTCAGGGCCTAATTTTAAAAGGAATTGATGACTGTCTTTACATAAAGCATACCTTTGGTATTCTGGTGTGGATGATATATAACAAGCTTTTAAGTTTTAATAAATGAAAAAACTTAAGGTAATGTTGAGAATAATATAGCGGTGAATATGCTTGCTTTCAATTCGAAAGGTTTATAGGAAGTACAAGTCAGATATGAAATCTATTCATTTCCCACTAATTATGACAAAATGTTACAAAAGAGCTTTGTTCATTTTAATAATTACAATAGAAAGTCATTTATCCGAATCAATTGGGACTGGACACAGTTCAGATACATGATTGTTTGGATAAATGAAAACCGAATGCGATCCATGCAGTATACTATACTAAAATTGAAAATCATCATATGCAGGAAACGTGCTTGAAGAAAAAGCAAAATAGGTGCAATTTTATCTTTATTGTGGAAAATATAGTCACTTATTTTTCACTGTCCCATTGTATACCTTCATTTTTTCGCTGGAAGGTCTCAGATTCTCTAGAGCGGCAGTAGAGTAGAACAGAGCTCTGATTGTTGTTCGTACCATTCCATAGCTGTCTCTAATGCAGAAAACGCGTCAGCATTTGATAGCTACTTCGGTTGTTGTCCTCATCTTCCATCTGTTTCATGGTCGACAGGGTTGGATTCTTCTTGCACGGAAGTCACAATCTCATAGCTGTTCACAACTCAACAAAAGATCCCGTATACACCCCCTCACTTGGAAACAAACTGACCTAATATTCCGTGCATATGTTTATCAAATCACACAACTGAAATTCCCCAAATATCTCTAACCTTGGATTTTCCCGTCACTTTTGGCCCCCTGCGAAATAACTGTTGAGCATTACATTGTTCGAAAACGTATTCATATACAGTACATGTAGTTGAAAAAAAAAAACTGGTCTGGATATTTGACGCTCCAGATAATAAACGTTCAGATAAACGACGTTCTAATGTATATGGAAATATTTTATAAATTCAGGGGAAAAAACAACCCTGCAGCCTTTTTTATGTTATAGAAGAAGAGATTTAAAAAATATCACGGTGAACTAAATAATGAGAGCTTTGCAACCTTGCAAAAACTGCTTTTTCAAAAATAAAAATGAATTAAGAGTCCATAGATTTCTCACAATTGAATTAGTATTTTTAGGTCACATATTTATATTTTAAAAAGTGTTCTACTATATCTCAAAAGGGGGAGAGATTAAATAAGCATGTATGGTTTATTTCTTTTTTACTTTCAACAATTTATTTATCAATCATTAGATGATTTGGGAATTATAGAGAGTTTCAATAACCTATATTTATAAAAATCAACCCCTGGTTAAAATCATATTTTCCCAACTAAAATCAAAATGACTTACTTGGAGATTAACATCAAATTTTCCTGTATTGAATAATAATTCGGCAATTTCCTTACAATTATTCTTACAAGCAACATGGAATGCTGTCAGTCCATTTTCATTCTATAATAAAAATGCAGTTTTCATACAAGAATTATACAATTAAAAAAAAACCCTTCTATTATACATTTGTACACAAAACAATTTTTTAATATTTGAGAAAACAATCCACACAAGCAATTAAGAATTTGTTCAGTAAATAATAGTACAACTTAAATTTCACCCAACAAGTTAAATGTCCTTTTAAATGATTTTGCTACACTATTTTTAGATAGGAAATCCAAAATTTAATACTTGAAATTTCTAATAAGAAAGCTAACATATATGTACACTAAAACAAGCTATCAAAAATCGAATTACGAAATTAAATAAAAGACAACTTTGTACCAATTTTATCAAGAATAATCCCACTATACTATGATAAGAAAACAAGCAATTCCTTTTTAAAAATCATAAGACACAGGAATTAAGTTTACAGTTAACTTTTATTTTTTTTACCAAAGCAATTATCATTTGCTGTCTAACTGCTGCGTGGATACTAAGCCAAACAATTTATTATTTAAAGAATGGTTTTTTAATATGCACCACCAAAGAATATCTTATAAATAAATAAATTATTTTAGCTTGAAAAATAAATAAACATTTCAAAATAACACCAGCAAATGATAAATGATCACAATAATATTGAAACAAAAACATGGCAATTATTGAGATTCAATAATTAATTTTGTAGATGAACATTTTTTAATCAATTAAAACTTTAAACTAATTTGCTGGATTACTTTTTCATAAAATAGAACTTATACATTCAATTTTATATTTATTTCAAAATCACTGAGACTTAAAACATTTTACTATTTTTAAACTCATTATGTTAAAAGAATAACAAAAATTTTTAAAGGGAACAAAATAAATATTTTTAGAAATTTGCTTTCCATTATGACCTCACGGTGGTATCTATGTGGAATAATCAAATTTTAAAGATTAAACATAGTTTATAATAACAAAAATATTATGTATAGGAATAAGATTTTTTTTTTACCACAAAAGTATACAGAAAATTTTATGATCATTTCAATTATATTGCATCAATGGTATTGCCAATCCCTTTATTATGAAATTAATTATTTCACACTCCTGTTCAAAAACTTATGGGGAAACTATAAATAATGACAAATATTTTATATAGTTCAAAATTTTCTTTTTAGTACGTATTAATAATTGCTTAATCATAAATTTGTATGAACTTTTCTGCTAAAATTATAATCAAGACAAGATGAGTTAAAAAAACTGAGTACTGTTAATCACATAACTGTGTGTGTGTGATCACTTATTCATCTCAAATAAACACCACAGATTATTTAATATGAATCTCCTTCTTCCCTTTTTTCAATCAAGTTCTTCATGGATCTTTACTTAGCTTCACAATAGTTGTAACAATTTACTGAATTTCTATTGCTTTCTGGTAAGTTAAACACAGCCCATTTTCTAAAAATCTGACAGTGGAAATAAAAAGTCAAGGAATTGGAATGAGTAGTTCTTGAATTATTTGAAAATGATAGCCAATAAAAGACAATATCAAAATGAGACCCCATCAAATTAAAAAAAACTAAGTACAAACTAATTTACAATTTTATGCAACAACCAAATGCTTTTTAAATTTTTACAATTTTTTTTTATTACATGGTTTTTTTTATCAATGCACATCTACATGCATCCAAAACAAATAAACAATGAATAAAAATATTAGATAAAAGTTACTTTGACATCCACTTGTGCTCCAGCATGAATAAGATAACGCACAACTGATGTTTGATCTTTTTCAACAGCAAGAATAAGAGGAGTTTCCAGATCGTCATTAATAGCATCAATTAATGCCCCACACTATCAAAGAATATATAACACATATAATAAAGCAGTGTTCAAAAACAAAACAAAAAACCAACTTGTATGTTGATAAAATTAAAAATTTTCTCTCTCTAAATGCAGAATTTATACTTCTATTAATTTACATTTGCAGCAAAATATGTTTTAAAATGATAATTTACAGAAAAGAAAACTATTAAAAATAAATTTTGTATGAATTAATGTTACCAGCTATATTCAAAATAAATGAAACATACAAGGTAAGAAATTACAAAAATGTACAAAGAGTTCTGCATATTTATCTTTGAAACTCATGCATTAAAAGCTTGAGTCATTTATATTCAAGGAAATTTTCGATTGCAAGTTAAATTTCTTAGATATTTTTCTGAAAACTGCATTTTTAAAATTACAGTATGGCACTCTTCTTATCTTGAAAGCAAATATATGTAATTTATACCTGAAGTAAAGCATGTATAATCCCAGTAGATCCATAAAATGCTGCTATGTGAAGTGGAGTATTGTTTTTGTGTGTAGTAAACTTGTGATTAGGATTAACACCATTGGCTGGAAAAAATTTATAAAAGCAGTTATTACAATTTCAGATATATAATAAATCTTCATATTATTATTATATCTTTTTTTTTAAAATCCTTTTGTGAGAAAATGTTGTTGGCAATTTCATTCATTTCTTATTTGATTTCAAAAAATTTATTTTAGAAAATACTGTTATGAATTTTTAAGAAATACAGCTTACACCACTCTTTCAATACCCCCTTTTTGTTTCCTAATTTAATAATTAGTTCAAAAAAGATTTATGCAAATGTTATTTTTTTTAAATAAATTTGTTAATTAATGAAATATGAAAGACTAATTGAAAAAATATTACAAATGACCCATGAATAGTTTGAAAAATTCATATTTCACTACAAGTTAACTTTTCAGCACAGATAATATACCTATATTTATATCTTGAGGAATGCAGTTCAATAAAATTTTGCTATTGCATCAATTTTACAAATACTTTTAATAATCCTAGTGATATGCAAGCAATTTTGATTTATATTTAAACATTTCTTTGTGTTTTTTTCCCTGTCTTCTTTGTAAACTAATCTTTGTATGGAATACAAACCCTGTGAGAGAATTTAAGTTTATTTTTTTAATTTTATGTTAATCATGAAGATTAATTTTAAGAAACAAAATTTATGAGTAATAGCAAGGCCAAACTTAAATTACTGATTAAACTAAGATTGATGTAAATTTAAACTAAGATTTTATTTGACAAATTCATTTATTCTCTTGTGAAACTTAACATACAATAACACTTAACATTCAAAAGCAATTAACATATAAATCGAATGGCAGATTAGGCAATTACTTTCTGTCAATTATTTTCTGTCTAGTAATACTGTTGAGTATTTAAAGAAGTGTAAAATGCCCCATTTTCTTTTCTAATTGATTTTAAAATTTCAATATTATCATACATGAAGGAATAAATACATAGCAAATTTCATAATGTTTTCACTAGGTGAGATAAAAAATAAGTGGAATAAAAGTTTAAAAAGTGTCAATAGCCAAAATACTTGTAATATTTTATTTAATTCAAAGAAAAAATTCTTACTACTTTTAAATAGCTAAAAATTTAAAGAAAATGCTTTTCTCATAATTACTTTCAATCATGCAATTAATTTATGTCAAACAATATTTCAGTTAGTCTATTTCAATGGAAAACAATACTTTAGTACATATTTGTACAAAACTTAGCACACAGATACTTTGTTTTTCCTAAAAAGAATAAAAGTTTTGAAGAACAACTAGGGTTATAACAAGGGAAGTTTACAGTTTTGATCTAAGAATGTTATACTATTCAATATAGTGCATAAGTATGAAGAGAATAATCATTACTTAAGTAAAATTAACACTCCAACAAAACAGAAATAATGAAAGACACAAAAAACTTCAAGTGGCAGCAAGAACTACAAGTTCTGTGCATGTCCAAGCCTAATTTATTTTCACAACTCTAGGACAACTAATTAATTATTTTGAATATACTAAGGAATGCTTGTATACATTATGATTCACATGTCTGTTTTTTATCCAACTTCACTCAATGTCAACTCATTATTCAGTGCAGTTGATCATTGCATGTAGATAGGTTAATTACACGCTACATACATGTTACAACGTGTGTTAATTAGACAAACAGTGTGATGCTTAACCCTTTAAAGTTCACTACATATTCCCATTGAAAAATTAACAAAATAACTTCAAAAATGACTATTAGACATGATGATGATCATAAATATACAAAGAAATTTTTTTTAGCATTTTTGAATTTTGAGAAATTTGTGGTTTCACAGTGAAACCAGTGAACAGTAACAGTCCATTTTCCCTATTCAAACTAACCAATCCAAAAGACTTTTTAAAAAAAGAAATCTAATATTTTAAGGCCATAAAACTTTTATATTTTAACGGAATTAATTAAAGAAAAATAATTTTATAAGTTTTTAATTATTTTTTAAAATTTGTCTGCTGTTTTATAATTTTAATACAAATTTGGACATAAAATTACATATATTTTGCATCACATACTAAAAATAATATATACATATATATAATTGTTAGATAGCTTGATACACACTCACAGTGCAAATCAATCATTAAAAGAAGTTAAATGCAAACTTATAACTAAAAATGTTATATATGTAGAAAATTTTAAAATATCATTTCCAGTCCTTGTGAAATTTTTCGAAACATGTCACATTATCGTTACTTTTTGCTATCATGCATAATCCGACATCACAGTTAGAGCACATCCATCTCATTCCGTGAGGTTTTGCTCTGGTATAGCAATAAGCACATCTTCTGGATTTGCATTTAGTTGGAATGAGGCCAACATTTTTAAGTCTATCTTTTTCAGAGGCTGTATGTTTCCTGAATTTTAGTTTCACGGGTCCAGAATAAGAATTAGACAGAAACTGTTTTTTAGGAAATTTTTGATGTCCTATTGACACAAGGCCTGTTATTAAATCTAACCGAAAACTTGCAAGTTGTTATAGTATGGGTTTTCTCACCGTGCATCAGAGACCAAAGAATATAAGAATTGACGAATGTCATATAAAAAAAAAAATGAAAAAATATATGGTGCCACCATTTTTTTGATTTTCTGTCTATCGGTGAAGGATCTTGAAGGGATATTATTTCATCTGAGGGCTCACTTCGTTCAGTAAAAGGCATATTTCGGATCTTTACAGACACTTTATTTTTCCAAGTAACTTTAAATATATGGGATAGTCCTGGCACACTTATGTCATCTTTTTCCTCATCAATATCGGTATTTTCATTTGAAGAGGACTTCGCAGTCATAGCATCCTCTGCTTCACTGAGCGATGATTCATTGGATTCAATATCAGAAGGTAAGTTGTGAAATACTTTCAGAGCTTCTGGAATGGTTAATTTTTTTTCTTGGCGTTTAAAAAAAATTACCAGAAATTACATGGAGAAGTACTTAAAACATCTTATCACCAATATTAAGAAATACAAGAAAACGCTGGATTGATATTTCTGTCTTCTGTGAGAACAGCCCAAATACAAAATGCCTAAGGAAAATTTGTCTCTGAGCTCATAGCCCTAAAATATTGTAATGTCAGCTCATTAGCAGAACTCACTCCATCTATACATGTCAATATTGACGTATGGAGTTACTTGACCAAATGGACCATTGTGTCTCCATAAAAGGCACCCGTGGTGTGTTCCTTACGCTTTTGACAACACACGTGCGAACTGTCTCGGAGAATGTTTTTGAATTAGCTATTGCTTATTTTCTTTGCAACTAACAGACACCTGTTAGTTCAAACGATATATAGGAAGGAAACTACAAGTTATAACCCCTTTGTGTTGAGTCCCCCCCTATCGTATTGACGAAGCCAATTTGAATAGAAATGTACTGGTGCCAAGGATCTCAGAAGTAAACTCAGTGAAAATGTCACATTAGGAATTATAGCCTCCAGATGTTGGATGCAAGCCAATGTCGGGATAGACAGCAGAAGTGCTGGAAAAGTATTCACACGTACCCATGGAATGTGATTGAGGTCGGGG
>BMAV01016749.1:58500-93806 GCA_019973955.1 Trichonephila inaurata madagascariensis | reverse complement strand
TGCCGTCCCTTACTGGAGTTGGGTTTCGGAGTGAAATCACAGATTTTAATTTCATTTTTCAACTCTTCTGGGTACTTATCAAAACGACTGAAAGCTGTAGTTAATAATTAGAAAGAAGTATAGTAAAACCTCATACTATAATTTAAAATAACTATTTTTTTAAAGCTGAAGGAATTTACCAAAGTTAAAGAGACGTCAATATTTTTCTATTTAAAAGGTTTCAGTCGTTAAATATAGCCGTAATATTGTCATTTATTGATAGGAAAAAGAACACAAATTTGAAAACTATTTATTGGGACAAAATTTTTTTAAATTTTACTTTTTTGAAAATGTTTAGTGTGTGGTTTTGGTGTGAAACCACTGAACGTTAAAGGGTTAAATGCTAAAATTTATACAAGTAAGGCAATGAAAAGAAAGAAAGGAGAAGGAGGGGGGGGGGAGTAAATGTTATATTGATGGAACAAGGGCTTGAAATGATTAAGTGAGCAGACAGAGAGAGAGAAAATGTAAATGATAGCCAATCACTTTGGCATTAGACAGGCAATAGAAAGACCGAAGGGAGAAGGAATCATACTGATCATACATCAATGGGTACAAAAGGTGCACTAAAAGAAAGAAAGTTATGAAAGAATGTGATCATGGAAAAAGTTGATACAATCTTTTACGTGTGAATAGCCAAGTTCAGAAACAAAAATGTGCGAAGTCAGAAAAAGGGTCTTGCATTTTCATAATGAATCCTAGAATTTTAGAAAAGCATGGGTTAGATTAACTGATGAAATAAATACAACAGTATCCACCTGTTAAATGTCAGGGGTGAAAAACTATTATCAAATTTCGAAGAAATAAAAAGGTACTGAAGAGAAAAAATCATTGAAATTGAAAATCTAAAAAATTATCAGATATTTAATTGTAATGCATCAAACCTAAAAAAACCCTACAAGATGTTACCTAGTAAGAAACTGGTAAAACTGAAGTGGCAGGCCCTGGTTATAAGCATAGCAAGGAAAAGAAAAAGTGTCAAAAAATATTCTTTGTGTAAAATTTCTGTCAAAAATACACTAGAATTTTAAAGACTGTTATTAAAGAATTTAAGGCACAAGTTTTTAAATAAAATAATTAACCCAATGCATTTTGTTGTTAGATAATGCTCAAATGTATCCTGAATGCAGAGAAGCTTGAAGATGGTGACATAGACAATGTTTCTGTTTCACAATGTAACCACCGTATGCCAAATCATGGATCAGGATGTTTTGGAAATGATATAAGGGGACTATCACAAGAAGCTACGGTAAAGTGATACAAAAGCTGAGCAAGACATTATTGAAAACTGAAAAGCACAGCTGAAACTAAGAAACAATTTCCGTCTTTAGTATGACATATCACCAGATGTAGGGATTTTTCACAAAACTTCCCATTTTTAAAGATTGTCCCCTGTAAAATTCTAATGGCTTATCTATGTAAGATACGCAAGGCTCTATTGTAGTTTTTCCTGCCACAAAATACATTAGAGAATCAAGTCTTAACAGTAAATTTAAAAAAAAAAAACTGGCAGTATTTTTCTTTTTATTGCACAAACCTGAAGAATTTTAATATGAAGCTAAATGCATTACAAAATAATTATTCATATTGTTATTTTCCTTTTATTTACTGTTGTTATGATGAGGATATGGAAGATTTAGGTATAAATTAAAATTTAGTATTGAATCACAATTAAAATTTTAAAAACTTCAAAAGTCCTCCGCAGTATAAAACATGCTTAACAAAGCTTTAAGTACAATCAAGAATCTATTCAATCCTAATTTAATGGTGAAGGCATATTGTTTTGCAGTGGTTCTTTTTGCATCATGAGATGAAATAGAAAAAGACAATAAAAGCCTTAACTAATACACCAAAGCTGATTCTTTTTGACTCACTGGGCTAGAATGGATGTTTTCAGACTCAAAGATAGGTAAATTAAACCCTCTACAAAATAGTAATACTAATTCCCTTGGATATTTTATTATTACTTTTAAATACAAATACATATATATGATTATACAATTTTGTATCTTTCTTTTATTTAAAGGAAGATAAAATAATAAAAACAGGCAATTAATTATATCACTCTTAAATCTTTTAAATAATTTAATGAAAGTTTTCAAATACAAATTCAAACTTTTTACCTATATTTACACTGCACTGAGCCATTCAAAATTAATATTTCTATAAAAACTATTTTATTAATACATACATTTACAAATATCTTATTATTCTAGTCACTTCAATATTCAAAAATTTATATTAATGTATCTTTTAAAAGTATTTTATATCAGTACACTATCCTATTCTGTTCTTAAAGTGATCAGAGGGGTTTTCTTTTTAAATGTGTCAACTATTCATTTAAAAATTTTTATTTTTAATCAAAACATGCTAGATCATGTAAGTTATGTGTATTATTTGAATAGAAAAAAAGTTATTTAAAATTACAGGAAGATTTTCTTAAAATTATGTAGAAGCTTAAAAATAAATTTGTTTCAAGATTTTTTTAACTTTTTTTTAAAAAAAATTGTCTTCTATTGAAAGGAACTTCAAATGCATTTAACACATTTGAATCACAAAGCCATCCATTTTACTTAATTTTTAACACAAAAAAATGATGTGACTACAAAAATAAAGTTATATAATATTAAAATAACTGCAGAAAAAAAAAGTAAATATATATAAGTGCATTTTTCACAATTTCTCCTTAACTTGAAAATAGTTAAAAATACACACAATTTTTTTTTTAAAAAAAATCAACAACAGATATGTTGAAGGCAATTAAAAGTATTAAAAAAGACAACGAAACATTCTTGAATATTTTAAAATGGCTTGAAACTCAATTAATTTGTATTTATTTAAAAATTACATAGTCTTAAAAAAATAAAAATAGATAAAATAATTTTAAAAAATGAAACAATCATTTTACCAATCAACTGTAAAACCTTTTTTACATCATTATTTTTGATAGGATTGAACAAGCATTTTCCTGCCGGTCTTAGACGTAAAGATGTTTCTTCAGATACTGCCATTAACATTGTCTCAAGATCTTGTTTTTGTATTAAAAATGCAGAGTTCACTATAATAAAAAACATACATTTTAAAAATTAATAATAGTAATGATATTTTTAAACTGACATACATAGAGAAACTAAGGAACTACTCAAATAACACAAGGATTATTATATAAAATAAAACTAAAGAAAATTACATATTGTAAGGTGCAATCAATGTCTTAGCCACATACTTATAAAAATTGCCACCCTCCCTATGAAAATTTGACAATAAACAATGCATTTAAAAAAATATTGCAGACATGCTCAGCTATTTACTAGGCTGATAAATAACAAGATTTTAAAAATAACTTTACATTAATCAGTCATTATTCTAAACATTTAAGATCTAATACTTTTTCTTACCATTCGAAGCACATTCTACTTCTGAATCCTGAACTATCATGAAAAGGTCATAGCTTTCAAGATCTTGAGTTAAGTTACGTGCATCGAAGCCTCTGAATTAAAAAGAAATAAATCAAGAAATTAAAGTAAAAAAAAGTTCAAATGGAGAGAGAAAGGAAAAAAAAATTTTTTGCCATCACTTACATAGCCAGATTTGTATCAATTTCTTCATTGTCATTTTCAAATAAAGTCAAATTGACATTTTTAAAGTTGGAAAATCTACAACAATGAGGGCAGCCAGGAGGCAAACCAGTATCTGGGATAAGAAAGCAACTTTGATGAAAGAAATGATCTTCCTTTTCTCCTTTAGAAGAATTATCACAGTATAAAAATGACCCCTGTAAAACATAAAGGAAATTTACTTTATGAACAATATTAAGAAATAGTGTAAGAATGCACATAATGGTTGAACATTTCTTGCTTTATTTTTACATTTAAAAATAGCAATATTAAAATTCAGAAAAAAGAAAAAAAAGTTTTAATTTAAAAATCAAAATTTTTTACATAAAAAATACCTTGTAACATAATTATTAAGTTACAAGGTAAAGTAAATTAATACAGACTTAATGAAAAATAATGGAAAAGTAAATTATTACAAACTTAGCATGAATTCCTGAAGGTTTGATGAAATGGTCTCCTTAAAAGATCAAGTTTACACCTTTATGCATTTTTTTTTAATAAGAGTCAATATACTATATCTTTGTAGAACAATTTCAAAGAAGCACTAATTTTACTGTTTGTTACAAATTTTTTCTTTATGTCACTATAAGACACAGTATTTATAAAAAATATGTTACACTTTTATATAGTTCAATAGAAATGAAAAAAAAGATAACAATACTGCTAATAAGGCAAACTCTTAACAAAAACAAATGCAAAGTTAAATCAAAAACATAGAATTAAATTTCCAGAAAACTTTGTAGTCAGGTTAAAAAAAATTCACAATTTAAAGCTCAATACAACAATCAATTTGAAATGCTATTACACAGAAATTACATGAGAAAAATTAAAAAGTACACAACCATGAAGTTCAATTTAACTTTTTCATGGAGGAAGGAAAAATCATTTATTAACAAGAAACAATTTCATACTTTTTTTAAAAAAATATTTCAATAGAAGAACACTAAAAAGTGTTTCAAAATTAGAAATACAAATTCAAAATTATTTTTCTATTGAAAAATATTTCAATAGAAGAATACTACAAAGTGTGATTTCTCATCAGCAATGAATTAAAATTTAGTCATGATAGCAGCATTTTAAACAAAAACTGCAAGTTTTGAAAATCAATTTATGTATTGTTTCAATGTAAATTTTTCTGCAATTTATTTTTATATGAAGAAGTATGCATATACTCTAACCCTTCTGCTGTGCAACTATTTATTTTTTAAAAATCAAAATAGGGTAAAAAGTAGTGTACTTTTTAATTGCATGTTTCAAAGCTGCATATATAAGTAAGATCATAAAAAAAGGCTTTTGGAAAATTGAAGAATAATTATATAAAAACAAAATGAAATACAAAGGTACAGCGTATATGCATGAAAATATGCAAAGTACTCACAAAACATTTATTAGAAATGAAGTTTAGTGTGATAAACTTCGTAACAAGGCTCGAGGCAAAGCCCAAGGGGTTCGAAGAAGAAACTGAGAAGTTCTCATCAGTTTTAGTACAACTATATTCAATACCAGAGCTCAGGTGCCTCCTTCTAAGGAGGAAACACACAAAAAAGTGATACCAGCTCCAGAGGAAAGTACTTGGTCTGCAACAAAAAAAAATACCAATCTGAAGCCCCATTTGGAAAAAAAAAAAAAAAAAAAAATTCAATATACTTGAAATCAGACTAAGAGCTGCTATCAGTGTTGGCAATATTGTCAAAATGTAGATAATAGGACATATCCTGCCAGACTTCTTTGAGCTTTGAAAAGAGCAAGCAAACTGCTGTAAAACATGCTTGTATATTTCATAGAACCATGGACAAATAACACCATCTATTAACCCAGATCTGAAGGAAACCAGATAAGCCAAAATGAAAACATGAACAGGAAAAGTGCAGGTAACAGGTTAATAGACAGAAAAAATGCAGCCCTATGGAAATTGCGGGTAGGATAAATTTTGCTACTTCTATGTTGCATGTGTCACAGTGAGAGGGTTAGAACCAAACATATATACATTAAGTGAGCACAATTTTTTTGAAGTTTTTTTATCATCTCGATTCTTTGAGAGTACAGATGAGCACAGTACAGTATTGAGAAAATGCAGATGTTTTTCATATGATAAAATATAAATTATTAAAATACTTTTTTAGAATGTATAAATCCTATCAAAATGAATATAATACAAAAATAACCAATTTTAGGCTGAATACATTTTAAAAGTCACAGAATTGTTGAAAAAAAAGAATACCCAGCAATAATAAGAATAATGAAAGTATTATATTGCATTTATTTAATATCATTAATTTTTTAAAATCCAGGCAATAAATTAAGATTATTGAAAATAAAATCAACATACCTGTGTACAAAAGATTCCACATTTTGGACAACAATGATGTTTTTTGAGTCTCCATAAATGAATATCACAAAATGCTCTACATTTGATTTCTGAAGATGGAGTAAGCAAATATTGATGAGAAATAGATCTCATACAAGGAACAATCTAAAAAAATGTATCTAAAGTAAATTAAATATATCATACAGTTTATATTAATTTTCAAAATTTGTAGAATTAAAAACCATTTTCCATTTTAGACTCATTGTTAAAAAAGTAGTAAATTGGCACATTTTAATAAACCAAATACTTTAATATACATTTTCTATAGCTGATACATAAATAAAGGAAATTGTATGCCAAATCTGAATAGAATAAAATCAAGAAAATATTCTGTTTTTAAAAACATGACTATTATTGTAAACATTTCTTTAAAAAATAGTTTAAAAAAATCATCCTGCATAATTTAAATATTCTTTCATTAAATATGGTTATCTTCAATAAAAAAGGTATTCAAGGGTTTTTGAATAATGATGGTATCTCAATGTATGCAAATGAATGACAGAAGTGAGGATTTGCAAGTAGAATACTAGCAACCAAGAGCTACAATTTGCATCAGCTACATTTTATATTTGAAACAAATTGCACCCCATTTTAAGAATTATTGTAAGTATCATTAGAAAAGAAAAACATTGCACTCGTAGTTAATTTATATGATAAAAAAGGTTAACTAGTTTTTGATGTACTTAAGTATTAATACTGTTAACAAATTTTGTCAAATCAGAAAATGTTGCAAAATACAACCAAGAGTGGAAAACTATTCTCACGTATGTGCAAGGACAACAGTCTTGATCATGCATGTTCTAAATAATAACATTGTTTATCATTTGTAATACTCTTTTATTGCATTGTAAAAAATTAACTTTTGGGATCAATTTTCTATGGAAGAGAACACAGAGTATTTGCAAAGTAGTGGTCTAATACGCAAGTGCATGAAAGAATAAGGGGTTTAGGGAAATAGGAAAAATTGTGAAACTGCAAGACAACATTTAGATTTGCAACTATTTGAATTTATGTGGTGTTATCTACATAAAGACTTATTTGTCGTGATTCCGAATGCATTTTTTGAATTTTGGCCATCTGGCCAATTATTAGATATTTTGTTTACTTCAAGTTTATGTATTCTTTTTAAACATAGCATTTAATTTTAATACATTTATGCTAATCTATTTCTTGACAGGATAATATGGGAATTTGTTTTGGCACATGTGTGGAAACGACAATAATTTTTATTTGGTCAATGGTATAATACCTAAGAGCCATTTTTCACAAACATTAACAACAAATTTATTGAGCACTTCCTAGATATTATTAAAAAAATATTTAAAACAATATCAGTGAAATCAATTATGGAGTGAAAAAAATTAATGGTATGTACAGTTAATTCCTTAAAAAATTTTCTTTAAATATAATCTTTAAATTAAAAGTCTGAAGAAAGAAAGGCAATTTTTTAAATTTAGAATTTTAATTATTTTTAAAATAGAGAAAGCAACCAAATAAGATTGAATCCCCTTTCCAGAGAATAAGAGCCAAGTTGGGTTTGATTAATTTAATAAATGTTATTTTAAAGTTGCAGAATAGGTCAAGGAGCTATTTGAAGATTTTGAGATTTAATGGGTACTTTTTCACCATACCTTTACATTCCAACCACAAGAGGATTTTCAATACTCTTAGTTTAATTTAAAATGTAATAATCTAATTGTTCTACTGTTGAACAGTTTGAAAATTAATGTGGAAAGTTGAAACATGGCAATTTTAACATGAGAAACTGAACAATGCACCTTGTTCAATTTCCACCACATTAAGTTGCCATTACCTTCTGATTACTCAAATATATTCATGACATTTGTATATTCACTATAACTGTGCATTTCATCAGAAAATAATGCCTATTTCCATTGTGTCAATTACTATAAATGTGATGACAAAACTGTTTAGTGAAGTTACCAGAGAAGGATATTTATAACATGTTCTATCCAATCAAATATGACTAGCCAATGTTTGGAACTTGGTTCCAAGACCAGAAAATGTTCTAATTTAAGAAAATCAATGGGTTAATACTCCATCAAATAAAATTGTAAGATATGAAGCTTGCCTTACAGCTCAAGGTTTTATGCAGAAAGGAGAAGAAACATTTTAAGAAATATACAGTCCTATAGTAGATTTCTCAGTTTGTTTCATAAGATTGTTATTCTCACTACTGATGTCATTTAAAGTAGGAACAATGCCAATTGGATACAAAATATGCAGCCCTGCAGGAGGTAATTTTTTTGAGATTTGCTATGAGAAACCAGAAATAAATAAATTGTTTGTCAAGTGTAAAAGGCAATATAAGATTTTCATCCAAGTGCAAGTACTTTAAGGAAGCTTAACTTCCTTAAAAAATATTAAGACTGGGTAAATCAAGTTTATACATATGAAAATTGTTCAGCTGACAATTATATCGTTATTACACCTCTTCCTATCACAAAAAGAACAGTGTTATCAAAGCGGTAATGTTCCAATACCGACGATGAAATTTCTGAAGTGATCAAAATACCATACAGGAATGTTGAAGGATGCTTAGCTTTTCTAGCCAGTCAATCCTGACCTGACATCAAGATGCACTGTAAACATTGATTCTCAATTTTAAACTAACCTATGGAAAGAACTTTGGAATTTTGTTTTAAAGTTTCTAGGACATTTTTATTACAGACAATCAAAAATTAAGATTTTTTAAAGGTAAAGGATTTAAAAGTACACTGTTACAGTGATGCAGCCTATGTAAATAATAGGGCTGATCAATAGGGTCATTTTGCAACATACATTTAAACAAAAAGCAGGCAGTTTATCTACAATAAAAGCTGAATATCTATCTCTTACAGATACAGCAAAAGAACTGATCTGGATTGTAATAACAAAAGAATGTTAACAATTTAATATTAATTCAGCATCTTCTAATAACATACTATTTGGTGATAACTAAGTAGTTGTCAATTTTTCAAATCTCCCACAGAAAACTACTGCACTAAGCACATCAAAAACTTTCAACCTAAATATATAAAGAAGAGGAATTTAACTGAAATGTTTAACAAAGCTAAAATTTCAGTATCAGTTAAAACTTTTATAAATAAAATATTTGTATAAACTTAGTTTAAAATTTATTGGACATGCCTATTTTCAAAGCTTTTTTTTTTGAAAAAGTAAATTTTATATGTTAATTACTATAAATGTTATTAGTAAATTATTTGTGATACATAACTACACAGATTTAAGAATCTGTGAGAGGCGTGCTATTGTTGGACATTACTTCACCGTTAAGTAAATGCACTTAATTAAGTTTTAATCATATTAAAAATTTCTATTGTCTATCAATACTCAAATTGATTAATGACAATATATTCACTGTAACTTAGAGACAGCAGATTAGAACAAAGAGGCACCTTGCTGAATAGAACACTGCAATTATTTGCCTACGCAGATTATACATATTATTGGAAGGTCAGAAAGAGACTTTTCCAGCTCTTGAACCTTCTGCCACAAATATGGACCTCACTATCAACAAGGATAAAACAAAATTTATTGAAATTTTATCCACCATGGTAAATTATTCTAACCCTTTGAGTATTAATGGTTACTCTTTCAAAAAAATTGATGAACTGAAATACCTTGGCACAATAATTAATGATAAAAATAAACTAAGAGTAGAAGTTGATAACAGAATCAAAAAGGCTAACAAATGCTTTTATGAGCTGAGAAGACAATTAAGATCTAATTTAATAGCCTCGAAACAAAATTAAGAGCTTACAAAACACTAATATTACCTATCTTGCTTTATGCAAATGAAAACATAAACCTTTAACAAAGTACAAAACTTACACGCTCACTGGATATACCTGAAAGAAAAATTCTCAGAGCTATTTTTAGCCCAGTGCAGGAAGGAGGGCGGTGGAGATCCAGATATAATTTTGAACTGTACAGGCTTTATCGGTAACCACAAATAACACAAGTAATAGTTTAAGACGGCTTGGCCATATTTGGAGAGGCTCGGAAGATATCCCCATTAAGATCTTGACATTTAGAAAACTTGAGGAAACCCAAGCTTAAGGAAGACCACCAATTAGATGGATGGAAGACATCGAGAAAGACCCAAATACTTTGAAAAGTAAAAATTGGTGAGGAATCACCAGAAGTAGAGGACATTGGAAGGAGTGTGTGTTTGAGGCAGCCAAAGTTTGCAAGGGGCTGTTGAAGAAATAACTGTGCATTTCATCAGCAAATTATACAAATTTCTCATGTGCTGGTTACTAAATGAGATGATACAAAATTTTGTTTTACCTATAGTTACCAGAAAAAGATCTCTGACATGGTCTGTTTTTAAAATTTTTTCCATTAATAAACTAAATGTTTATTTTTAAAACCACTCCACAATTGAATATCCCAAATAATGGTATTTAGTAGAATCAAACCCAAGCCAAGAATGTTTGCACATTTCTGCAGCATTTACTATTACCATCATTCAAAGTAATAATAAACAATGTGTGTTACATTGAATGGACGATTGTGATTTTACCAAGTACTAATTTATCATGATTTTGTTTAAATGAATGAATATAATAGAGTAAAATAATGTTTATATCTGTATTATATACTTAATCCCTATGTTAAACATTACCAGAAATTCTACATTATACTCTAAATTTGAAAATGCACAATGCAAGTTCTTAAAAATCATGCAAGTAATAGAATATTTATATCTTTTAAAATGCTATGATTTGACTATTAATGCTAAATTTTACATAAAAATAATTTTTTTCTCTGATTAAAAAATTAAAATTTCATTTAAGAAGTGTTACGTTTTCATCCCCTTTGCTGCAATTTTACATATGGAATATTTTCTAACAAACTATATTCAATATATTTTTTTTTGCATAGCACTATAGCTTTGATTTTAGTTATTTTAAGACATACTGCCATTTGAGAGAAATATGAATGCATTTTAAACCCTCTTAAACAATAGATTATCTGCAAATTTTAACACTGAAAACAAATTAATATTCTTCAACATAAGAATTTTAATAATATTAACATGAACCTTGTTTCAAATTACACACATTTAAAAAACACAAGTAATATAAAACTTTAAATTACCCATTTCTTATAATAAGTAATGAATGACAATATTACATGTCGGATCTTTAATACACATTTTTATTTAAAATTCAAACTAAAAAAAAAAATTTAACGTAGAAAATATATATATATATATAAATCCAAGACCTCATTACAAGCTTTAGTTCTTTTTCAATCCATAAAATTCATTAAATACATTATATTTATGATGACTTTTCAAATAACCATATTTTAAATGTTGTTACACTGACAAGTAACAATTCTGAAATATAGTATTAAAGAGAATAAAACATAAAAAAGTTGATTAGAAAATAGTATTATATACCTTTTCATTAATAGTATCTTCTGCCTCGCATATTAGTTGCAGTTGTTCGCCATTACATAAACAAAGAATTTCATCAGCAGAACAGCAACAAACTGACTTTAACAACTTGAGATCCTACAAAAAGACAAATTTCAAGACATATGTAATGAAATTTGTTTTTTTGAAGATATTGAATATAACTGTAAGGTTAATCTTCCAATTTTGCCTTTTCTTGTTTAGATTTATAGCAACTTAGTGTACATTATTACTAATATATATAACTTTATACAAAATCTAATAACTATTATACTGTAATTAGGCACATTTGTATGCTACTAAAATTTTTTAGCTTAATAAAAATATCTTGCAGTAACTTTAAAAGTGTCAATCATCTAGAAAAAAATTATAAAAATTTAAAACTGCAAAAGAATATATATATATATATCACATACAATTCTTTGGAAATTCCCAAGAAAAATAATGAATATTAAAACAGAATAGTAATCATTATAGAAAAACAAACTAAATAAATTTGGCCTTAAAAATTTTTTTTTAAAAATGAAATGAATCAATGATGATCAATCAATCTATACCATAGCATTTATTTATGAGCTTTAATGCTCATAAATAAATGCTATGTTATACATAAGTTTCAATTTGGTAAAAATAAACAAATACAAAAAAGTTTGCACAGTTAAAACAAATTTAAGATTTGCATAATAAAGATTTTAATAATTGTACTGATATCACAAAGTTGTGAAAAACAATTTGATATGAAATGAATCAATAAACTAACTACCTTTAATGGAGACCAGTACACTGAAGAACTTTTGGTTTCATCAGAAGATAATTCGTCTACTGATAAATCTGCTAAAAAAACACACACATGAATATTAAGGAATCATAAATAAAAGAATTAAACATCTTTATAAAACTGTGTATAAAAAAAAAGAGCATTCTTTTCTTAAAAAAATTATCCCAAATTCAAAACTGGCACATAAGCCAAATAGAAATTTTTAAAACATCCACTTAATTTTTAAATATGTTGCCATGAAGATGAAACAGTAGCCAAACAGTGGAGTATTTTCCTATCAAATTGCTTTAAAGTAAAACATCAAATGATGACAAATAGTTTTATTTTTGGTAGCCCTTGTTGAAGTTAGCACATTTCCCCCTGCTCATTCTTTATTTTGTACATTAACAGAGGTAGTTTTTTTAATGGAAAAACTGGAAATTTGTATATGATACATAATTGTCTATCTACATTTCAAGCAATGAAGGAAAAATTCCTCGAATGATGATCATATGCATTTAGAAATCTCAAATAAATGAATGTGAATTTTACAAACTACTTAAAAACAGAATAAGGTGCTGATTTTAAAGGGTTTATGACCTTTATATTTAGATTAAATGTTTCACACAAAAAGTTATATGATTAAAATTGTTTGCACATAGCTAAAAAAACAAATAAAAATATTTTTACTTAACTACACTTTTTAGATAAGCAAATCTGAATATTAAAGCCAATCTCCTTGCATTAGCTTTTAATTTAAAATAAAAACAGGAAAATAGATTGAGAAGGCTAAGCAAATTTAATGTCATAAATGAAAGAGTAATGAATTTAGTTTAGTTATAAAAATTACTCGCTGCATATTACCACAAAATAATTTTTTTCTTTTCATGGAATTCGAATAATTTCTGTTAAATCTCAAAATGAAATGCCCAGGGTCTAAAATTTTAAGTAATCTGTTGTATACTCTATAAAATTCAAAATGTTATAACAATTTTAGCTTTCTCTGTTAATTATTTTTATTCTGATTACACAATTATATTCTTTGTGTATTATTTTTATAAAATTTTAATTACATTTACATGAGATGTTTGGATTCAAATAATCTAAAGAAAATTAGATAAATATTAGGTGACAACAAAGAAAAGGTCATGATTCAAGATTTTGTTTTGCAAGGGAATTGGAAACATTGTAGAAGACACCAATTTGAACATTTATCAATCTACTGCATATGAATGAATTTTAGAAATTAAATTTTATTTCTAATGGTGTTGTGGATTGGTGTTTCACCATTGCAGACTTAGTACATTCCCCAACAGCTGATATCTCTTTTTAGTGCTGTACTGTATAGGTGGTATACCAATCGCTACAAATACTTTTGAACCCCGGTTTCCCCTCCCCTGGAGGGAGGCACTTTATCTCTAACAATGCAACTGTACTAGGATTTTAATTTTGCCAAGAGCACCCAAGGGATCTTTTACACGCCGCATAATCATATGACATGGACACTGCTGAATTTTTGTATTATAAAAATCCACTGACTTGGGCTGAAGCCGCAAACTTGGACATACAAGGTCAGAGCCAAACCAACAATGCAACCCAGCCAGCAAAAATTATTAATATAACTTGTAAGAAAACTAAAAGCATACACATAGATTTACAGATGTACAAAGATATATAGTCTATATTTGACAATGTGATACCAAAGAGCAAAAGTAAAGCAGATGCGGTGAAATATTTAATTTTTATGGGTAAATGAGATATAACTTTAAATGACGAGTGAGGTGAATTGTTCCATGAGGTTTGATGGAACCTATTTTTTTTTGCTTACTCATGTTTTAAATTTTAGTTTAATATTAAATCATAAAAAAACATTTTCTCTTAATTTGGAAATCTAATAAAATATTCCAACACTCTGCTCAGACATTAATAGTTATCAATAGATTCAGAGCATACAAATATTCCAACTCTCTGCTCAGATATTAATACTTATCAATAGATTCAGAGGGCATTTCAATAAATATGTCAAACTTATTTTTATTGAAGAAAAAAAGAGAATGTTAAGTTAACGCAAAAAGTTGTATGTTTATATAAATTTGTAACACCCACAAAAAACTGCATACAGAATTGTATTTCTACATATCAAAGAGTATCATTCAATGTAACATTCCTAAAATGAAATTAATAAAATATGATTTAAAAGTTCACCAAAGTGTACCATAAGCTTTGCAATGGACTTCTACCCAATGTGATTCACCATGTTGGTTTACGAATAAAGGTATATACTAAAATAGGATCCAATGAAAACAATTACAGAATTTTAGATTCCTTCTTACTCCTTTAAATACAGTCGGTGAAGATAATGCTAATGAAATGAATTTTTAGAAGTAAAATAAAATAAGGTTATTTACAAATTCATTACCAAGAATAAAACAAGGTGAAAATTATATAACTGCTTATGTTTGCTTTTACTCGTTATGAATCTAATTTTTAAAAATTCTTCTAAACAAAGCTATACAAAAAAATAATTTTGGTCACCAAAAAGCTATGTTATTGAAATATATATATATATTAGTAACACAAATAACTATAAAAATTTTTGAAAAGTGGTCAGGTGATACTTTTATTCGGTGACATAAACAATAATCCATTAGAGATTAAAAATACCATAAAAACTGAGTTTTCATAGTTTTGAATAGATTGGTGGTAACAACAACCATTGCTCTTAAATAGCAGATCATGTGTACACAATGAAAATTAGTGTAAAATAGCTTTTAATGGCACTTCTAAAAACTATTTGTAAAATATAGTTTTAAATATTATTAAGTATAAAAAATATTTTAGGAAAAAATATATTCAACAGATTTTTTGACAGATGAAATCAGAAGTACTTATCTCATTAAGAACTGAAAAGAGATGAGAATAAATTCAATTTTAATTCTTTTTATTAAATATTTAAATTAGTTGAGTTACATAAATTCTGAAATATAAGTGAATATTTTGCTTAAATAACTTGTTTTGCAATAAAAATTCATAAATGCCCCATACAGTATACATAATAATAAAAGCCAGCATTACCTAAATCACTTTTGTCTTGTAGAGTTATAATGACAGCAGAACCATCTTTTTCTAAGCAACAAAATAAAATATTTTCATAAAATAAATTCACTGTATCAAGAACATAAATAAGATATTAAATAACATAATTTGTCTCTAACAAAATTTGAATGAATCACAATGACGCACATACAAAATAACACTTGAATTAATTAAATTAATTTTCAAACTTTTATAACAAATCATATGAAGACTTAGCAGTATAATCTCTATAATTAACATGATTGAATCAAAACTGAAAAGCTCTTATAACTGTAGTAATCAGATACTACTTTTAATGTAACATTGATTACATAACTGAATCAAGAAGAAATTTTTATAAAACTAACATGGAAGTAAAAAAAGGGAATTTAGAACACACTAAACAGGTTTTAAAACAAAAAATTATCACTTAGAGAATTAGTTACACAAAGCTGCTTTACTGAAGTATAAAAATATTTAGAAGTGAGGTATACTCAAATTTCATACAAGGTTAATGTGTGCATGCGAGGTTTTTAATTAATGAAAAAAAATTATTAAGGAAAATATTTCATTTTCTTTAAATCAATGAATTGTTTTGTCTCTCTCTCCATATATAAATAAATATAGACAAAACAATTTTTTTTAGGCCATACTTTAAAATTCTACATTGTACCACTCCATAAAAATACACTTAACATAAAATTGGTTACTACGTAGGTGGATAAAAAAGGTTACAAGCTGCAGCATTTGTTAACTACATATTGTGGAGAAATTCCCCCCCCCCAAAAGTGAGACAGATGGCATTACTTGTCATACAGTAGAAGTGCAAGTAAGTAGTAAAAGTTCCCAAACAATTGAAATGGCAAGACGCTTAGAAAATTGGTCTCGTTTCGAAGTGCGAGCCATGATCCGATTTTTAAGGGCAAAGAATGTATCCATATCCAACATTCATAGTGAAATAATTAAAGTTTATGGTGAAGAAGCAATGAGCAGACAACATGTAGTGAAATGGTGTTGCTCTTTTCAATCTGGCAGACAGGATGTTGAAAACCACAATATGGCAGGGAGCAGCCGGCCGAGTTCTTCAACAACAGAAATCAACACTGCAAGAGTTGAAGAAATGATTCAAAATTATCAAAGGGTAACTCTGCATGAAATCTCATCAGGGCTGGGACTGAGCTATGGTAGCGTGCAACGTATAGTTTTTGATGTGCTGTGATATTTCAAGGTAAGTGCCCCCTGGGTTCCACATGCATTATCCAATGAGCCGAAAGCCACACAAATGATTTGCAATCTCACATTTCTTTAGTGTTACCATTCTGACAGCCGGCACTTTACTGATCGCATTATTACAGAGGATGAAACTTGGCTTCACCATCTTGTCCCCACAAGCAAAAAAAGGAACCATGGAGCGGAAACACCCTGGATCAACAACGAAAAAGAAATTTAAGGTTACACCCTCTGTTGGTAAAGTTATCGCAACCATATTCTGGGATTCATGCGGTGCTATCGTGATCAGTTACATGGAGCATTGGTCAGACCATCAATGCAAATGGTTATTGAGCCACTTTGACAAGGTTATGCAAAGCCATCCAACGCAAACGGCCGGGCATGCTGAGTGAAGGTGTTATCCTCCTGCATGACAATGCCAGGCCCCATATTGCTCAAGTAACGCAGGAATTGTTGTTCAGGTGGGAAATGTGGAGTCCCCCCCCCCCCATACAGCCCAGATTTGACACTCAGTGACTATTTCCTGTTTTTGAGATTGAAGGAGCACTTATTTGGCAGACAGTTCTCTTCAAACAATGCTGTGGAAACATCCGCTGAGATCTGGCTCAATGGACAGTGACTTGATTTCTACTAAGATGGGTTAATTGATTGATTGAATATTAACATCCCACTGTTCAGTTACACGAGGGCTTTACCAAGATGGGTTAAACAAGTTGATTCTGCGTTCTGATAAATAGACTTGGTGATTAGGTCGAAAAGTGATAGGCACGTATGCCTCTTAATTCTTTATGCCTCTTTTGTATTTTCTGTCTATTGCTAATAAATATTTTGCAACCCTTTTTTGGATCCACCTTCATAAAAAAGCAAGCATTCCAAAAATAATTAAAAAGTTAAATTTTTTGAAAAAAACAGATTTTAGTACTTTTAACTAAAAAATTAATACAAAAACTCTAAGATTACTTAAATGAATTTAACTTAATGTAAACAAATAAAACTTAACTGGACATTCAGAATTGTGTCAACAAACTATACCCCTGATTTTACAATTTTAAATAGAGCTTTACATTAAAATTTTAATGTTTTATTTATACAGAAGATTAGTAACATTTCTCATGTTGTGTAGTTCGGTTCAGTCCTAGGAGAACCCACACTCTTGGAGCGAATTATTTTGGCTGGAGATAATTGCGCCATCTTGGTAACCCTACTTTGATACACTAGATAAGGTAAACCTAACTATTTCTGGAATTTTCATATTTTGTTGGCGGGCAATTCGAATTTCATTTCATAATTGGACACCGGGCAGGAAGTATGGCTGCGTGTGTGAGTGAATATACCTTAGAATTTTTTACTTTGTTGAATGTGAAATATAAGAAAGAATTGATTGAATGGTGTATGAAGGAAGGATTGACTGCTTTGAGTTATGAATGTTCTAAATGTAATGAGTGAATGGGATTATACAAACGAAAGAGTACAGTTTTGGATGGATTTGAATGGAGAATATATATGGCGGCGCTCACATGATCATTCGCTTAGCAATGAGACCTTAAGGACTTTTTTAAAATCTGTTATTACGCTGTTACCTTCCTCTTGGAAAAGATCACTAGTAAGAAAGTAAGTGCTGTTTTTATATTATTTATCTCAAATGTTTAATTTCAGTATTGTTTACATATATTTTCATTACGCATCTACCTTATCCCGCTATATTCACTAGCCGCCATTGCCGTTTTTGTTTGGCGCCATCTCGTTCTCGCTTATGTCGCCAATGGTGTGGGCTCTCCTAGGATTTTACCATGTATTTCTTATTTTGATAAATATCTTTAAATGATATATAATACAAGTACAATTTATATCTTTTTTTAATGTTGGAGGAATAAGTTATTTATCATGTTGCTTATTTGTATGCTAATATCTTGAAATGATGCATAATATATTGTTACAAATTTTGTATAATTAATGCTTAAAGTAGTGTAAATGATTTATATCTGGATTTGTAATATTTGTAAGCAACACTGTTCCTTACATTATAATGGTGGTTGAATGGAAACTTGGTGAAATGTTGGCAATAGAGCGAAGTTGGCACAATTTTTGGCGACCATATGAATGGTTCTGGAAATTATTGGAGAAATCTACTAGTATCACAATCTATGATGCAAGTAGATTTTTCAAGAAAAGTCCATGCAGACTATATAGGGAGTTGCTTGTCAAAACTGCATTAGTATAGTTTTGACCAGTGAATAGTTAGAATTGTCTTGAACTGTTGAAGAGTTGATTGAGCAATTGCTTGCAAATACATTACAGATTTGTATTTCTTGACACTGATAGTTGTGACTGAGCACTATAGAAGGTGTGATAACCTTCTGGGATTTATTTTGAAAATTTTAGTTGTATTCTGCATTTTTAAGGACTGCTTTTCAGCAATAAATTATCATTGCTCTTGAAGAAGTTTTGTTCTTTGAGACTAATAGCACATAAAATATCCGAACCCCGATCTACGTTACAATATAATAAAACTCTAAATCTGTATTTCTGACCTCTATTTACTAGCTCTGCATGTATTGTGGTGGGAATCGAATTGTTTCAAATATTTCCTACTGCATAACACCCTGAATCACATTAATAAATTGGTTTGGCACACTACAACGAAGTTGCCATTGCCTGCTCTAGGTACTAATGTATAAATTGACGCATGTTATACATCAATAATTAATGCCATTGTTTAATTTATAGTGTAGATAAATTAGTAATATCCCTTTTGAATTTATGTGTAAAAAAATGCACATTGCAACATTTTGGATAAAAATATAAACACCATGTGTGATTTAAGTTATTTTATGAAAATTTATACATACCTACTATATTAGCATTTTGTACTTTGCCTGATGATTTACAAGTTTTCATTGCAGTCCTAATTCCAAAATATGATTGAATTACTGTTTTAAAAGCAGTTTTTTCAATAATTGATTTTTTTGCAGCTGTAAATGGTTTTTTGAATGTTTTTAAAGCTATACACTGTCTTTTATTTTTAGATGCGTTATTTATTGTAGAACTGTTCATGTTTTCTACAGTTCCATAATCCTCATCACGGAGGTAATGAACAAATTTTTTACGTTTTGGCAATTTATCTTCTGAATCACTACTGAAAGAATTTACATCCATTTGTCTAGTTACATTATCAATATCGTTCCCACAAGATTTTAGAGAGCTCTTTCTAGCAGTTTTCTTTCTAAAGTTACTATCAGAATTTAAACTGCAGAATGATTTTCTAGATTTTTGTGAGGATTTTAAGTTAAAATCAAGAGAATTCATGGCTTCTTGACCTGATGTAGAAACATTTTCAACGTCAGAAGTAGATAAAATATGATTTGTGATTGGCACATCATGTGTTTCTCTTTGTATTTCATTTGAATCTTCCCACTCACGAAACATTGCATTATCAGAGGACTTTAAAATAAATTTAGACATGAAACTTTTACGAGCTTTGGATGATGAGTTGGTATCATGAGTACTCTGGAATTTATGAGATGGTGTTTCAAGACATTCATTTGAATGCTTAAAATATTGAATTTTTGTATTCAAACTTTCATTAACATCTAAATTTTCACTTTCGTGCAGCCTCGATTCACAAGGAGCATTTGATGAATTTTTGTTGTTTATCAAAGATACTTCATTTCTGTCATTTGCTTTATTTGAAGAATCCAACAATTTTTCTCCTGTATCAAAATGCATGTCATTTTCAATATTTTCATTATCTGGAGAAAATTTGTTTTCTTTTTTATCTGGCATACAGAAAGTATTAATATAACATTGTGAACTTTTGAATAAGCTGATATTATTTTCATCAGAATTAAGATCTTTTTCACAATTTTGAGAATCATTTATAGAAATATTCAACTGTTCTTTCTCATCTTCTACAAAAAGCACATTTTTCTCATTGGTCACAAGATTTGTATTTATGTCAGTATCTTTTATATTTTTAAAAAATATATCAGTTTTTGCATTTTTGGTAAGACTTGAATTACCATCAGATATATCAATAAATTTTTCACTGTTATCACACAATTCTATATCAATGTTAACAGAATCATTGGGTGGAATTTCATGACCTTTTTGCTCATTTACAGAATAAGTTTTCATTTGATTTTTTAAATCATTCACAATATTACCAAATATATCTTTTTGTAAGCTGTAATTTTTTACAGAAAGATTAAAATTAATTTTCCTTTCTTCCGTAAGTCTTGAATTTATATCTTTTGGATTATCTAAGAAATTTTCATTAGCATGAGAGCTACTTACATTTTTAAAATAATTTACATCTTGTAAACATTTTGATTCTGTAGAAAAAACAGACAAGTCATTTTCTTTACTTTCTAAATCTTGATCAACTTTAAAATCCTTTGAATTTGACAACTGATCTGGTGATAACTCTTCTCCACTTACTTCTGGTTTTAGAATTTTGAAATTTTCTTGAGTGGAGTCAGAAATAACAGCATAAGCATCATCAGAGTTTTCAGTTGAAATATTCAATGGAATTAATTTACCTGTGTCAAAATCAAAAGTAGCTTCATCAGCTTGTTCTGATCGAATACTGTACAATATATCACTATCATCCGACACTGAGGTTTGAGTAAAAATCTTATCTAAGCTATCTGATATTTCATCATTTGTAAAGTTTCCAGCAGAACTGTTGGTATCACCTTTAATATCTATGGAATCATAAAATGGTGTTTTAATACATTCTGTTATCAAATTGACATTCTGTCCCACATTTGGAAATGGCACAGTTTTAAATAAGGCAGCAGTAGCAGATGCTAAAACATTTTCTGATATAGTCCTTTCATCAATAGTTTCACAATCCATATGTTCCACTTCTTGCTGATTAGAATCTGTATTTATGGTAAGACATGGAGAACCAGATATATCAATACTAGTTTCTTCAGGTACAGGATTTGAGATGAAAATTACCTGCTTGGGATTTTCAGAATTCATATCAATCTCATTTGATGTAGTATTTATTATACAATCATCAGAGTTTTCACACAGAAACATTTTATCATCAACAACAATTTCATCTGTATCAGATGTAATATCTCTATTATCAAACACTGAACTGTTTTGAGAATTGGTCATACTTTCCAAGAATGATTTGTAAGCAGCCTCCATATCCATTTGTTTATTTTCCTCTTTCTTACTTTCCATTTGCTTCTTTTTTGAAGCTAAGTATCTTTTCTTTTGTTCATCAGTAAAGAGTTTATTAACAAGGGAATCAAGACCTCGTTCTGAAGATACCACTGATGTAGTATGCTTTCGGTCAGGAGCATAACAATTAGTCCATGATAAGTTATCACTACTATTAACTTTGATTACTTCAGATGAGCTACAAGGGGAATTTATTTCAAAAATATCAGTATTGTATATAGGCTGTATTTCTGAATCAATGTTTAGTTGCTTATCAGATGCATAATTGGATGGTAAAGAGTTTCTTCTCTTAGTTAACTTTGATAAAGTAGATAGTGATGGATTTATATCATCTCTGCTCTGAGAAACATTAAAGGGCATAACATCAGAATCTGACAGCAATTGCCCATTTATATGCTTTTCATCAGAATTTTTGGCATTTGATGGAGGAATTAATGATTCAGCAAAGGTTGAACTATCTACAAACAAATCATTATTTGGTACACCACTAGTTTTTACATTGTTTGAAGGTATAGTAGATAATTGTGAAGCCAATTCCATATTGTTAATGGAATTAGAAGGAATATCATTTGTGTATGTAAAAAATTCATCATATGGACCAATAGGATGGGATTCTGGATTTATGGAATATGAGTTACAAAATTCATCACTGTTGCGCCCAACACCGGTCATCCAATGTTTCTCAGAATACTCTATAAAATAATTAAATTAAATTAATAAGAACTTCATATATGGAGAAATTTTTACTGATGAACATAGAAACAAATAAAAAAATTATAGAGTAAGACATTATGGCACATTTCTTAGTAGATTTTCAGGAAGAATACTATACATTAATGTATTTTGATTGAAATAAATGTGGATTGCACTCACAATAGGCTATCAATGAAGAATTTTGGAATCATGGGTCAACTAAAAATATATTGAAGTTCAGGGTTTTCTAATTTCTATATTACATAAGCAAATTTTGAAATTAGCTACTAAGAAAGCATTAGTTTTCTCTTCACTATTTTATACAAAACTTTAAATAGAATCAAACCTCAAAACCACATAAACTTTTAATATTATGCCTGATTGTGCCATAATGTTACAGAATCTAATAAAGAAATAGAATTAGATGTTAGACAATTACTCTTAAGTGTTATTTAACAGATACAAATTCCTTTATTACAAAATCCACATAATATGTTTAATATAATGAACATCTTATAAAAAATAGAAGCACAAATGGGTTAATGAAATTAACATGATGCATTAATTAAGCAATTAGATTCAAATTGTATTTTCACAAAATAAAAGGAGAAAAAGTTCTTTTTTAAAAAACTATCAAAAATTTTAATAAAGAATATTTAAACTATTAATCTTTGATAAAACAAACAAAATATTAATCAAAACATTACCTATATGTCTATAACATTAATTTATAATTTTAATAGAAAATAAATAAGCTGTCAATCTTTATTTACAGCAAGCAAAATATTGACAAAGACTGCCCGATATCTCTAGGATATTAATTTGCAAGAAGCTTCAAACTTCAAATACAACATGCAGATAGAAAAAAAATATGAAATTTAACAAATTTGTTACAAATTTTAAGTAAGATTGAAAGAGAAAAACTTGATAAATTCAAAGAAATATATATAAAAAATTATATATTTACTGTTAAACATATACACTATGAAAGAAAATAGCTTTTAAATTTCTGATATAATTCATAAATATTTCAGCAGATTTAAATAACTAACTACTCCACATTTTCATTGATTAAAAAATAAGCAATTTTCCCCCGTAAAGTTTTTGGTACTTATGTATTAACCCAGTGCCACCTGTAATCTCTTGCAAATTTCAAAAATTTGTTTGCACTGAAAAATGTTTAGCAATTGTCCTTAGAATGCTATAGTATAGATTGTCATAACTCATGAACTCAAGCATGCCCCTTAACATATAATGCATCTGGGAGATGTTATAAATTTCCTTTGTCATTGTTGACTTTTGACATCTCAGTGACATAAAAAATTGTCTCTGCTGAAAATTGTGCATCTATTATGTTTTGTTTTGAATGCTTAAGGTTCTCTTCCCCTACAATGACACTGGAAATTTGCACTCTCAGGGAAAGGGAAAGAGTGCATCAAATTCTGTTTTATTTTGGGATTAATCTTTGGCAATAAATTCAAGGCATGGGGTTGATAAATAAGCAGATATTAGTTTAATGCCAATTTAAGACTTCATAATATTATTCAATTCTGTAGTTAAGAAAAAGATAAAAACCAACACAAATTTTATTTCTTTTTCTTAAAAAAATTATTAATTTTATTATCAATTAGAGATGCTTTTAAACCAGCATTGAATTTAATTCTTAAAAACGACTCTTAGAAAGTTTTACAAAAAGCAATTTTAGACAATTAGGTGCTGGGCTATTGAAAAAACAGACAAATATATAGCAAACCCATCTCCCTATATATTTAATTAAAAGTTTAAAATTATTTTTCGGTACTTACGTATTATCGCAACAATTGGAGATGTTCTTCATTTCATATAATGTTGCCTATGTTGTGATAATACGCAAGTATCCACTTTTCAACATTTGTAGGCTAAAATAGTTACTTTCTGACAGAATAGTTACAACTGCATAAGAGATTTCAATTTTTCTTATTATAGAAAGATTAGATTTTTTTCCAATCTTTTGATTCTTCCTTAATGAAGTGTAAAGTGATTGTAAAATAGCATTTGTCTGTTTCTTTGAACCATGATTGTTATAGATTTAATGAGAAGCTTTCATGAATTGGCGGCTAGTCGTTTCCCCCCCCCCAAGGTATCCAATATTTACACATATAATTTAATTACTAAAAAACTGCTCTACAACTTCTCTTTCATTTATTTTGTATAGTTACATCTCTTTGATTTATTTACAATGCTCCCAGAGAGTTGACACTTTTTCAAACAAAATTACATACACACACAAAGAAGTTATTTGCTGACTCTAGATGGCATAATGACAAATTTCAATTTTTTAAAGAGTCAATGAATTTTCAATGATTGGTGACACAAATGAATTTTTAGAGTCTACTATGCAGACAATGAACTGATGCAATGATGATTGCAAAAGAAGATTATATCTTTATTGACTGCATTTACATTTAAGATAGGGGTCTTCAACCCATCATGCCCGAGAACCAAATCAATAAATTCACAAATATCCATGGACCCCATATCTGTTAAAAAAAAAAGTGTAGACAGAAAATACATATAATAAGGAGAGGTTTGTTTTAAAAGACTACCACCGATTCTAAGGGAAGAGATGGCAACACAGATTTGTATATACAATAGTAGCCAAAACTGTGAACAATTTTTTAAAAAATTATATTTTTTAAGTTTGTATGCTTATAGAAAATTTTACGTTGCACAAAATGCAAAGTATTTTATATAATTTTAAAGAGAATTTAATACTTAATTCAATACAAAATTCAAATATTTGCAACATACAAAAAGTTATGCTGCAATAACTGTTGATATACATTAGATATTGATGATAGCAGTGAGTTATCAGACCTTTTTTAATGACAAAAAGCTGACAAAGCAATTTTTCTAGAAATCATCTCAAATTAAAATGCACAGGGTCACTAAAATGCCTTCAGTGGGAGACAGGTTTAAGACCCCTTATTTAAGATATACTTATCATTTATTTCAGATGGCAATGATTTATTTTATAATTTAATTCCAAATATAAAAAAGCATACAATAACAAGTATATATTAGTTTATAGTAGTAAGTACATACATAAATATATAAAGCAAATAAATTACAAGAAATCTCAAGATATAAAACTTTTATACATAGACTATATCAAAATATAACTATTTATGCTTTATATCTATATGTAAACATCTACAGGAATTAAAGTAAATAAGATATTAACCTGATGGGGAATATGAATCATTCCAGAAATTCTGATTTTGCATTATATTTTACAGTTCTAGAAAAAAAGAAAACAGCATTAGATACAATTTGAAATTAAATACTTAACAAATGAAACACAATGATACTCTGAAATTCAAAATTAATCTGTTGCAAAGCTCTTTTTCAAGTCCTAAGATAATTTTTCGCCTTTAAAATAATGTGAACTAGATAAAACTATTTTCTTCTTACCAATTTGAATTTTTAAATTGATTTAAAAGAGTAAATGCCCTAGATTTTAAAGTAAAAAACAATAAGAAATGCAAATACAATTAAAAGTATAATTAAATTTCCTGCAGCAAGGAATGATGAAAGCACATATAAGCTGGAGAGATTCTTTAAAAAATCCTCACCTTCAATTACAATATCATGCAACTGTATTTCTTGGTATCATTTGTAATTGCTTACTTTTAAAACCAATATTCTACTGTGGTATAATAATGAAAATGAGGGAATATGGGATGTTAACTGCCCATTTAGATTTCTACTTATTGAGAACATTAGCTAAGGGATGCATCTATCTACAATTCATCCCATAGTTTTATTTTTACGCTTCTGACCAACTACTACTAATTTTGCAGTCTGAAATCACATTTATATTGAATTGAAAACCTACTTTTTTTTGGATGAGATACAAATGTATTTCGTCCATTTGCAAAACAACTCTATTTCCCACAGCTCTACATTTGATAAGAAATGAATTACATTTGGTATTCAATTAACAGCAAAAGTTGTTACTTTTATATAGTAAGTGAACAGCAGCTTCTAAAAACTAGTACTTTGATCAACAAAAATAACCGAACTAAAGACGTTAACACAGGAAGTTAAAATACAATTATACTGTAAACACTGAGGTTATATATTTTACAATGAATATTGAATACAATTCAAAAACTTTAAAATTAATATTCCATACACGAAAAAAAGTATTTCCCCCCTCCTAAAATCAATTAATGTATGTAGTAAAACTAATTGAACATAACAAAGATATAAAATATGAAAACTGTTAAGAAAAGTTTTCAAATTTAGCACCTAACCATTCATTAGAAGCAAGCCTAAATGTTTTAAACATACTTTGCCAATAAATTTGTATGAAATCTTTTGAACATGAACATGTCTAGTTAAAAACTCATGTACTAGTAACATTTCAAATGTCACAACACAAAAAGTACGACGCTTATTTCAGATGTTAAAAATTATATTCTTTTAAGTAAGTTTAGCCATTAACTTTAGAATATACAATTACTTAAGAGTTTATCTGAATTGTATTTGGAGGTGGAATGCGAGTGATAAACAATGTGTAACGCAATATTCTTACTTATAAGCGCATGACAATATTTAACACAATATTTTTATTTAAAATTATTCAGTTTATAGTAAAAAAATACTTCAGCACAATTCATCAAAAAATACAGAATTAAAATTTTGACAATACTTGAAATCTTTCGAATTGCCACTTAAAACTTTTCATTTGTTTACACACTCACAAAACTTTTAATTTAATCAAAAATGACTGCAAACGTATTTATATCCATATATTCAGTGACGATTAATCTTTAAGAAGTGAGGAACTAATTGAAATAACTTAAATAGTTTCAAGTAAAAATTTCTTTGTCCCAGTACCATTTAAATTTACCGAACCTGAGATACATCTTGAGCATAAGCTCAAGGACGCCATTTCAAAAAAGTCGCCATATTGAAATACATTTTTACATTTTAAAAATTTTCTACAAATGAAAATATTCTCAAAACAGCTTCTAAATATTCATGAGAGTTTATAAACACATTTTCTTTGTGCTCATAGCCCCGTTATGTATATATTAATATATAAATTTAATTTAAAATGTAACTTAAATTTATTGATGAATAGAAAGTAGTTATACAAAACATATTGAAATTTCATGAATCAAAGTATATAACAGCTAAAATTATTCATGAATTTGTATCAAAAATAAATACTTACCAGAGAGACGAACATAAATAAACAGTTTGAACGGAAGTGAAGTTAATATCGTCCCTATATCGTAATCCTACAGTAGAATCGATAGATAGTTTGAACGTTTATTTTTATTAGTTTTTTCTAAAATTGATATATTATAGGGTTTTACGTAAAATAAAAATCGCATAATTTTGACAGTTATCAAAAACCTAATCTTCTGGTTAAACCAAGATTAAAGATAATATTAAATCAAATCTTACTTTTTGTGCAGTATCATGCTTGAATTATGATACAAATATTTTATAAAGTATAAATCAAGACTTATGAAAATAAGTATTTCCTTTAAAGCATGGTTGTACTAAGTTATGATTCTGTAGTGACAAGATATATCAGTTACTTTGGGCTGGATCCGTGTGATGTCACAATCATGCGCAAAACGTCTGACGTTTGATCTGGCAAGACCAGATCAAAGAACGTTTTGCCGAGTGAATGACAGAATGAGTGAATATTAACATCGCACTATTCAGCTGTACGAAGGATTTTGGTGACGGACCTCGTAATTTTGAACCATGATCAGGTGATATGGACGACCCCTGAGTTGGCACCCCTCCATCGGGTATTTAACGTGTATCGGCCCTCTCTGCCCGGCGGGTCTTTAGCGGTACTAGGATCAAACTCACAACACGCTAGCCATAAGTCATGAGTTACCTTGGGAACTTGATCACCGTGTTTCTAAAATCTTATTAAATATTTTAAAATTAAAAAGGAAAATAATATGAAAAAAAATAAAACATGAATCTTATAAACTACTTTTTTCTCTAATGCAGTGTTTCTCAAACTGTGGGGTGAGCCCCCTAAGGGGGCGGGACAACCCTATAAGGAAGGGGGGCGAGCATATCGAAAATTAAAGGTTTAAAAAATTAATTTATCGGAATGAAGTTAACAAAATACTTTCTGACATAATGAAAAAATACCCATTTCAACTGATATAATTTCTATATAACATCTGGCAATATACTTCATCAAAAATAAAAGCTTTCACTTTTATACTCATTAGCTATCTGATCCTATAACTAAAAAAAACATAACATTTTGTTTGATTTGCTGTAATCCCACGATGAAAGATTTTTCTATTATGTTTTCTTTTTAAACCTAAAATACTATTTAAGAGAAAAAACGAAACCCATACCCATTGAAAAAAAATCTAGGAAGATAAAAAATTTATCCTTTTGACCTTCGAACTTACTGTTATGGTTAGTTCGTTCCTTTTTTTTATGTCTTTAATTTTCATTTTGGGAAGTTGTAAATAATAGGCTTTTTCCCATGTGAAAGAGTTATGATATTTGGAAAAGCACAGAAAGCACTTTGAAGGATTATTTAGCCAAGATTTATTTTTATGAGTATTCTGAAGCATATAAAACATTATAAAAACGTTTTACACAATTCCTTTTCCACAATTCCAACATTGAATACACATTTAACCAGGGAGTGGTCACACGGGGCGCAGAGTCAAGAACAGCAAAGCTACAATAATTTGAACAAAATATGACAGATTTGCTTGCAAATAATATTGCTGTAATGTTATCGAAAAGTGTCTGTGTGTACTTTACTAAGGTCGCGCACCTTAGAAACCTTTTAGTTCGGTTCTATCGGATTTTAGTCAAATTATCAAAAAAAAAAAAAAAAATGAGAAGTCCTTGAAAGTAGATAAGTATACTTTCTCTTAGTTAAATTATTCTCTGGAATTGTGAGTTTTATCGTGCACAATAAAAATAATTGTAAAATAAGCTTTAGGGTGACTCAGTCACCCCTCGACTATTAATGTTTGTATTGAGTGCGCGTCTGCTCCCGTGTTAAAACATTTTGAAGTCTTCTCATTTTAAATTTTTAAATAACACTATTATTCTTACATTCTTATAATACTATTGCATTCTTTTTCAAAATTTATAATAAATTCTAATTCTGTGAGGATTAAAATTACAGTTCACTTAAAACTATTTTAATATAAGCATTCATTAAAAAAAATTATTTTACATTTTTGTATTCATTGTCGAGCTCTTGATTTTACTCGCCTTAAGGCCGTATCACACGTACACGTTTCAAGCAATTTTTCGTTCAATTCGTGCAATTTTTACTCAGTTGCCATAGCAACCGCTTTAGAACAATTTTTTGCTAGCGAGCTCAAAAAGTTGTTCCAAATAAAATTGCTTGAAATTCCAGCCAATGGGGTTCTTCGGCGCTCTATGTCATAAACAAGATGGCGGCTCCGGTTTCGTCTAACACTTCAGATATGCCGTATAATATTTTAATGGTGTATAATATTTTAACGGCGTATAATATTTTAAATAGAATGGTGCTCTATTTTTAGTTTACACCCATCAGCAATTGCGCAAGCGAAATGAAAGAAATAATTTTGGATGTTCATTTTACGAAGCAGAAAAATCGGCGAGTAATTTTTCAATGTGGAGATAGAGTGCGGCTGACGTCAGAGCGTGTCGTTTTGCTTACGGCAACCCTTCCCCCTCAGATTAGGCCAAAAATTGGACGAGAAAATTGCATGAAAAATATACGTGTGATACGGCCTTTACAATTCAGATATCACCGACTGCGTGGAGTAGTTGGTTTGTCGCGGGCCTTCTGCACCTAAGGTTGCGGGCTCGACCCTGCCCAAGTCGATGGATTTTCATGATGTAGAAAATTGACAGCAGCCATGTCGTATGATTATGCGGCATGTAAAAAATCCCTTGAATTGCTCGTTTGGCTTGGGTGCTCTCAGCAAGACTAAAAACCTAAGTTCATCGTCAGAGCTCAGGTGCCTTCCTCTGGGGAGGAAACTAGGCATCAAATTTAATTGCGGCAATTGGCATCGTCTATACGGTGAAGCACTAAAAAGTAATACCAGCTCCTGGGGAATGAACTAGGTCTGCAAAGGTAAAAAATACGAATACGCAGCCCCATCAGAGAAAAAATTAGATTTAAAGATTAGAAAAATTAGATTACACAGAGCGATTTATTACAAAATTGCCTTTTAATTTCGCCACTGGATATGAAATCTATGAAGATTTCTTCTTCTGAAGTTGAGAGCCCTTCTGGAGTATTTTGAAATGAATCTCTAACACACTCGTAACTTGCTGTCAAGTTGTCCTCAGGAGGAAAATATACTTTTTAAAATTATTTACCAACATGGCTAAATGATTTTCAATAGTTTTAAAAACAATTTTCTTGTGTTGTTCTTCAATTTTGTAAGTTTTAACACATTTATCCACATTTTTCAAAAACTTTTATGTTTTTTTTAATTAAATTTATGCTCCATAATTCTAATTTTCTACAAAAAGCATTAATTTTATCACGCGTGTTAAGCATATATACATTTGATTCTTGGTGTTGAAGATTCAAGGTTTTTAATTTCTCGAATATATCGACCAAGTAGCTCAACTTCATCACAAATAAATCATCTCGATATTTCAGAACTTCTTGTAGGTTTTCCTCTTCTAGAAAGTAGGTTTTCCTCTCTTTCATTTCTGAGTTCATAAACACGTTGCAAAAATTTCCCACGTGATAACCATCTTGCCTCGCAATAAACTAGCAACGATGAATGTACAGCACCCATGTCTTTGCAAAGTCCAGAGAAGATTCTAGATTTTAGGAGTCTCATTTTCGTGTAGTTTACTACAGTCACAACTGTCGTTAGCACAATTCTCAGACCAGGACTCATTTCTTTGGAAGCCAGAGCTTCTATGCGGATCATGCAATGTGTCGAGATACACAATGAAGATCTTTATTTAACAAGTGCTTGCATACATTGAAATCTTCAAGACATTGTACGAGCCCCATCAGTGCATATTCTGACACAATTTTTAAACTCTATGCTTGCCTCGTTTATAAAATCATGTAAAATCTCAAATAATGCTAGTGCTGTTGCTTTGAGTTTTATTAGCTAGTGGTTATTCTACTACTGACATACCTTCCCAAAATCGAACATACTCAATGAAATGAGCACCTTAATAGCTATCTGTTGCCTTATCAAGCTAAATTGAAAACACTTTATCATGCAATTTCCCAAAAAGCTGCTGCTCTACATCTTCAGCTATATCATTAATTCGACGGCAACAGTATCATTTTATAGAGCTATGAACTGCAATTCTTTGGCAAAATTATTTCCAAACATGGTTTCTACAATCTCATTGGAGCAGGCAAAATAAGCTCTTCACCAATAGTTTGAGGCTTTTTACATCTGGCTATCTCTAAGTAAAGCTTTTTCAGTCACTGACAGAGGTTTTTTTTAATGTTTTTTGTTTTTCATATGATTTTTTAATTTTAATTCAGAGAACTCTAGAGTTTTATTAATGTACTCACCATGAAGCGTTTCTAAATGTATTTTAAGTTTATTAGGTTTCAAACTGTCTTCTGCCAATATATTTTTAAACAAGTAACACGCAGGGGCTTTTCTTCTCCATTTACTTCAGTAATGGTGATTTCATTTTCAGAACTATGCTCGTATGTGCACTTGATGCTTTATTATCGTCTGATGTTCGCTTACGACTTAAAAATTTATCCATGGTTTTTTTTTTAATCTACTGCCGTAAATACTTAATACCGTGGATTACCGCAAATTATAAAACATACATTCAAGATAGATTCGATAGCTATAGAAGTATCAACTCAACCAAGACTGACTGGAATTGTATGAGGTACAGCATTTTTACACGTTTTGTGCAGACGTCGGATAGGTTGCTCAGACTCATGCAGATGTTCGTGAGAATACCAAATGTGATGAATATGATAAAGAGCAACATAGACTAAACTACTTTTCTAATGACATTTAAACTTTTAGAAATGGATGATGGAGGAAATAAATCTTTAAATAAATATCATTTTGCAATTTGTTCCAATTTAAAAATTAAAGAAAAGAAAAATAGCATAATAATTATTCTATTACTTAAAAGTAATTTGCTTAAATTAGAAGTAACAAATACAAAATTTAATACTTATCTTGTTAATTTGTACGGCTTATAATTAAAATCGTATTGTAGCTTTAGCTCCAAAGCGCATTATTGTTCGATAAGAGAGGGGCGCTTTAAAAATTATGATTGAAAATTGGGTCGCCAAAAGTGAAGCACTGCTCTAATGTTATGTTAATATTCTTAGTTAAATTGTAATCTTTGAGGATTTTGTGTGAAACTATTAGCATCATAATTACATTATATTCTGAATACTTCTGAAAAATGTAAGGGGAGGAAGTGTCTATGAAGAAAATTATTTTTTAAAAAGGGGCATATGCTGGAACAAGTTTTTAGGAGCCTCTACTCTAAAATAAATAATACAAACAAAAGGATTGCAAAATAAACTTGTGAATGCGTTATACATTTTCTGATAATTGTTTACCATGAAAAACTCGGTTAAAATTTTTATCTCAGAGCAATATTATTAGACATTTCATATAATCTTAAGGTATATTTAATTATAAAAAATATCAACCTTGATTTTTGAACATATTTTATAAATTTGTCTCTTTAATTTGGTTATACAATAAAGCAAATAAGAATGTTCAATTTAATTCAAGCAATTTCATCATGCCAAGCTTATAAGAAATGGAACAACTTGTTGAAATATGATGCTTGATATGGATTAGACCAGCGATACTCAACCTGAGGCCCACCAAACCTTTTTAAGTGGCCCGGTCATAGCCCGTTGTTCTGAGAAACTTAAGAACATAGTATTAAAATTTTGGAGGGAAATTATTTGTCTAGAAATGTGAAATATATCAATTTTGCTTTTTGCTGTCAGTGTCGTATGGGTACGAATTGTTATTCTTTTTCTATCTGGAACGGTTACAGTTAGTGATAACAGACAACAGAGGAGTAGTGACAATTTTATGGGTGGAACTATTTTTTAACTTTCTTTCATATTTTGCAAGCGAAAAATATTCTAAGGAAATATATCGTTTCAAGACGATTGGGAGGTTCCCTTTTTTGTAGTGAAAGACAAACATGGGATCAGTAATTGTTAGATTTGTCACGGAAGTGCTGTATTTAAAAAAATACCAATAAACATGAATCATTCAAGATCCTGTTTTTTAAGATCCTTTTCCTCGAAGATTTCTTTCACGACGTGGGAAATAGGCTTTCTTGAATAATCTTTGCAACAGCAACACAGTGTTTTGTCAGTGGTAATATCACAGCCGTAACAAAGACATCCTATGAAGTTGGTTATATTATATTGGTAATCATATGAAACCGTTTAATGATGCAGAAATTGTGAAGGAGTGCTTCTTAAATGCTTCTAATTTAGTGTTAGTGACAAAATTGAAAAATAATCATAAAAAAGCAAAACAGGAGTTATAATATTTTGATTAATTTTTCACATTTTAAATTTCCAATGCTATCTTAGTCTTAAAGCAGTGTTTCTCAAACTGTGGGGCGCGCCACCCTGTGGGGGCCCGAACATATCGAAAATAAAAGGTTAAAAAAATTAGTTTACTGGAATGAAAAAGAACAAAATACTTCCTGATATAATAAAAAAATACAGATTTACATTGATATGATTTATATATATCATGTGATGAAAAAAGGTAATCAAAAATAAAAGATTCTACTTTAAACGCTCATTAGCTATCTTTGATCCTATAACTAAATAAAAAAAATATTTTATTTGCTTTGCTGTAATCCTACGATGAGAGATTTTTTTATTACGTTTCTTTTTTAACCTAAAATATTACTTTTGCTGGCTTTCGAACTTACTTGTATGGTTATCTGCATCCCTTTTTTTAGGGAAGTTGTAAATTATATAATTCTGTTGCGCTTTTTTTTCACAATGTGAAAGAGTTTTATGATACATGGATAAGCATTTTCAGCACTTTGAAGGATTAATTGGCCAAGATTTTTATTTTTATGAGTATACTGAAACATATAATACAAAAATCGTTATTTCTGGGAAAACTGTTTATTTCTTACCAATGACCTTGACAGAGAATCCTCTAATATGACAGTCTTAATGGGAGCTAAAAAGAATTGAAAAGCTATCTCCTTTTTTGGGAGTGACAAACGTTTTTTTTTTTAGTATCTTAAGGTACCTGTTTAGACCGAGTTCCCGGCACGACCACTATTTTTCAAAAATATTTTCTTGAACATGCTGCATTTTCCTCTATTAATAACTTAGTGGTTTTAATTGTGATGTTGTACGACTGATTATGGTTCATAAATGTAAATGAGCAGAATATAAAAAAAGAATTGGTCATCTGTGATCTCTCTGAAAGGTAATTGAAGCTGATCAAACAAGGGAAACACTTGCTGAAATAATGCATATTAATCATGTTAGCGAAAGTAAATTTGAGAAAAGCAATAAGCATGAAACGAAAGGAAAATTTTCAATAGCTACATTAAGAACTTTATCAAGAAAATATGAAGCCATAAGTGTACCGCAAAATGCACTTCGCCCTGTCAAAAAGCCACAAGCAAGAAAAAGTTCAACAGGATATTTGTCGATCATCAAAGGACATTAAAATTACAATAACGTGAACAAAATGTGACAGTTTTGCTTGCAAATAACTTTCCTGTAATGTTAGCAAAAAGTGTCTGTGATTTGTGTCCTTTATTAAGGTCACGCACATTTGGAACAATTTAGTTCAGTTTTATTGGATATTTTCTCAAATTATGAAAGACAAAAATAAAAATCCTAGAAAT
>BMAV01016749.1:30243-47888 GCA_019973955.1 Trichonephila inaurata madagascariensis | reverse complement strand
GCTTTTTTACTCTTTCATTGTTGTGCGCGCTGGTTTTCCAAAGGAAGTGCACTCTCGATATTTTTTAATTTGAGTGAGTGTGTTTTAAAATATCTGGAAGAAAACAATAAACTGCTCTGTAAGTGCTTGCTACTCAAGAACGAAGATTGGATTAAGGATTTAGCAAACGATACTATGGGTAATAATAATTTAATAATCAAAATAATGTACAATAATTTAAATTTTATAAATTTAAGATTATAAGGAAAAGATTGTACTTTTTTTCCTACCCTAATTGATTTCATATCTTCTATAAAAAAAAAAAAATTGCTTATTTTTTAAAACTCGATTTTTGAGAAAAATAATTAACACATTTCACATGAATGTAATAACTATTGTAAAGTTAATAGTGCTCCAAGCTATGATAGATTAAAAAATTTAATATATATTTTTTAGGATTCATTCAGTGCTAGGTTAAATAATTTTCAAGATCATAACAATTTTTTAAAAAAATGTTCTTTTCATACATCTTTTTTCACAATATCTCTGAAAGAGAGACGTTAATTTTTACTCACATGAAACTTAAATCAAAATTATTGACCTACAGAACTTTGTGAAGGGGCTTTATCGTGACTTCTAGTAATAAACCTCTTGGAAAAACTTTGGGGCCAGAATGGCAACTCTTTCCAACCAACTCGAGAAGAGAATGCGACTATGTAGATTAGGAAGAGTATATATTGTAGCTTTAGTATTCGCGTGGAGTTCCCGGAGTTCTGATAGTGAGTTACAAGAGGGGATTCTAACGAAGCGCTAGTAAAGTCTAAGAAAGTTCTTAGAGTTCTATGAGGCGGTCTAATAGTGCCAGTGAAGTTGAGTTCTATGTGAAGCTCGAAGCCGGAAGATTATCCATTTTTCCGGATCAAGCGAGATCAAGGCTATATAAGGCTGACAATATAAGGACTGTAGCTTTTCGCCGTGGAATAGCGGTAAGATAATTTAGCTTAAGCTTTAAGACTAGAGCGGATTCTAGTAAGGAAATCATCTATAAATATAGATTCGGTAGTTTATTGCGCTATTTGTTAGAATTACAGTTTAAGTCTCATCACTCCTGATCATAAGCCTCCTAGATGAGTGTTGTTTTATTGAACATAAATTAAGATAATAATAAACTAATTTTATCATGGAAGAGTTGGGTGGTCAATCTTGTATCCCCTCAAACTATGGTCGCATAGATGATGAAGAGATGATACCCCGTCCACAAGGAGTATCACAGCTTTACTTCACTGAAACGCAAATATAAGGAACTTATTTCGACTGCAAGGGATATGAATTATGTTGAATTTTGGAAAGTTGTACCAACAAACCTTTTTTCAAATTTACACGATTTGGCTCTCAGATAGTGTTGTAGATTTGGATCAATAGTTTGTGCACAAGTATTTTCTATTATAAACTTAGTTAAATCAAAATCTCGCTCAAAAAACTAACCGATACACATCTATAACAACCTAATTTTCTTAGCATCTTCCAGAACTGATCCTAATATAGATGACACGGCCAAAAAAAAAAAAAACCCTTTAAATTTTAAAGGCTAATTAACAAAATATTGACTGTTAAATAATTATTTAGAATTAAATGCTTCAAGTTACTCATTTTTATTTTATACCTAACCTAACTGTTAGAACCTGTAAAAAGTTTTTAACATTAAAAGATGGGTTTGTATACTACTTTTACTTTTACTTATTTATTGTATTTTTTTCAAATTTCCACTAAGACTTGTTTAAAAAAAATGCATCATTTGCTTAAAAATCCCATGTAATAAGCCTATAAGTAAAATTTTTTCACCTTTTCATATTTTGTATTTGTTGGTTAAGTTGGAAGTGGAACGCATTTTTTTTTAAAATCAGGAAGTGACACTCTTCGCAAAAAGTTTGGCAGCCCCTGTTTTATACATGGCTTGCAGGTGGTGCTATAAGTATATAAAAATAGCAAATACATAGTAATGCTAAGAATTTACTTGTGGTGGAATTTATAATAATGAATATGGAAACAAGCGCTATATGAGCTGTATTGCACTTTATTTGATCATAAAACATTTAATTTGAAAATGAATACTTAAAAAAAAAACCAAAAAAATATGAAAAAGGTAAAATTCCAAAAGGTCTAAGCTAACTTTTTAAAATTACGATATCAGCTTTTTCGTACACCATAAGATTTGTAATTTCAGAGCAACTCAAGAATTGAAGCCGAAATGTAGAATATTAATAGTTTGAATTTTAAACAGACATTAATGGGGCTTAAGACAAACAAAAGGAATATTTTTACTTTAACACTTTATCATTGAATTAAAAAAAATACTTCAGTTACAAAACCATAAAAATTATCAATAGAAATGCTCCAGAATTAAAGTTTCTAATAGTCTGAGATGTCATCAAGGAAAAAATAGTAAAATCATTAATTTTGAATCACTAATTTTATCTTATACGAGCTTCACCACATGTGTTATAAGGATCTACAAATGATTTTTTTACGGTAAAATCTGCGTAAAAATTTGCTGCGTGAAAATTGGGACTTTACTCTTTCATGGCTTTATATTTAAATGTAGTTAGGTTCTATAATATTAAATTAATTATAGTTTAAAAAACAACAACTAAAAACACACTTTTACATAGTTAATCGAACTAAAAAAATAAAAAAATGTCCACGGCCATCAAAATTAGATTCACGTAGTATGCGGCATATATCACTGCATTCTACACTATCTTCATCATCAATAGCAGGAAAAGTGTCATAATTTCTCAATGGTGACTTGGTCAAATATTTTATGTGACAGAATTCATTAATTTCTATCACTTGTCCAATGAATTTAGATGATTGACTTCTTAACTGGTACTCAACCTCTACCCATTATCCTTGATTTACTTGTGCTCAGGTTTTTTCTTACTGAGTTCCTCTTTCCCAGCTTTTCAACCCCTCTTATCCATTCAACGCCAGGTTTTTTATTCGGTAAAAGAAGCTGAGCTGCTTTATTTGTTGTCAAGTAAGTTTCACAACAAGGTTTATAACATCCCTTCTATCAAAAGGAAATCCACAATGTCCTAAAAATTGTAAAGCTACCACAATACACATTTCCTCTTCATTTATTAGGTAGGAGGATCTACCTGGTCCTTGGTGAGGGGGGCTTTTAACTACCCATATTTTAACAGTTTCTTCAGGAACACTAAATTTCTTTGATGCAGCATAAATTGTAGATCCATTTTTTACTTCCAAAACTGCTTTCTTCAGATCCTCCTTTGTGTACCTTGGGCAACTAGTTTTCTTAATATAATTTCTTGGCATATTTGAACTATAAAAGACAATGTAAATATTAATATTAATAGTAATTTAAAAAGTTATTATATATAGTACCCACTTGTAACATTCAGTTTTTCTCAATCATTCATCTTTTCCTAAGCTAATTTAGGAAGTAAAAATTTAAAAAAAAAAATGTTTTTCAGCATTAAAATTACTACCTAGTGAATAAATACTAAGTAACTTAATTGTTTTAGTTATTTTATTATAAAATATCGAGAGCATTAGATATTTCCTAAAGTTAACATAGATGTAAAAAATATCCCTATCATAGAACACTTAGCTAAGTCTAACCGTACCCCTAAATTACTCTACCTAAAAAAACGACTCATGATAAATAGAATTATAAAATTTATTCTTATCTTTTTATGTAGATCTATCTGTACCTTAGGTATTGCTCTACAATTCTGAACTAAAATTTATAGTTTTTGGCAGTTAATATTGATTTTAGAAGAAAGTTCATCAGCAGCCTAAACTTTTATACTATTTACAATCAGCATATCAAGAAACTTAATAAACATCAAACTTGTTGCAAACTTCAGAAACTAAAATGAAAATATTTACCATAATCTCAATATATGTCTCTAAAAAAAGAAATAACTAAACATCTTTATTTAAAAAGGGAAAACAGATGTTTTTCAGTATACCCCCACTTTATCTCATGGCCCCACTTTCCCCCATCTGTCTATAACCTTTTAAAAATGAAAATAAATCCGAACCGATAAATCTTTTGATTTCCATAAATATTTATCTATTCAACGGCTTTTCAAAGAAATAACTTCAAGAAAAACCAAAAGATTAGCTAAATATTAAGAAGAATACAACTTCTTTTATTTCATTGTAAATAACATACCGAAAACTTACACAGTTTAAACATACAACTTCGTGATGATGAGCCAACGAAATTAAAATCATAATAAATGGTACAAGTCAGATGAAAAACCCTTTCTCAATTCCCACTATTAGCTCGCACTGTCTATATATATTTATTTATTTATATATTTGTATATTTATTTATTTATCTTGGTGGAATTTTCAATCGTTAATAAAATACATTTTAAAGCGCTGAATTGAGCTGCAATTTTATATACAGGATCATTTTGGAGGATAATACAATAATTTAACTATAATTATAATAAAAATTAATTGATTAAAACTAATTATTTAAAGAATTACAAATACACCCACGTTGGCGATTTAGCGACCCTTTTGGTGACTTGTGTCAAAACTTGAAAAGGTTTTTTCTCACGTGTTAAAGCATTCAGTTAGACTGAAATTAAAAGGACAATACGATACTTTAGTGATAATTAAAAAAACTAATTACCTTAATGTTGTGATTCTGTCCTATGTATATACATATTTATATTAATTGTAACTATTTAATAAAAAGTAGCTAAAATAAAATTTTTCGTTGTTAATCTAAGTAGGAATTGACTTAAAAACTATTTTTTTATATTACTTGTTTAATTAATAATAATAAAATAATATCTATTTTTAATATTTTCAACTTTTAATCTTCTACAGCTCAGAAAAGAATAACTTTTAAGATTATTTGCTATTTTTTCAGCAAATAAAGAAAAATAAGGAAATTCTTTGTCACTCCTATGTTTAAATAAACTTTTCTTGTTTAAAGCTATACGTAACGTAAGAACTATTAACTCAAAAAAAGTACTTTTTCTAAGTACAAATTTTTTTTGGACTATTGTACAAAAAAAAAGAGCGAAATTAGATATTTACAACCTACATTTCTCACCACATGACAACATTTCATTACAACAAAACACATTTCCAACAATGCTAAAAATGTCGCTCTATTACGAACATTCTACTTCATATTCTGGAACGAAAGAACCAGAATCTATCTCAAGAGCCGCACAACGACCATTAACAAAAAGAAGCAGAAAATGATGACACTTTCTGCGAAACGGGAGAAAATTCTAGACTAACAAGTTCAAAACTTTTTATCATTTATTATCATCAAATGCCACAGAAGTATTTTTACAGAACAAGAAAAACATTTCAGCATACCACGAGAATTAGTAGAATTTTTGTGACCATTCAAGTGTAGTCGTCGTTCATCCCTTCATAACTTGTGATCGCAGCTGGTTAAATTGGTATCACTGTTAATGGCTGAAAAGGAACAAAGTTGTAGTGTTAGCGGATTAATTAATTAACTTGATTAACACAGTTAAATAATTTTCCTGACTGAATTTTTATGTAAAAGAACCCACATTTTTTTTATAAAGGTAGGTGGATAATGATCTCAATAGCTGGGGCTTCAAATATCATTTGAATTTGAGATTAATTCTAGAGATATCCAAAAGAGTTTGGGAAACCGAAAATTATACTTCTATCACATAAATGACTCATACTGGTTTTTTAAGCTTCTTAACACTACATAACTATTGGATAGATAATTAATATTTATAAGTTATTAATGACCCTTCAATCTCCTTGACATTCTGTCGTAAGATATAGCCTTGGAGATTTTCTGAACTATTGTATACGTATGAAATATTATTCTTAGAGATTCCCTTATATAATTCAAATAATTTCGAATGTTACTATTCAACTTTCTAAATAGTAACTATTTCTAATAGTACTATTCCATATTCTAAATTTCTTCTTTAGTTGTTATTTAATAACTAATATATTATATATATATATATGATAGTTTTATTTTGTAATCTTTTTGATTTATAGAATCGAAAAGAGACTTGTATCGATAAGCGCACAAGGTATAAAAATTATCAGTGGAAAAATTTTTAATGTCAAATGATCAGACCCTCATTTGGCCTATTTTTTACACTCTCATAATTCAGAAATTTAAGAGCAAAGTTGTATTAAGGTATCCGACTACGTTCGGAACCATGATTTTAAAAAAGGCACATAAATGGATAATTTTCATGATATTTAGTGTCACTTAGATTAGAATACATGTATAAAATTGTTTTAAGGTAATTTTGACAAAAAAAAAATTATTTAAATACAATATTTCGGCTAAAAATTAACTCAGAATAAATTTTTTTAAAAATGTTCTCCTTTTGTGAAAAATTCTTTTATTATAATAATATTTTGCCTGTATATAGCTCAGATCTCTGTACAGAGGCTCAACTATGATTTTTGAAAAATTCACATTATTTTCAGAGTTACAACCATTTGAAATATATATCGGTGTTTTTTTCTTAAAATTTCTCCTTTCTGTTGTCGTAAAACATGGATAAACCCACTTCTAAGTTATATATTTCAAAAATTCTAGTTGAGCCTCTGTACAGAGGTCTGATTTATATGCAGGCAAAATATTATTATAAAAAAGCATTTTTCACAAAACGAGAATATTTTGAAAATGGGTCATTCTATGTTCATTTTTTGTCACAATATTGTACTTAAATAATTTTTTATTGTAATACTATTCTTAAAACAATTTTATATACATTTTCTAATCTAAGTGACACTATATATCATAAATATTATTCATTTATACGCTTTTGCAAAATCACTATTCCGAACGTAGTCGGATACCTTAAATTTAAAATTTTGGTTATTTTAGAACGCAAAACCATATACGTGAAAAATGGAAGTATTTTGCTTTAAAAGTCAATTAACCATTATAATTTAATTAATTAATCTATTAACACCATAATTTAGTTTGGCTTAGGCCATTAATATTTGCATAAATTTCCTCCAACTATGATTAAAATCGTGAAAATTATTAGAAGCCTCCATTCTTAAAATTTAACATTTAAATGTATCCTGGAACTAAAACTAAGGTATTGTAAAGCAAAGCGCGTAAGATAAATTTATTTTTCACTCTTATTGGATTTATTTTTCAGAATCATTCCTTCCAGATTTAATGACTAGTTTCAACATAGACTAATAATTCGTATATATTTTAAAGATAAATTCATAGGCATACCTTACACTTCATCAGGTTTTTTATCCCGCTCATTAAATTGCATCTCAGATGTGTAAATACGAAAAACTTGTGTGCATTTTTTTAAAGTTAACTATTTCGGTATTTTATTTTATGAAAATAGTTTTTACGAAGGGAAAATAATTGGAAAATGCAACTTTAATTATTAGTTCTGATTCCTGATCTCTTTACTAAACAGAAAATTTTTTAATAAATGTCAAGTAGAGTAAAGGTTTTATAAAAATAAAAGTGTCTTTATTATGAATCATTACAAAAAGATGAAAGAAATTTTAATAATACAAATTAAAGGTTTTTAATATTGTTATTTTTTTGTTTTGATGCGTAGTACAAATATTTTTCTAATTAAACTTTTATAGAAACATTTTTGATAAAAGTTGAAATAATTTCCTATTTTTAATTCCTCATATGAAGTACAACTGAATTCTACGTAACTTTCTTTTCAATGTGTTAATGATGAAAGAAATGCGATTGTATATCGATAACACAAAATAAATACTGAATTAGCTGTGAAGAAAATGTGCCATTAATACTTAAAATAGAAAGAAATTAAATATATTAAAATTAAACCATTTAAAATTCTATAAGATACAATTTTCTTTCAAACAGTATATATAAATTTAAATAACTCATAATACTAGTGGTAAAGATGCTTCTACAAAGATGTATGTAAATATACATTTATATGTATATTTACACTTCTAAACAATGAATCTGGCATTATAAAAATTATTTTATTACTTCAATATTATTACAATATTATTACTTCAAAAACAATGTGTGTGAATCTGGTATGATTTTAGAAATAAATTATCTTTAAAATGTTTCTTTTTAATTTTATTAATGATTTAATAACTAATGATGTTATCGTTAATTATTAGAGATAATATGCTTCACTTTTCGGAACTATTGTTGTTGATTGGAACAAATGATTTTTACTTTCTAAATTAATTTTAGTATTATACTTTTAAATTTTACTTAGCATTTTTAAGGTTTATGAAATAAAAACTGCAACATACTACCCTTTAATTTTCTCTAATGAAAGTCTTCTAATACATATGTGAGCTTTTCTTAAATGTTCATTTTACTTTTTCATCTAAAATTCATGGAGGTCAAAAATTAGAATTTTATTTTATATTTACTTTTTCAACAGTATAGATAAATAGCGAAAAATAAGATACAAAAATAATTATTTTGAAATATTTTCTTTTAAAAATAAAACTTTTCCATCTTTTCTTGTTCTATTTATGTAATTTAGTACATTCACTTCCAAAACAGCATATTTATAAATAATAAAATACAAAAAAGGATTATTTTAGCTTACGTATATATTTTTATTCTAAAATGTAACTAAAATTTTAAATAATAGGAAAACGGTATTTTGTTAAAATTCTTGTGTAAAATAAATAATGTAAAAGGCGTTAGAAATAATAATTGTTAGGATAATATAAAACATTGTGGAGTAGGATAAGTTAAAAATTAATATTTTTCATTCATATGGTACTTACATGAATGTAACATGTAAAACAATGATGGAGACAATTTTGAAGCATTTGTAATGTTATTATGACAATCTATAAAAGTTTTATTTCATTCAAATACTTCAGTATGGTCAATTTGCTTTTTAAAATAAAGATATTTCAGTTTTTATAATTTATTTTATTCCATGTCTTTTTATAACTATTCAAGCAAAGTTTTTAAATATTTAAATTTTAGAATTTTTAGAGAATTATCGATGTATGTGAAGCAATCATTTTTAATTTAACACTTTCATCGAGGAAATGGCGTGCCTTAGTCCCACCCTCTGTGCTAAGAGTCTTTGCCGCTCTCCGCAGAGCTAAAATTGAAACAAAACACAAATTCTTGCAAAATTTCTTTACTCAATTCCTACTACTAACTAACAATCTCTATATATATTTATTTATTTATCTTGGGGGAATTTTCAATCGTTAATAAAATATATTTTAAAGCGCTCAATTGAGCTGAAATTTTATGTACATGATATAACTTTGGATGACAATACAATAATTTAATTATAATTAATAAAAATTAATTGATTAAAGCTATCTAACTGTCTATAAACTATCTATCTATTATCTAATTGTTTAAAGAATTACAAATACAGCCACGTTGGCATCATTTTTTGGCGACTTGTGTCAAAACTTGAAAAGGTTTTTTTCTCACGTTTCAAAGCATTCAGTTGAACTGAAATTTTATATACACGATAATACGGTACTTTAATGATAATTAATAAAAATTAATTACTTAATATTATGATTCTGTCATATGTATATACATATTTACATTAATTACATATTATATTAAAAAGAGTTAAAATAAAATTTTTCTTTGTTGATCTAAGTAGGAATTGACTTACATTTTTTTTTATATTATTTGTTTTACTTTGAAAAATAATAATTAATTGCAATCAATAACAATTCTCGCTATATAATGATTTATTTTTAGATCTTGGAAGAAGAGTTATTTCGTCCCTTGCGATGAGAAAGGGTTAAAAGAATTAAACTAGGGTGGTACATTGTTGTTGTTGTCGTGTCCTTCCCTTCAGGGAGGAATGAAAGTTGCAAGAACCTGAGACAAGTTGGACTTCTATATTCCAACCCAATTTTGGGGGAGAACACCCTGGGGGGGTCAGATGTCTCCCATCTCTCTTCCTCTTCCACCTACCTCACGAGAGGACATGCGGCTCAACGGCTATTTATAGTACCCCCGTGCCGCATAGACTCTATACATTTACAAACATCCACGTCTTCTCCGGGATTCGAATCCAGGCCTTACGGCACAGCAGTCAGCGTCGCTAACCACTATACCTGATGGGCGAAGTGTTCCCCCCTTATTAAAGTGTTTATCATTTATATGGCTGTCCAAAGATTAAAAAAAACGTAATGTAAAACCGTAACGCTGGTGGTACATTCTGTCAGTCTAACGGCTAACCAAACCCATTGTATAAATTATACAATTGCTCATACTCATTGCTCAAATTGTAATGCTATAATTTACAGTTCTGAGTTAGCATCATTTTTGGTTACCACATTTGGCCACTTGGTGACCATAAATAAACTTATTACAGCATCACGATTTATATATATATATATATATATATATATAGAGAGAGAGAGAGAGAGAGAGAGAGACAGAGAGAGATAATTGCACAAACTATTCCAACATTTCGAAATCTCCTTAAAGAAAATTAATTGTCAAAATTAGAAAGATACCAATTCAAATAATGTAACAAATAAAGCATACAAAATTCTAAGAAATTACAAAACAGCACATTACATTAAAAATAAATTCGAAATAAATTTCCATGAAACACTTGAGAAAATGAATACTTTCTGACTGTAAGAACTATTGCAAACACATTTTCTTTCGTTAATCTTAATGAGACACCTATAACTTCTGTAATTTCTCAGACAATGCAAAATAATTAATATATATATAATAGCGAATTATTAATTTCTCACAAGATCTGTACTTAAGAAGCTGTAATAAATGCTTAACTCTAATGAGAGCTGAGCTTAAGTGCGTGCTATGACCTTTAGCAATGACGATGTGTATTAAGGGTTAGCATTCGCCTGGTTCTGACGTCGTATTGCTGTCAATTATTGTCAGTCACGAGAGAGAAATGCAAATGCCGTTAGGTAAGGCAGAAATAATGTATTGAACACTGTTAAAGATTGTGAATAGGTATTTAGTATCTACGTTTCCTATTAAGAAAAGCCCTATGTATTAGAAAATTGTTATTGCTCTTCTCATTCAGCCTTTATCTATTAAATGATCATATCCCAATAAAATTAGATAAATGTCTGTTCTTAATGCTGTATTATATTCAATCATTTTTAAGAGCAGGATATCTTTTGTAGGAATTGATTATTTGGTGATTAGTATTATTATTATATTTTAATATTTTAACTTCTGAAAGAAATGAAAAATCGTCTGCAAGTTTGGAATTTTGATTTTCCTGAAGTGGTAGAAGGAAGAATTAAAAAAAAAAATAATGAATCACAAAATTTAGATGCTTTTTATTCCCTTCTTCTAGAATTTTCGAATACCAATTTTCAATTATTCGTTTTCCTCGATTCAAAAGAAATAGATTTCAATTACATTTATATTTTATAAATCAGTCAAAATAAATATACTGCATTTGACTCTTCGTTTAGAGAAACCTTTATAAAAACTGTCTAAAGCAATTGAATTTATAAATAGGTATTTTTAAATAAACAAAATTAATAAATTAAAATGTTTCAGAATATATTAATAATAAGTTGTTGTATGAAAGACACAAAAAATCCAAATTGTGTGACCAATTTTCATAAAAAATTAGAATTTACAATAACCCTAACTAATATGATAAATGACAGCTCTATTGATGATGTATTTGTAATTCTGAATTGTAGAGTATGTGATATCTGAGAGTTCTAATTCTTCTAAACTCTTTACTACAACTACTAAGAATACTGAAGATCGGTCAAATTACGGAAAATTAACCAATATTACTCCACCAGACGGTCTTTGGTACAATCATTATCCATATACATAATATACTGTTATGTTCTACCAACGATTTAGCAAGGCTCTAAAACAATGCTTCTCAAACTTTCGTTATTAGCGACCCAATATTCAATCATAATTTTCATCGCGCCCCCCTCCATACAAATAACAATGCATTGAATTCAATAATACTATACTTTGACCCTAAAGCTACAACACGACTTTAACCTCTTAAGTGTCACTGGCTTATATATGCGTCTCGTTCAACCAGTGTGTTAAAAGCCCGGACGTATATATACGTCTCACTCAACTGGTACTTTGAATGCCCCGGAAGTATATAGATCTTTTTTCCGAAATACGATCGTTTCTGTGCACTGTTATCCATAAAATTATTCCGAAGTCATTTAAATGTAATAATAGACTCTTGACAGTTTTTATGAAGGATTTACAAATTATCATAAGGATTTTCAGATAATTTCCTAATTTATTCTTTCTCTTCCCCACCCCCGTACATGGAATCCCCCCTACGTGGAAAATGGAGGCATTGGGGAGCGAATCCCGTAACTTTTAATCGGCAATGATGGGATTATTTATAAACCGTGTAAACTATCAAGGTCAGTGTTAATTTTTGTATATATTATATGTGACAAACCCATAGAGTCACTGGTAATTATTTAATTTGTTCTTAACTTAGTATTGTTAAATTAATTATAAAATACATTGTCCAATAATGATACATTTATAAGTGTATTATATCAGTGTAAATGTTATTTTTTTTATTATGTCAGAATGTGTTTTGCTTACTTTCAGTAACTTAATAATTTTTCTTACATAATCTTTTGTTTTTGACTTTTCAATATGCCCGCGCCCCCCTTGTGGAGTTATCATGCCCTTTTAGGGGGGCGCGCAGCACAGTTTGAGAAACGCTACTCTAAAAGCCTTTTAGAAAACCAACCTATTAGCTAAAATGTTGTGAAATAAAAGATGCTCTGCGAAGATTCTGAAGCCCAATACTAAGCACCTTTAAAAAATTTAAGATTCTGTTGATTCGTATTAATCCACATAAAATACTAATAACATCTCAATAGTTTAAATTAACTCACAAAATAAGACAGTTTCAATAAAATTTGTTCTATAAAATTTCAATAGGAAGCTAGGCCATTAAGTTGGGCAAAAGTTGATAGCAATAAGGCAGAGATAATTACTTTTAAAATAAACATCTACTTTTTTATTTAAGAGTTAAAATAAGAGTATAAAAGGAAAAAGAAAACAAGAATCTGTATCGAATTAGAGGTGATACTCGAGAAACAGTGAAAGAAATGTAATGGATAACAAGGTCAGTAAGAGTGTAATGTATTTTGTGATTATAAAAACAAAGGTTGAGAATCTGTGACGCCTCTTAAAGTAGTTTTTACCATGTTATTCATACAACCCTGAAAATTCATATATTTTAGCATAAAAATTCAAAGAATGCAGAATGAAATTACACTTTTATGCTTATTTTTCTCCATCATTTTGCTTAGTTTTATTTTTTCCACAGTAGAATTATATATAGATTGTTATCAATAAAACACTTGATTTTGAGTCACGAGCTAATAACGCAGTAGTTACTCAAACTAAAATAATGTACTCTTAACTTCATAGTAATGCACCTTGAATCCTCTGATATATATGTATGTCAGGTTTGAAAAGTTTAGCTTCAAAATTAAGTAAGTAATAAATAAAAATAGAGCGAACTCTTTACCCTCGTGTAAGGATTTGTGGGTAAATAAGCCTATTTAAAGGTAGAGCGAGCTCTGAAGAAGGAGAACGCATACTCGAAAAGGTTTAGCTGGTGACTCCTCGCCGAATTGGTTGTTATTGTTCTACTTGGTTGCACGCGCCAAGGGGTCGCCATGTTGGATTTTATGTGATTGAAGCAAAATAAAGAAGCTATTATAGAGATGATGCCTTCCTCATTTTACCAGTAGGCCCGGGGCCTGTCATATATATATATATACAAATAATTATAAACCTAAGTATAACTAGTCAGAACAATAAGAAATATAAGCCACAGTAGTACAATAGCAAACTCTTGGCCTTAGGAACCGAGATTGTAGGTTTAAACATGTTTTTTGGCCAGCTAACCTTCACCTGTAATTTGCATATACACTGGTCCGTAGGGAAAGGAAGAAATATTATAAATATATAACTATCACCAAATAAAGTACGCTAATACTAGTTAATGATATGTAATGATAAAATTTAGGGGACTGCTTACTAGTATAGAGTTAAGAATCTTTGTAATAGAAACTGGAAGATAATAAAACTTACCACGTGAACTCAACATCTAGTTAATGTTTTCCGCCAATACAAAAGTAAGTAATAGCAGTACCGCATAAAAATAAAATTAGTAAACTAAGATAAAATTAAAGCAAGTCTATATATAAATATATATTTAAAAACCTTAAATAACAACCATTTATTAAAGTTATCCGAGTGAATATACTTTTCTTACAATAATTTAAACTCAACTTATGAGAGCTAACAAGGGTAATTTAATACTCATTTTTTAACTGTTGAAGTGCAATACATTAATTTATAAAAGGATATTCTCAACAAAATGAGATCATTTCCTGCCTTTTTTTAAAACAGGAACATCAGAACATTACTTCCAGACATATTTTATATCCTTTAGTTTTAGATATTCCACTTATCTGCCCGTGAAGTATAAACACAACAAAAAGTTTTTTTTTGCTGTATAGAGTAAGATATTCTTTAATACACTCTATTTTATTTTTGTTAATAAATCCTATTAGGAATCAATTAGCACCCGAAAGTATTTTTTATAACTGTGAAAGTTAAGTATGACACGTTTTTCTTTAGGAAGGAAAGAATTTCTTTGGAAATATTTTACAGAGAATATTTTAAGGAAAGTAAACTTTTTAATGTAGAAAAATATACATAACAAAGTAAGAAAGTTATCTTAAATACATTATTTTATTTTTGATTAAAATAAATAATGCTTGCATAGTTCTTAAAATACTTTTTTAATAAATCTTATATTTTTAATTGTTTAATAAGTTTACAATGTAGACATTGGTACTTACTTTTCCTTCAAAAAAGCATAAAACCGGAAATACATAGACTAATGGTTCCGATCTAATTTGAATAACCGAGATATTCTTTTTAATTTTTAAAGGTATATTGTAATTAAATGGAAGTAAAAGATAACATTTAATCAAAACAGAAAAAAAAAATTACTCGAAACTGTTTTTCCAAGAATTAAAAATAACCAAATGTTTTTGAGAAGTCTCAACATGTCAAAGAACACTCCATTTAACATTTCAGTTAAGGAAAAAAAAAGAAGTTTGCTTCCTTTTGCTTTGAAAGCATTAATTTAATCTTTCTCTTTCTTCTTGTTCCTTTGCTAAAAAATTGAAAAAAAAAAAAAAAAGGTTGGACATTGCGTTTCTCCAAAATTAAATTTCTTCCAGACAGCCTAATTCGAATGACGTCTCCATCTGAAAACTGCAAAATCACTCTGTGTTTCTTTTTTTCTATTGTTTGCTAAGATGAAAGCCAGCATGATTGAAATTTTAATTCGTTTATTTTAACTTCACCATTGGATTACTTGAGTGGAAAAAGAGATAATCAGAATACATATAATCATCAATTATGAAATTCGAAAAGATCTGATTAAATAAATTTTAGTCAAAACAAAAGAAAAAACTCCAATCAGGTAGCGCTTCGTTAGGTTTCAATAAAGCATGAAAAGTAAGCATTAAACTCTGTCATAACTACCGAAATAAAAAACGTTTGACATATGTAAGGATAATAATTAATTCTCTCACGTAACATAACCAAATAACGCATAATAATATATTTTAAAATACTACATTTTCTTTTAATGCAGATAACCAACTTTAATTCAACATCTGAACTTATTTGTGTATTTGCTCTTATTACTTATTCTACAGTTAGCAATACATTGGTATTATCTGCAAATAAGTTAAAAATAAATGACAAAAATATTTCCGTGGCAGAAATAATGGTGGGTTATTTACAAAATGTTCAAAAAAAAAAAATTCTTTGAAACATATATCACGGCAGTAAAAATTGCACATTTTCAGTTTCTTTGGTATTTTTTCAAAAAGGATTTATATTGTAAAAGAAATTCAGTTTCCACAGATATAACGTAAACACGCGCGGAAAGAAATTTAAATAATAAAACCTTTATTCCAAACATTTTAGTTATTCTTAAAATTATATACCTTTTTCGATAGTAATTACTTTTGTTTAAGATTGATATTTGCTTCTCTGATTTCAAGTTAAATAATCATTATTGTAATTTTAAGACTCGATTCTTAAAAAAGTTTAACGTACATCAAGTAAGTTTGGATTGAATTATTTTAAGTGAGGTACAAGTGAGAGAGAGAGAGAGAGAGAAAGAGAAAGAGAAAGAGAGAGAGAAATATTTTACATAAAAGTAAAAGCTACGCTTTTAATTTCAAACTACTGCTTATGGTAAAAAAAAGAGATTAATTGGTGGGAAAGACAATTCAATATAATAATAATAGAAATAAGAATGCATATTATGAGTGAATATAAAATTTCCTCTTGGACTCAAATTATATTTGCTGACAACTTTAATTATTCAACAACTTATCAATTTTTCCATTTCTATATGTATGCCCTTTTGTAAACTTTCATTAGAGCGCGTGATTTAAAGTAGTAATAAATAAATTCCTTTAAAAATTGTAATAAATTTAAAAATGATGTTTTATTCATTTATTTGTTTTTCTTTTTCATTTTCCATCTTTCTTCATGGACGTGGTAGACAAGTGATCAGGGTCATGAACTCGTGGCTGGCATTATAGAGTCACAGATAAATGTGTACCAGTTCTACTGAAGAACCATCGCATAGACAGGCTGATGTACATTAAATGTCTCCACCTTAACGTGGTGTATGACTGTGACAGCCGAGAGGTCATCGTCACGAAATTGTAACCGGAATTGTCGAGTCGAGGGTTCAAAACCTAGTGCCACTGAAGATTCACCAAGTTGGGGAATGGATGCATGCTGAATCTTCCATGGCTTAAATTCCTCTCATTGGCAAGGTAGGAAATTAGGAGAGAAGTTTCAGGTCAGCTGTCATCCCCGCCACTTGACCATGGATCAAAATTAAGAGTTCCGTCACCAGTAACCCTCGTGCTACGGCACAGTACTACGTAAAATCGGATGAAATCAGTTGGCGTAGTGTGAAAGTTTGTGGAGAGGAGGTAGCAACTAAAGTGTAGTGTCCTTGTCATTTGACCTTAGTTCAGAGCTATGAAATCCATCGAAAATAGTCCTCTTGTTGATTCAGAGAGTAGCATAAATAAAAATTAAATCAGATTCATCTGATCTTCGTTTTTTTCAATTCCTACTATTATAGTTCACACTCTCTTCCTATATATGTTTATTTATACATATATCTTGTTCAAATTATAAATCGTTAATAAAATACTTTTCATTCATACACTCTTCCAATACATTTTTTAAAACTTGTAGTGAATGACACTTGATGTTAATACAGTGCTTTCAAATATTAATTCATTAATTGTATTTAATTAATGAATAAATAGTAACAAAAACAAAAATAATAGTCCAACACCATACATAGAAAAGAAAATGGAAAATTGCTAGGAAAATCGCTTTCTATTTCGCCACTTAATATTGTGATTCTGTCATATGTATATACATCAGTGGAGCGCACAAGGGGGAGTCCCAGGACAAGGGGGAGTACTGGAGCCCTTGATTTTTTCCCCGATTGATTATAATTCTAAGTATATAGTACATAAAATTTAATTAAGTATTTGTTTTTAATGATTAATTTTATTAATTAATGCTAATTATT
>BMAV01016749.1:0-30143 GCA_019973955.1 Trichonephila inaurata madagascariensis | reverse complement strand
ATTATTAAATAAAAAGTAACTAAAATAAAATTTTTCTTAGTTGACCTAAGTGGGAATTGACTTAATTTTTTTTTTATATTACTTGTTTTTGCACTCTCTTTCTACTCCAATCTAATCCCCTCTTTATGTTTATACTTTCACATTCCTCTATCACCTTGTTATCCTGTATCTTTAATTATGTGCTATAATATTTAAAATTACTATATTTGCTTAAATTTCTTCACTTTTCATTCCTTAGTATCGTTTATTTCTGCGTGTTCGTATTAATACTATGAATCTTGATTCATACCTTAATTAAATATTGCGTAGCTATCAGTTCCCACTTAAAACTGTAAGTGAATAATATATGTGTCTCTCTAAAGACACATCCTACAGTTCCATGAACATTGCTCTATCTACTACACAACGCTTTGATTGTTAAAGTCAACACTTCTGCTGGATCTAGGCCAAGGATCGTAATTTGGCGGTATCTGTTTTCAATTACTGGTGATGCATGACAATAACAGATGATCATTTCTAAAGGGGGTTCGTGGTAATGATGCTATCATTATTATGGATTTAGGTGAACCGAAAGATCTGTCCTTCTCTATCACAGAAGCAAAGTTTTTTTTAAAAAAATAATATAAAAATGGGGATTCTCCTGTTATTCCTATATTTAATCAGAAAATTATTGTTCTTGTTAAAGTTGAAATTTTTAGGAGTGATAATAATTGTATATGCAAGTGTGTCGAAACTCCCAGATTTGGATGATAACTCACGCTTTAAGGTATCCGACTACGTTCGGAACCGTGATTCTGCAAAAGCATATAAAAGGAAAATATTTATGATATTTAGTGTCACTTAGAATAGAAAATGTATACAAAATTGTTTTAAGAATAGTATTACAATAAAAAGTTATTTAAGTACAATATTTTGACAAAAAATGAACATAGAATGACCGATTTTCAAAATATTCTCCTTTTGTGAAAAATGCGTCTATTATAATAATATTTTGTCTGTATATAACTCAGACCTCTGTACAGAGGCTCAACTAGAATTTTTGAAATATATAACTTAGAAGTGGGTTTATCCATGCTTTACGACAACAGAGGAGAGAAATTTTAAGAAAAAAAACGCCGATAATTATTTCAAATGGTTGTAACTCTCAAAATAATGTGAATTTTTCAAAAATCATAGTTGAGCCTCTATACAGAAGTCTGAGCTATTTACAGGCAAAATATTATTATAATAGAAACATTTTTCACAAAAGAAGAACATTTTGAAAAATGGTTATGCTAAGTTAATTTTTTGTCGAAATATTGTATTTAAATAATTTTTTTTTTGTCAAAATGTCCTTAAAACAATTTTATACATGTATTCTAGTCTAAGTGGCATTAAATATCACGAAAATTATCCATTTATGTGCTTTTTTAAAATCATGGTTCCGAACGTAGTCGGATACCTTAAGAGACGTATCATTAATGTTTACTTGAGTAAAAGTTTTAAATCATGGCTTTCTGATTACTTTTTTTAAAACCATCATCAAATAAATTTTGATTAAAATTCCTTTTATTATCTCTTTTAAAAGTTTCAATTATTTTTAACACTGGGTAGTTTGGTGCTTGAACGCTAAACCAACAATGCTGTCAAATTGATTTTATGTCTATTGATTTTACTAAGGATTTCTCGTGTACATGACAGTTGGCCAATAATCCTTCTGGATAACTGAACTGAGTTTCAGAGTCCTCTAGTTATGCGGTGAAAAATGGAGTAGAGGGAAATACTTTACCAAATATCACCCTCGTCAATTTCACCATGGATTAAAATTACTAGGTCAGTTACCAAACCCCTCGTGTTGTTGTGGGAGGAGGATGTGTGTGTGTGTCAACACAAACCATATAAAATCTAATTCTATAGCTAATTCGTTTTCACTATTTTAGTAATTCTTAAAACATTTATAAGCATGTTTTCTTGAATAAAAAATAAAATCAGGATAAACCATTTTGTTTGTATATTAGTGCTCACGTGCATTCCAGTTTTAGCAATTGCATTTCTATGATGCCATAACTTAAGGCATAAAAATAATAACTTTTCTTTAACAAGAGTTACTATTTACGTTTTTGTGTATGTGTGTGTTATTTTGGGTAAAAGACAAAATAATTTATGAATTACCAAACTTTTTTAAATAATTGCTTCTCACACAAACAAAACATTCTTATATTTAAAATAGTTTAAATATTTTCACTTCTTTCCTTTCCCATTAAAATTATTGGGAAAGGAGAGAAGTGAAAAGTGTTTAAAACGTTTAAAATTATTAAAATAAGGGTTCCTAATTTTTTTCCAAAATACTTCAAGATTTATAAGCATAATGGGTCAATTCGTGACGGTCACATGATAAAAGCAATCACGTGTTCACAACTTAATTCAAAATTAACATTAAACTAACTTGTACTAGTTTTTATGTTTGTAAAATTTGGATAATATTTCATAATTGAGTAAATATGCTCAAATATAATGGAAAAAAATCAAAAGGATTTTAAAATTAAAAAAAAAATATTTTATTTGTGAATTTTTAAAATAAAATGTATTTTGTTTACTAATGTACAATAGGTTATTATTGTTAACAAATTTGTGCTTTTTAAAAGAAAGTTTCTGCAAAGAACAAAACCAGACAACAACGAAGTGCTTTCATTAGCAAGAAACACATGATTGCATTTATCATATGATTATGACGTCACAAGAATGTACAAGTTGATTGGATAGAAACACATGTTTGCCTCTATTATGTGACTATGACGTTACATGAATTTAGCTCATTGTTCAAAAAGGCCCTATCAAATTAGGTACATAAAAAAATTAAAAGAAATGTAGGTTTTTTTTGGTGTAAGAAATTCCTTTTCCTACTTACTTCCAGGTATTGTGATACAAAACAGCTTCCCAGATTATTAAGTTCATAAAAGCGATTATATATTCTTAAATACAAAGTTTTTCAGAGCTTCTTTTCAATGAGCTCTTAAAATTATAATCTCATTAACATATTGCTAATTATTGATATACATATTCGATTTTTATAGGTTTGTGAGGATTTCAGTATTCTTTACATAAAATAAGCAATTTTGTAACCATAATTTATATTTATAAAAATAAATACTTCTGAAAAAATTTTATGTTTAATACAAAAAAAAAATAATTCAATTATGTTTACACTAATAACCTGTTAAAGTGCTGAACTTTATTGTATACTTTCTTTGTTAAAGAAACAAATATCTTGGAGATTACTGTTATTTTAAAAAAAATGTATAAACACTATAAAATATTTTCTAAGGAACGGAGAAGTTGTTAAAAAAATGGCAAGATAATAACTATTTAATGACTTAAATTTTAATTTTGTCAATGAGTTCCTATTTTTTCTTTACCTTTGCGTTTAGCATTGTTATAAAAACATGCAAACTTCTTAATATTAGTCACGAAACCGACGCACAATCTAGTTTATTTTTCATTTAAAATTAAGTGTTTTACTGAAGTTAAAAATTTTTTTTTTTAATTCTTTCAATTTCTATGTTCTGAATAAACAGTTTTCTTTTAAATTTGACGATTAATTATGATTGCTTGTAGTTGCTCTAATAATTTTCTTAAGTACTGTAAAAAATGAAAATGCTATTTAATTAAATATTATGACGTGTTTTTATTTCATTTATCAAGTCCATTTGAAAATAAAATCAATAATTCAGATGACTTGGGCATGAAAATACAAGCTAATTTTCTTGATGATGTTTTGTTTTGTTCTTTATTCTATTGCTATTTATTAATGATTTTTTTTGTCTGCTATAATTGAAAAACTGTTTTGTTAAACAAATTAGGGTTTTTTTTGCATTTTTTGTGTAAAATAAATTAATAGAATTTTTTTATACCTTTTAAAATGAACAATTTATTTCATTTTCGAGTTTTGCTGATGAAAATTGTTTTTTTTCTTTCAGCAAAATGACACTTTAAGTTATTTTTGATTTTTTTATATGTTATATTTCTTTTATAGAATTACAATCTCCATAATTAATTCATTATATTATTTTAAAAAGTAATCAGAAAATGCGCTTTCTTTTGGTTAATTTTATCAGAAATAATGACATTTCAAATCATGTATTACTTAGTTATGAGTAATAAATGCTGAAATATATAGCATTATATACTTTATTTTGTTTAAATTAAGTTATGTAACATTTTCCTACAAAATTAATTATGCATTGTCTGTATGATTACTTTTAAAAGATTTCCGAATCAAAAATGTAAAATACAAATCTTAACTTCAGTAATTCTGCGTCATTAAAGCATATAATTACAAACTAAATGTATTTTTACTATCATTAAAAAAATTGGAAAATCAAAAAAGGAAAGATAAACGATAACTACTCACTTTAAAAAAATAATATGTATTTCTGCTTGATTACATATATATTTATTAATTATACTAATGTATACAAAATATATTTAAAAGACCCATTAGAAAAAAATGTTATGTCGGCTTTTATTAAATTTTAACTATTAAAATGACTTCAGCTAACGATGGTTGGTTTTGCTTAAAGAGCAGTATTAAATTAATGAAAATTTATATTTTCATTGTACAAAAAGAATTTCTCCAAGTATTATAAATATATGGTTCAATTTTGTTATCTACTATGATATCATTACAGTTTGATAATAAAAAATATATTTTACTTTAATTGAAAAATTCATTATTAGAAATAATTCTAGATCTAAACATTATAAATTTTGTTATGTCTTTCAAATCGATTTTCATACATTTTGATTACATTCTTATGCTTAAATAAAATTTCCTTCAATGCAGTCAACTTATTATTTTTAATTTTTCTATGACTAAATTTATTTTATCACCGAGGCAAAATTCAATAATTAATCAAAAAGGTTTCATGGCTGAAATAATATCTAATTAAATAAATTTCTTTTTTATAATCAAACATGTAACAGACAGACATAAAATTTATCTGGATGAAACACTAATTTCCTATCGTGCCTTTCAACTTTTGAGTAACCACTGATATCCACCAAATTGTCATGAGATATGATTCAAACATTCACAATTTCGAAATTTATTAAAAAAATTACAGTGTTTTGTTCTGACAAATAGCAAAATAGATGTAAACGTAATATTTTTTTTTGTTTCCATTTTTCCATACACTTAAAATAAAAAGAATTTAAATTATTGATTTCAGAGAGGGACTTAAGGTATATCCGACTACGTTCGGAACCTTGATTTTAAAAAAGCGCATAAATGGATAATTTTCATGATATTTAGTGTCACTTAGATTAGAATACATGTATAAAATTGTTTTAAGGACACTTTTTTTTTAAAAAAATTATTTAAATACAATATTTTGGCAAAAAACTAACAGAAAAATCTTTTTTCTAAATGTTCTCCTTTTGTGAAAAATGTTTCTATTATAATAATATTTTGCCTGTATATAGCTCAGACCTCTCTACAGAGGCTCAACTAGAATTTTTGAAAAATTCAAATTATTTTCAGAGTTTCCACCAATTGAAATAATCATCGGCATTTTTTTCTTGAAATTGCTCCCCTCTGTTGTCGTAAAATATGGATAAGCCCACTTCTAAGTTATATATTTCAAAAATTCTAGTTGAGCCTCTGTAGAGAGGTGTGAGCTATATACAGGCAAAATATTATTATGATAGAAGCATTTTTCACTAAAGGGGAACATTTTGAAAAAAGATTATTCTAAGTTAATTTTTCCCAAAATATTGTATTTAAATATTTTTTTTTGTCAAAGTGTCCTTAAAACACTTTTATACATGTATTCTAATCTAAGTGACACTAAATATCATGAAAATTATTCAACTATGCGCTTTTGCAAAATCACGGTTTCGAACGTAGTCGGATACCTTAAGGAATGTGAGTAAAGTTTAAAATTATAAGTTACAATATTAATTTAAGCAACTGTTAAAGTTATCAGTTACATATTTTCTCCTCTTCACCCTTGCGATGAAAGAGAAGTCTCTGTCAAAATATCAGAAGACAAATTTCCTTCCTTTGCAAAATGGTAAAGAGAAGAGTTTCTTTCGATTATTTTTCTATTCTTTAATCTATACAGGGAAAGATGAAGAAATTTTGTTTTTGGATTAAGCAGAAATTCCTTTTTACATATGTGTTAAAGAAACATTTAATGCGATAGAATACTTTCAATTTGCCTTCCTTAAGCAGTTCAAGGTCATTTAATGAATCAGATTCAATATCACCTTTTTCATCAAAAGGGATTTTGTAAAAAATTAAAATTGAATGCAGAGATCGCGGAATCATCTTTGTGAAGAGTTCTGTTTCAGTGAGTGCTCTTTGAACATACTTAAATCAAATTCATGGTATAATTTGCACGAAAATGAGAATAAGCACACCAATTTTATTTTTTCATTTCATCCTGCAAGTTTTTAAATAAAATTGGGGAAACATTATAAGCAATAAGTTTTTGATAATATTCTAAAGTTCTTAATTCTTATTTATTATTTAATATTTAACCAATTTTAAAAAAAGAAGAAATGATTATACATTTTTTAACATTCTACTGTAAAATTCAAAACAGTATAGATAAATTTTGAATTGACTACATTGAAACTTAATGCGCAACCAAATACTCCAAAGGTGATCCTAAAAAAATTATTTTAATATACAGGGAGATTCGCTACCTGAACGACAAACTTGCAGGGGGTACAGAGACGACTGGGAGTCACATTGTAATACAGGGTCGCAAATGTCGTATTTGCGAGCTATGGTGCAAGGAAGCTGAGAAAAAGAGCAGATACAGTAACAAATTAATGGGACAGAAAATATTTTATTGAAAGAATGTACTACAGCAGGTGTTCTAAATTACGACCAGAAGTCGTCTGGCTGGCTCGACAACGGCAGTGCATAGAGCTACTTAAGTTCTGGAAGATTCCTGGCTTGCTGGCTGCTTCCGGCAGCTACAAATATTCAAAATATGAGGTCTTCTACTGAATTGAAACTGGATTGGGATAGAGGAAGCCAAGCTACAGGCCAGCGTCCCCCAAATCTCGCGTATTAGCGTTTCTCGCGTCTGAAGCTCCTTATGAACCCCATTTTAAGGAAAAATCTCGTATATATTTGTGAAACGAAACTGAAATGTTCAGATAATCATGAAACAATAAATGAAACGTCTATTCACATTATCTTGCAAAGTTATGAATCTGCTTTCATATACTTGAGAATTTGAGCATATATATAACTAGTAATGTATTTATTGTGATCAAAATAATATTTGACAAAACGTAGTATTAAGTCAGAGAAAAATCAAATCACGAAATTGCTTCAGAATTTCCTTTTCATGTGAAATTTTCTTGCCAATCAATTTCAGTATCATTAAACCATAACTATTACCTTATTTTTTAAAAACAAAAATCTATGATAAAAAAAGGTTACTTCCTTGGTTATTAAATATACACATAATGCATATATGATTCTTATTTTTGGACAGTAACTTATATATTGAAGGATTTTGTTTTTCTGTTCTGAGTTATTTTTGGATCAAACTTTATTTCAAGTAAATAAAACCACCTAATCATACTTCCAATCAAAAAATAAAAATATTTTAATATTGCTAGACTTATTATTATTCATTCATAAAATATATATTTTTAAGAAATCAAAGAACTCTCGAGTTTTAAATACAAAGAACCTAACATGAAAGATTTATTTCTATTACTGTATTTCTATATCAAAAGAGTACAATTTCGCATATATTTGATTTCAACGATCATAGAAGCACTTAACAGCAGACATATTGGGAAAAATAAATTTATATTTCGTACAGGATTTCGTTTTCAATTTCTAAGGAATTTCATTTAAAAAAGGAAGGAAATGCTTTCATTTGACAGAGAATATTCGTTAAATGTTGGAAGATCAGCCAATAGAATATATCAATAAAAACACTAAAAATCTATTACATACTTTATCAAGAAAAAGAAAAAGCACAGCAATTAAAATGAAGCTCTAAAACAGATATAAAAGACAATTTCAGACACATACATGTAATAATTCCCTGTAATTTAATCTTAATAGCTTTTGATTTGTGTATGATCCAGTCCTTCAGGGTAACTGTTTAATTATTTTAATTAACTACCCGCCTAACGGGGACTTTTGAAACTACATCCATCCACCCCAAGATCATGTGATTTCCCGCAGAGTATAAATAGTGTTAGATCTCTGGAAAATCCCGTCTTCTTGTTCTTTATCTGCCTTCAATCATGTAGCTAGCTGCAGCGCGTAGTATTTTAGTTTCTTTTATTGTGTCGTTATGTGTTTTGTGTCTTCTTGTCTGCTTCTTGTTATGTTGGAACGCAAACTCAATAAACCGGAGTAATTATTTTAAAGGACTGTTTCGTCAGTACTACAATAATACCCTCCACTCACCGCGTCTTACAGTTATATTTACTAATCAGCAGTAATACTATAGAAATATTTTACAACTGGTATATAAATATTATATAAAAATATACTTACGCGTACTTATCTAAATGTGTTTATACATATACGCACGAGTTTATATGTATGTGTGCACAGTATGTACATAATTACTCAAATTTTTTATATTCGTTCTCCGATAAATTTTTAAGAATCGTTTATCCGTTGTATTAGCACGTGTTTTTCTTTAGTTATTGACTGAATCTCTAATTGTTCATTTTAATTTAAAATATAATTCAAATCCTTAAATATGTCTCGGAAATATAGTGTAATACATGTGTATGTTTGTTTTAGGAACTTAAACTTAGGCCTAACTCTATAGAAGCTGCGAAATGTATTTGTGCTATGTTTGGCAAAAAGACGGTTTCATAAAGGATGTTACAGATGGTTAAAAATATTTTCTGCCAGGTTTAAATCCATGGAAGACGAAAACAAATCAACTAAAAAATATCGAATCAAAATATCGAGCCAACTGGACACAATAGTTGAAACCAATTTCAATTTAAGGAGTCAACAGCTTGTTGGAGAGTTCTAAGTTATGAAATAATACTGAATATAAAGCATTTACACAGAATACGAAATAAGAGGGAATAAGTAAATAGGTAAAGTACAGTACCCCATTGATGTATAAAAATTATGTGTTTAGTGTGAAAAATAGGAACATTACGGGTTTTTTTTATCTTTGGACAGCCATATAAACTTTAGCCACATACACTGTAATAAGGGAGGGGGAACACTTCGCCCAACCGGTATTGTGGTTATCGACGCTGACTGCTACGCCGTAGGGCCTGGGTACGAATCCCACAGAAGGCAAGGATGTTTGTAAATGTATAATACCTTTGCGGCAGGGGACCGTTGAGTCGCAAGTCCTCTATGAGCTTGGTGGAAGGGGAAGGGAGATGAGAGGCCCCTGACCTCCTCAGGATATCCTCCCTCAAAATTGTGTTGAAACTGAGATAAAAATCGTACTGTCACCTGTATGGTGCTCAAGGCTGTGACTAACGACAGGCGTATATCTTGCTTCTTGCCATGATGAATTTGGCGGACCTGGATCTGACGCAGTCGAGATCAAGTGGCATGAGAAACAAGGAAAAAATTTTTAAAAGAAAAGTGTCGGCATTTGTTGAAGAATTAAATGTGATCAGTTTTATACAAGGGGAATTTATAAGGCAGTTGCTCGTTGAGAAAGGTTTGCTCAATGCAAAAATTTATATTTTTTAAGAAAAAATAATGATTTTAAACAAAAATACAAAAATGTTTTTTACTTTGTTCTAAATGCAGAAGTTTCTGGGTTATCTAACTTATGTATACACAAGTATTAGGATAAATTAAACAATACCCTTTAAATAAATTCAGCAAATTATACACATAAATTTATTTCTAAGACTTAGCGTACTACCTTATTCTTTCGAGACCTGAAATTATCTCCATATAACAAAGAAACTTTTATAAGATAGAAGTACTTGAATTAAAGAGATCCTTAAAAAATTTCTTTTACTTCTTATTTTACACATCCTTCTTTTAGAGCTCTTGACATAAATACCTTCTTGGGATTTTACAATGTATTATAAAACTCCTATTGGAGTAAGTTTTTGTAAAGCAAAGTAATGCTATATTTGGAAATGCAGTATTCAACGTTGTGTTAAGTGATAAAAGGTTTGCTGTCAATGTGCATGAGTAAATTTTTCACTCAATATAAAAAATGCAAACATTTTTTTCCCCTTTTTGCTAATGGTCTTTCTAGCTCAAGGATGTTTCTTTACTTTTTTTCCCATATACTGTAATACAGAAAGTAATAAATAATTTTATCATTGTGTGTTAAAGTTATTGGGGGAATTGAATGGAAAAAAAGTTTGGAAAAACATAAAAGAGGGTTTTTTTTTCATTTAGTAGTAGGCTTTTCAATTCATGAAAAAAATCAAGTTTAATATACAAATCCAAAAGATTTTTTGGGGGCAAATACTCAAATATCAATACATACATATGCATGCGTTTGTGCATGCGCGCGTGTGTGTGCGTGTGAATACGTGTACGCGATAAAGACGCAATGGGCTTGATTCATAAAGTCACATAATAAAAACAAACACGTGTTTTCCATTGAATTCAAAACAAACATTAAACTAACTGTATTTGTTCTATTTGTAAAACTCAGATAAAATTTCAAATTTCATTTTTAGGTAATGATGTTTAAATATTAGGGAAAAAAATTTCTTCAAAAAGATTTTTTTTAAATTAAAAAAAGTCGCGTATTTTATGCTTATACTTTTGAATAAAATGCATTTTGTATACATATGCACTTTTTAAGAGAAAGTTTCTGCAAAGAGCAAAACTTGGCAACACCGCAGCGCGTGAACTGATTAGTTGGAAACACAAGATATAGTTTTTATTGTGTTTCTATGACGTCACATGAGATTTTGAATTGATTGGCTAGAATCACGTGGCTTTTACTATCATGTGACTATGACTTCACATGAATCAACCTCATTAAAACAAAAAAGTAATTTGGAGAATTTTTTTTAAATGCAGCCTCATCTAGTTGATTTCTAAAAAAGATGCTTGAGAAATATAAATTTAGTTTATTTTGTCTAAGTATGATCAATAAATGAAAAATTTACTTGGGTATTAATACATTTGTATACGGGAGTAAAAATAGAGCTTAAAGGTAATATTTTTAATGATAAAGCAAAGGTGAAGCGAAAAATAAAAGTGCGTGCTACCCAACGAAACTAAATTCATGAATCTTACTTCAATATTCTTATAGAAGCTGTTTAGCCAGGGAAATGGTGAAATAAACATCTTGACTTTTTTTTAAAGTTATTAGCAGTGAAAATAATTGTTTTAATCTTATATACTTATTGAAAAAAAGTTTGTGTTACTGGTCTTGAAATTGAAAAAAACATTTTTGCAACATTGATACCTTTTGTAATCTTGTTTTTCACCTGGAAACAATATGCATTTCATGGGATTTGTTTTGTTTTTCAAGATTCTCTAAATTGATAGTATTAGACTTTTAGTGAAAATTTAACTGAGAAAAACCAATATTTAAAAAAAAATTTAAAGTAGAATTTCTTAAAAAAAATGTGAAGGTAGAGAAGCATCGAAACAATTTGTTCAATGAAAATCCTGACTCATGATTTCATTCTTTAAAAATTCGAGTTTATTTTTATAAATAAAATTCTTGATTAACTTTTTGTGTTACGAACACTGTTGTTGAAAACTCTCAAGTAAAATGATATATATCATTATATTTTGGCTGAAAAGCAAAAGGGGATGTGTGTGTATTTAAACAATTATATTTTTCTATATTTCATACCCGTAATGTAAATCAATTCAAACACAACAAATTTGTCCCCAGAAGTAAAAACTGTAAATTTAATTGTTTCGAATGTTTTCTTCATATTCCATTTTTTTAAAATTAAAATACTTTCTAGATATATAAAAAAAAGTATAGTTCCATTTACTATTCCACGTGAATCAATATTTCATTTTTTGATAATTATACATATGTTTGAGAAACATTTAAAAGTGCAAAAAAATTTAAAAAGTAAAAGAATTTTAAAAAATACTTTAAAATTCTTTAATATTTGCTTAATTTGTAAGCTCCCGGAACTATTTTCGAGGGAAAAGCATACTAAAAACATTTTTGTAAATATGTAACAATTTTCGCCTTATATAAATGGTCCCAAAAAGGTACCAAATTTAATAAGATTTCACAGATAACATATGAATTTAATAAAAGGCATATAAATATAAATTTTATTTAAGGCTTTTAAACTATTTTTAAGCAAAACATGTCAGAAAAAAAGTTTTTACCGAGTATCATCCCCACGTTTAAGCTAATAAGGGTAAATGCAGTTTTTATAAGACAATATAATTAATTTAAAATAACCATGGACTTCACTTTAGTTTATATGAATTCTTACTTAGGAATAAAAGTTCTGCAAATTTCGTGTTCGGAAATTAAAAAAAAAGTATTATTAAATATTATTAAATCAGTTGAATGATGTTTCAATATTATTTAGAAACCTAAATGGAACACCAATTTAGTAATTTAAAATATTATTAATGTAGTACATAGTAAATATTCTCATTTACATTCTGAAAGAGAATGATTAATTATGTCATTGCTAAACATAATTTTTGTGTATAAATCCAATATATGAACATAATCGAATTTTCTGAATTTAAAATAAATAAAACTATTTCATCAACAAATTTTGTGTCATTTAAAGTTAAGATACTCTTTTGACTGAGACAACAAACAAGAGTAATATAAAAAAATAGTTTTTAAGTCAATTCCTACTTAGATCAACAACGAAAAATTTTATTTTAGCTACTTTTATTAAATAGTTACAATTAATATAAATATGTATATACATAGGACAGAATCACAACATTAAGTGGTCATTAGTTTTTTTAATTATCATTAAAGTATCGTATTGTCCTTTTAATTTCAGTCCAACTGAATGCTTTAGCACGTGAGAAAAAAACCTTTTCAAGTTTTGACACAAGTCGCCAAAATGGTTGCTAAGTCGCCAACGTAGCTGTATTTGTAATTCTTTAAATAACTAGTTTTAATCCATTAATTTTTATTAATTATAATTAAGTTATTTTATTGTCATCCAAAATGATCCTGTATATAAAATTTCAGCTCAATTGATCGCTTTAAAATGTATTTTATTAATGATTGAAAATTCCACCAAGATAAATAAATAAATATACAAATATATAAATAAATAAATATATGGACAGTGCGAGCTAATAGTAGGAATTGAAAAAAGTAATTACTCTTATACTTACTATAGGATAACATAAATATGATATCTAAGTCAAAATTTCGTAACGTTTTATTAAAAACATCGCCAATAAAAAAGTAAAATTATTGCTTTGTGTTAATTAATCTAACTATATTAAACCATCCTCTCTGAGAGACAAAAAAATTGCAGAAGTAAATGCAATTAAATTCTTGAATAAGCCCAAAAGTTACGAACACTTTATGCGCTTAAATCTCGTTTACATTACAACGAAGCTTTAAAAATAGAGCTTACACCGAAACGCTGTATTCTTTTCAAGGAAACAAAGGCTTCATTACTGATTCTCTAAAAAGGGAACTCGAGAAAATTAATTCTTCCCAACGAGATTACGGCTTTTAATACTTTTTCCTCGGTATTCCTTCTGACAAGCTTTGGGCAAGTTTTGGCAAAAGGCTGTCACATATGGTATGTAAATGATTATTAACTTAGTTTTACACACGAAGAATACTTCATTGCTGTGTATACTTAAATAAAGACTGCTGATTGACAGAAAGAGGGAAAGTTCTGAAATGATTATGCATTCTTGATCAATTATGTCCGCTTTAGCAACAATCATAGCTGATTACTATAGCGCTCTGTTTCAATTTATAATCAAGCTTGCTGCAGAATCGCATATTAAATGGTATATGATAATGACTGTTATTAGTTTACGCCAGCGTGAAATTGCAATCGGATGAACTGGGTAGATTGAATATCACATATGCATTGTATCAACTGATGCTCCTATCTCGGCTTGTTCTACCTTTACTTCTAAATGGAGGCTTCAACAAAACTAAATTTATTTCTATAAATGAGTACATAGAAAGATTATCAGAAATAAAAACACAGGGGAGAAATTTTTATCCTCATTTAGAAAAGAAAGTTATTCTATGAATGTCATACACACACTAAGCCCAATATAATGGATTTATTTATTGGTCTTTATATTCATCAAATTTTTTAAGCAAGCGAATTCTGAACACTATAAATGTGCATACAGATATTAAAATAAACAATGCAACGCATAATGCATACAATTTTAAATGAATAAAGATCAATAACTATTCCTAAAAGATGTAAGCTAAATTTGATTTTTAAAAACTGAAAAAACTTGCAAAAATTATTTAATTTATATAATTAGGGAATCATTTTTTTAAGTCAATTATAATGATTTTACCAAAATATAATTTAAAATTTTACAAGTATGTATTGAAATTTTATTGGAGTAGTTTCTGTCATTACAGAATATATTTCGTTAAATAAATGCATAAAAAAATATTATAATTTTTTCATGCGTCTGCTTACAGCTTGATAAGCTTAGCTTGTATTTATAAGTTTGAGTTTTAAAAGTTAATTTTTGAACTTTTGATACAAATTAAATTTAAATCACCTGGATCATATATTTTTAATCATAAGACCAATGTTATATTTTTCATTAAAAAAGCAAAGGTAAGAAATTATTATGTGAGCATAACTATGTAGTAATATTGTACATTTTTAATAAACTTTTTTCATTTAACAAAGTTTCATGATAAGTATCCAAAAATGCTTATAATTAAATTTAATTTTGTTTCATTTTTGTTATTTGTAAAGTTATGCTTTAACTTTTATACCTCTCTTTTTATCATTTTGGTATTTTTTAAAAATAGAGGGCTTCATGAAATATTCAAGATGAAATATCTACAATCGCAAGCTTTGTTTAACTCAAATAACTATCAATGTGTGAATAAAATAAATTCCAAATATCCAATGTTTGTCAAAAATATAGAAGCTTAAAATATTGCAATCATTTATATTATTCAAAGACTAGCATAAAATTATAATAGTAAATTATAAAAAATACTAGCCATTATCGGTATATACATTAGCTTTAGTATATATATATATATATATATATATATATATATATATATATATATATACTGTGGAAACTCCATATTACGAACCTCTATATTGCGAAATTTTTTATATAGCGAACTTTTTACTGGAACCAAGAACATTTCACTATTTTCTTCTTAAAATAACTTCTCAATAGCGAAGTGTATTTTGTATATAACGAACTTTTTCTCTTGTAATTCAGTTTTTTCTAACTTTTTTAAAAGTATTTCTGGACATTTCAAGTTATTATTTCTTTTAATTCATTTTACGAGGACGATAAATCTTGAACTGGTTTTATTAGGTACCAAGCTCGCCGAGAGCAATAGAATTCTGAGAGTTTCATCCAAGAAATGCAACCTTTAACCCCCATCGTCCAGTTCACTGAAAACATCTTTGATATCCCCTTTCACCCTCCGTGGAGTTGTCTCGTGTCCCAGTGGGCACGACTTGGACTAGTCTCTTTTTTTTAGTAGTTTTGATCAATCATACTGGTAACTTCATTTTTTGTAGCTCGAAACTGTCGAAACGTAAGTACTTGAACATCAAAGAAAAAAAAAATTATTTCCTCAGGAAGTGGATAAATGCGTCAAGAAACTTTCCTTGCAGTTTTTCTTTCCTTCCTTTTTGATAGGTAAGATATATAAAAGAAATATATTATTCATTTACAAAAAGGTGTGAATAATTATTTTTTTAATGTATATAGTGTTTATGGATTTAAAATTTGTTTTATGTGGTTTATAAAGAAAATTGAATGATGAACCTCAATATAACGGATTTTCTTTATAACGAACTTTTTTTTCTGGATTTAGTGACGTCGTTATATGGAGGTCCGACTGTACATATATATTTATAAATTATTAAAAGCGACATTGTTAGTTACATTCAAAGCAATTAGATACAAAGAAAATTTTTATTAAATAGCAATTCTTATAACTTTATTTTCCTAAAATAAGGAAAAAAACCCTACATCTGCGCTAAAATTCAGTATTCAGATTACATTTGTTTTGAGATGAATTATTGGAATTATTATGTTATAGTATATTCAATAGATAAGCTAAATTTATAATGTACTAGCCATTACACATCCACTTCACTGGATATTTTGTAATGTTGTATCGATATGTACTATTTACATATATATATATATATATAAATCATTGATATCCAAGTCCTAGCATTAAGCGTTTGATTATATTAAAGAACATTCTTATAACTATCCCTTCTTGATTTAAACAGAGCAAGAATTCTGAAAAATAATTTCTAAAATTGATATAGAATTATCTTTTGTACATCCATAACCTCATCCCTTGAAAATGGGTTTTCAGAAAACCCTTTTTTAGTGCATTTCTACTCAACAAAATAAGCATAGTTGCCAAATGTAAAGTCTAAAAATAATAGTTCAAAAACGGAAAATTCTTTATCTTTATACCCCGTAGCCATCTTTGAGAGCTGATTTCCGAAAGAAACATGCATATCAAATTTCATTACTGTAGGTATAGTAGTTAAAAAACGGGAATTTTGTTACCAATAGGTTCCGGTAAATCCCCGCTTCCCCCATAGGAGTCGATTTCTTTAAAATAGTGGAAAAAAGTTCTTAGTGGATTTCTATTCAACAAAATAATCATACTTAACAAATTTCAAACATGTGAGTCTAACAATTCAAAAAGAGGTTGTTTTTTCTTTTTCACCTAACTCCTCACACAATCTTCCCTTGAAGGTCGATTTTCGCAAAGCTCGTTCTTAGAGAAACTCTATGAAAGGAACATACCTAACAATTTTCAAGTCGGTAGGTCTAATAGTTTCAAAAGGGGAACGTTTATCTGTAACTCCCTTTAAGTCCCTGAAGTCGATTTTCGCAAAACCTCTTTTGTAATGGTCCTCCTCTACTCCATGAAAGGTACGTACCTAGCAAATTTCAAATATTTACGTCTAATAGTTCAAAAACGGAAATGTTTATTAATAAAGCCCCTTAAACTCCCACAACAGCCCTTGGGGGTTGATTTTCACAAAAACCATTTTGTAGTGAATCTACTCCAGGAAAGGAACATGCATATCAAATTTCAAGATCTAATTGGTTTAAAAAACGGAAATAATTATCTATAACGCCCCTTGATTCCCCGCAACTTCCCTCGAGGGTCGATTTTCGCAAAATTCCTTTTGTAGTAGATCTCTACTCCATCAAAAGAATGCGCCTAAAAGTATTCAAACCTGTACGTCTAATTGTTCAAAAACGGAAACTCCCCTTAAGCCCCTTCAACGCCTTTCTTGGGGGTAGATTTTCGTAAATTCTTTTACGGGTTTTTACTCCATGAAAGGAACATTCTTACCAAATTTCAAATCTTTGGGTATCATAGCTCATCAACGAAAATACTTATCTATAACACTTCTTAAGCCCCCACTACACCCAATGAGGGTCAATTTTCGCAAAATCTATTCTTAGCGGATCTCTACTACTTGAAAGAAACATGCCTAATAATTTAAAAACGGAAATATTTATCTCTAACGCCTCTTAAGCCGCAACAATGCCCCTTGGGATCAATTTTTGCAAAATACCCTGTGTTACGGATTTCTACTGAAGGAAAGAAACATATTTACCAAATTTCAAAAATCTAGGTCTAATAGTTCAAAAATGGGAATATTGATCTATAACGACACTTAAGCCTCCATAACGCCCCTTAGGGTTCTATTTTCACAAAATTCGTTCTTAGAGGATCTCTATTTCATGAAAGGAACATGCCTACCATATATCATGTCTGTTGGTTTAACAGTTTCAGAGATACAATGAGTGAGTGAGATTGAGTCACATTTCTCTTTTACATATGTATAGATGTCAAACAAGTAATTTATAGTAAATATTGTAAAGTTTTCACCCCAGGGGACGCTTCGTCGTCATCTAATCAATCTAAATCTGTAGGAGGGAAAGAAGGATGGCCAAGACTAATCATGATAAATCTAATTTATTTATATCAAAGATAATATTCCAGAACAAGCAATCTATAAAGGTAACCTTTGGAGTGATATAAAGAGAGCTCAAAACCTATGTGAATAAGCATACGAAATACGAATAGCTTATCCAAATAGCTTAACTTTAATCAATGCTATCTTAATATAATCCTATAACTTCCCTAATTTATTCTAGTAGTTAAGAGCCGTCCTTTAGTCACGCGGCATAATTCTGATTCTTACCGTATCAGCACTGCTTTCAGCGACTCCGCTCCTTCTCCTTCTAATCTACGATTATTAAACTTTAACTATATATACACTAACTAATTTCCATATCATGGTTTCTTCTTGAGAGGGATGGCTGTGAAATAACACGATTGCTGGCCCAAAGATTCCCCAAGAGGATTATTAGTCGAAAGTCACGTAAAACCCCGTCACAATATGTAGCATATATTTTCAAATATTAGATTTTAGATTGGGTATTTTTTTTATCTTTTAAAAGTTAGTAACATTTTCGAGTTTATTCCATTTCTCTGTAAATGAAAATATCTGATAGTCTCCACCCCCTTTTTATATATTTGTTTATTTTGATAATGTTCTGATTAATAAAGGAAATGATCATTATTTAACACAGAAGAATGATTCTAAAAATTGGAACACAAAGCATTAAAAAAAGAATATATTCATCCTCCTACTTCCTATATATATGTATATTAGTCTATTTAACCATACAAAGAAAATTTTAACTGAAATTTGAAAGTTTCTCACACCTTAAGACAACAACTACAATGGGAATTTTTTGTGGAGATTTAATGAATTTTTTTCGATTTATTTCTAATGAAATTATCAGGTAGTTAATCAGATTCACGAAAAACTTAGTTTTTTTTATTATATCTAATCGATCGTATTTTCAGCTCTCAACATAAAAGGAATAACTAAAGCAGGGTTAGGCAAATAGCGTCCCAAGGGTCACTTGCGGCACGTAAAGACTTTTTTTGGAATCCGTTAAAGCAGTCAGAAAATCCACTTTGATTCGAGATTTCTTTCCCGTGTGCGACCAAAGATTCGTTTTAGATTTTTCACCACTAGAAAAATCAGAATTATTGGGTTGTTCGGAAAGTAATTTCGTTTTTTTGTGTGAAAACGAAAGATAATTTTCATATCCTTATTAATATTGTAAATGCGAAAGTATGTTTGGAGGTTTGTTCCTCTTTCACGCAAAAACAACTGAATGGATTTTAATGAAACTTTACAATGATATGGCTTATACATCAGAATAACACATAGGTTATAACTTATAACAATATTGTGTGGTTTCCAAAATATAATGATAATTGGCAAGTAATCAGGGAAAAATTCTGCCATCCGAAAAATTCCTGCAACAGGATATATCTATCTTTTACGTGGGAAGCAAAAATTTTCCTATTTTGTTTTGTCTACGCCAGGTGCCAGGAACCGCGAAGGCTTGATCAGGCGGAGCGGGAGGCATATTACAATTTTAACATAAAATAAATACAACAAAATGTAATATTAACGTATTACACATCCAGATATACATTATTTACACTACTTCAAGCATTCATTACACAAAATTTATAACAATGTGTTTCTTTTGCTGAGCAGAGATCAGCTTAAGAATAAGAAGGCGTTTTTAAAAATCGACCCACAAGAGAGTTACGGGGAGTTATAAATGAAAAAAAAAAATCCTTTTTATCAGCTATTAGATCTACAGACATACAATTTAACAAACATAGTTTTTTTTGTTTTTTTCAGCTGAGATATACAAAACGCCTTTTTTTGTTTAATGTGCAATTCACGTAAAATTAACTCATTAAAAACTTCTTTGTCCTTCAATTTGTATTGTTTAATTTTTTAATTCACCCGTGCGAAGAACGAGTATACCAGCTAGTGGTGAATAAATAGTTTATTAAATTATATAGTATCTATGTTGGTCCAATACCTTTTGCCATCTTTCTGGCAGAAGCATGATTCCACGCTCATAAAATTTTTGTTCTTTGCTGGCAAAAAACTGATCCATGTGATTTTTGACCTTTTCATTAGAAGTAGATGTTTAATCATCTAAAAAATATTTTAGAGACCAGAACAAATAATAATAACTAGGTGCCAAATTTAGAGAATATGGTGGGTGGGACTGTATATCCCATTCAAGATGTTAAAGCTTTTGGTGAGTTAGCAAACTTGTATGAGGTCTCGCATTATCTTGGTGGAGCACTACGCCTTTTCTCCTGATCACTTCTGATCTTTTCTGTTCAAGTGAATCATTCAATTTAGTCAACTGATGACAGTAATCGATTTGCTGTCCAGTAAAAGCTAAGAAAATATTGATTTCTTTGAAATCCCACCTAACAGATAGCATCACCTTGTTTTGAAGTGTATTGGCTTTCGAAAGGTTTTGAGCTGGTTCATCTTTTTTACTCCATGATATTTTACATTTGAAATTGTTGTAGACAACCCATTTCTCTTCCCTAGTGATGATGCGCTCTAAAAATGGATCATTTTCTTGATGTTAAAGAAGCAAATCATACACGTTAACGTGACGACTCAAATTTCTTTCCATGAGAACATGAGGAACCCCGTATGTCGAGCTTTGAGGTTAAACCAAGCCCTTTCAAGTGATCATGGATGGTTGAATTCAATACATTTAACCTCTCAGTGATCTCACGAGTTATTATTCACCGGATTGCATCAATTAATGCCTTTATTGTCTTTTTTCAATTCCTACTATTAGCTCAAACTCTCTATTTATTTTTTTATTTATCATCGTCGAATTTTCAATCGTTAATAAAATACATTTCAAAGCACTCATTTAAGCTGAAATTTTATATACATGATTATTTTGGATGACAATACAGTAGTTTAATTATAATTAGTAAAATTAATTGATTAAAACTAATTATTCAAAGAATTATAAATACAGCCACGTTGGCATCCTTTTTGGCGACTTGTGTCAAAACATGAGAAGGTTTCTTTCTCACATTTTAAAGCGCTCGTTTGAGCTGCAATTTTCTATACACTATTTTTTGGGCTAAAAATACAATAATTTAATTATAATTAATTAAAATTAATTGACTGAAACTAATTATTTAAAGAATTACAGATACATCCAAGTTGGTTTCATTTTTAGCGACTTTGGTCAAAACTTTAAAAACTTTTTTTCTGATGGGCCGCATACATGTCAGCTACTTCACGTGGGCCGCAACATGAGGATAAATGGAGGAGGGGGAGTGGGAGAGAAATGCTTGAAGACCAAGATAACATTGGAAACTTAAAATGTGGAAAGCAGATCAAAATATTATAACTCCTGTTTTGTTTTTTTAATTATTACTTTATATATTGTTACGAATTTTGTTAAAATAGTGTAAATAATTTGTATTTGAGTGTTTAATGCATTTATATTATTCTATGTTATGTTTATTGCATGTTAAAATTGTACCATTCACAAGCAATGCCGCCCCTTACGTTATAATGGCGATTCAATGAGAACTTGGCGAAGTCTTGGCGGTAGAGCCAAGTTGGCGACCATGTTGGCGTCATTGGCGACCATGTTGGCGAGTTCGGAACCCTCTGGAATCTTCTAGAAAGTAGTGGATCTCTCTCTAATGTCACGAGCGGCTATATTTCTGGAAGTTTCTTCCGCGCCTATAAATGATATGCTCGCCGGGACGGCGAGGAGTATGGATTAAACCAGCGAGTAGTGAGGATTGTTTTGAATAGCGATTAGCTTGGCGGCGCTAGTAAATAATCTTTACTTACGTGTATTTTTAAACACTGGTTATTGTGTTTGATTGCTGTTGAAGGTGTGAAGACCTTCGGATATTTACTCTGTGAATATTGCTGCTGAATCCTGTATTTAGAGGATTGGATTTTTGATAATAAATTCGCATCGCTCTTAAAGAACTGTTTATTTTCTTTGTGATTGCTTTGCATAAAATCCCCGAATGAACCCTTGGATCTACGTAACAATATTTTTTTTATTTTTGTCTTAAACACTAAATTAGAAGCATTTAAGAAACACTCCTTCACAGTTTCTGCATCAGCAAACGGTTTCATATGCTTACGAAAAATATAACAAACTTCATGGAATGTCTTTGTTACCGCAGTGATATTACCACTGATAAAACACTTCGTTGCTGTTGCAAAGATTATTCAAGAAAGCCTATGTATCACCTCTTGAAAGAGATCTTCGAGGAAAAGTGTCACTGAATGATTCCTGTTTATTGGTACTTTTTAAAAACAGCGCTTTCGAAACAGTTCAAACAATTACTGATCCATGTTTGTTTTTCACTACAAAATAGTCAACCTCCTAATCGTCTTGAAACGATATATTTTCTTCGAATATTTTTCCCTTGCAAGATATGAAACACAGTTAAAAATGAGTTCTACCAAAAAAATTGTCGCTATTCCACTGTTGTCTATTATCACTAATCATAACCATTCCAAATAGAAAAAAGAATATAGGTTCATACTCGTATGGCACAGACAGCAAAAAGCAAAATTGTTGTATCTGTTTTCTTGACAAAGAGTTTCCCACCAAATTTTTAATGCAATGTTCTTAAATAAGTAAATTTCTTAGGGCAGTGGGCCATATTTGACCGGGCCACTTAAAAAGGCTATGTGGGCTGCAAGTTGAGTAACGCTGATATGGACTATCAGCTTCAATAACTGTAAATTCCAATATTTCATACAGACGTTTAAATTTATTTCCTACAGAGAACTTCTATCAAAAATCTCTCTTTTCCTTTCTTCCAATTTCGTATATCTCCTCTAATTCTCCAATATCGCTCGATTGGTTTGGGAAAAAAGCGTATAAAAAGGAAATTAAAGAATTTGATAATTTTGAAGAAATTGATTTGAAGAAATTTGATAAGAAGCCCGAGCTTCTTGGAAGAAGTATAATCCATTTAGGACAGAATAAAATTATACAAATTAGTTTTATAAATTCACAAGAGTGAACCTCACACAATTTGTGAAAGGATACTTTTACAGTGAAAACAACTACTACAACAACAAACTACTTGATTCTGTCGCATTATAAATATTTAAACTCGATAATGCAACTTAATCTACGTTTAAGTAATAACTTAATTGTATATGCTTAATAAGCATTATAAAGTGCATACTTGAAAAAATAACAAATTTCTTAAGAAAAGAAGCTCCTGTGTAAATGTAGTCTCTGTACGAGATTATTACTAATCTAATTTCTCTTAAACACGAACATTAAAGCAATTAACAATTACTGAAAGATTAGCAGAATATAAGGTCAGCATTTTCAACAAACTTCTTCAAAATTTCAATTCACTGAAATATTATCACAAAAGGGAATTTTCAGTTTTTATTTCAAAATGTATTATTGTATAAAAGATAATGAGAAGTGTAATATATTTGAACTTAACAGATAAAACAATATTGTTAAAAATCTGTTTGAAACATAAATATTAGACAATAGTTTTTCAACCAGAAATGTTTGGACAACAAAGAGATACTTCATATAAAGAAAAAAAAAATCCTTTCTTTCTTTCTCATGCATTGTGGTTGTGATTTATTTTGAATAATTAGATAAAGTGTCATTTTTATTTTGAGTTTTAAAATTCATGATACAGTTTCATGAGTTACAACTTTTGGAGATTCATTTAAATTCCTATTCACCATTTCATGAACTTAAATATTTGATTATGCGAGCATTCCTAGAAGAAAGGAGATTTTTAAGAAAAAGTCCATTTAAGAAAAGAATGTTACAGAACCTTTTTTACTAACTTCTCTCTGTTTAAGATTTTTAAATTTTTTATCTCAGTACCATCTAATTAGCAAATGTTACCAAGAAAAGCGTGAAACTAACTTAGAAACTTTTTAAAAGAGCAGCGAGTTAAACTTTGACTTTGAGTAATGAAGATCAAAGGAAAGTTTTTTTCAAAGTCAAATAACTCGAAAGAGTTCATCTTTCTATGTCCCTGTCAGTTAGCATTCAGGTAATCCTTTAGATTTAAAATTTATTATTTTTTTCCCCTTTTTCCTTTCATGTTTTAAAACAAATCCTATCATACATCATATTTACAATACTTTTTACAGCCAAGTAGTTATTTTAAGCTTGTGTTGATAATATCTTATGACCGAAAAGTGAGATTTGAAATAGTTTAAAGAATTCAACAACTCCAAATATGCGCGAAAGTTTTGTTGAGAAATCTTAACACACGAGTACATAATACTGAAATATTTCCTTCTTTATTTATTTTTATTTTCTCCTTTCGCATCCAAAATTTGTGCTCCCGAATTAGAAAAGAAGATAAAAATAAAAGATGATTATTAATGTGACGACGTTTTATGATTAAAAAATCACTCAAAGTACATACAATTAAAAATGAAAGAGATAAATTTTATTTCCCATTTAAAGCATAAATTTTGAACGGAGCCTTTTAATAACTGAAAAATAAATAAAATTTTTTTTACTCCTTTATAATAAATTATAATACATCATAAACATTTAATTTATTATTACATAAATTGATATATGTAACACATACAAACATTTATTTTACGACCCCTAAAATCATTCAGTCATTTAAAGTACATTTGTTGAGTAATTTATAACACTTCGTATAAGTCACAAAATGAATTTGTTTATAATTTAACTATTCAATTCTCTTAAAACAGCAAGTTGATGAAATATGTTTAAATAATTAAGAGTAATACAAGTATTGAAGTCTGCTTTTACACAAGGACTGTATTTAAAGTCCTCGGAAAAGATTCGAGGATTGTATCATAACCTTTTTTTAATGGGCTGCATATTAGCAACTAAGCCTTTTCAGAAACATTAAGTCCCCAAATCTGAGAACCATTTCAGTGGTGGCACTATCTAGTGGCGGCTCTCGCTATCAAATTTGAATGCAAATTTGGAATTAATTTAATTCAGGCTCTCGTCGAATGCTAAATATTTTCTTGATTTTATTTTGCCGAGAGTACTAGAGCCAAATTGATACTCAAGGGTTCTTTTACATGCCACATTATCATAAGCCATACGTGTCTAAAACTTTCGCATCCAGAAAATCTATAGACTCCAGCCGAGGTCGAACCCGCGACCTCTGGCCTACGAAGTGGTCACACCACCTTTAAGCCACCAGAGCTGACGTATCATAATCTTTTATTTCAGTATTTGTTTTAATAAAAATTCATGTTTTGCGAAACACTAAAAGATTTCAAGTGTCAAATTTAATTTTTATTTGAATAAAAAATTTTTAAAACTGAAGCTAAAAAGATAAAGTAATGGAAATTTTTCACCTAGAATTAAATTATTTTTAAATATTAAGGCAATCAGTGACAATTATTTAACAGTGTTTGAGATAAGAATACTTTTGAAAACAAAATTTCATGAATGAATTGAAGGTTCTGCATTTTTTATAAAACTGACCAATGCATATAATTTTTAATTCTTTTTTTCAATCATTTTAAAAAACTTCAGTAAAAATGTAAATGCTTTTTACATAATTATGATGAAATAGGTAAAAAGCAAAACTCTTCTTTCATATTAACTTAAAATTTGCTATTTGAACTGTTTTCCTATTTTACACGCCAAAATATTAAATATTAGTATGGTCCATTTCTATTTGCTGATGCCTTTAATGCTCAATATGTTTAATAACTAAATATTGAAAAGACACACATGTACAGAAGCATATTTTTTTCAAAATCAAATGCCCCTTAAGATGCCCTTTGTTATCTCTCTCCCCGAGAGAAAAAGAGAGATAACAAAGGATACTATACACAAATATTTTAATGATCATGCTCTTGTACCAGTGCTTCTCAAACTTTCAATGTTTGTGACGCAATTATCAATCATAATTTTCATCGTGCCTCCCTACTATCAATAATAGTGTGTTGAATGCAATAAAAATGTACTTTGGCGCTAAATCTAGAATACGAATTTAATTATAAACCATACAATTTAACAAAATAAGTATTAAATTTTGTATATGACAAGCTCATCGATGATACTACTAATTATTAAACTTGTTTTTAATGTATTGAGATAAATTAATTTTCAAAAACATTGTGCTGTGCTGATACATTTATACGTATATTAAATTTGTATAAATGTGTATTTATTTTTATTATGTCAAAATATATTTTAATTTTCTTCCCTCCAGGGAATTAATATACTTATTTTAAATCTTTTGTTTTCGACTTTTCAATATGCTCGCGCCTCCCAATTTGGGATATCCTGTCCCCCCAGGGGGGCGCACCCCACAGTTTGAGAAACGCTGTCTATTATACACATACATGACAGAATTTTGGAACCATGTTTTAGAAATTTTTTTTCTAATTAATGCCGATCAATACCTTAAAGTTAAAATTAAACGATACTGTATTAGTTATTTATTATCCAGAGAGTCCTAGTCTAAATATGCAGTTTATTTCTTACTTGTGTTCTAGTTTTACATATTTCGAAATAAATTACAATATGATCATACTTTTCAATGATTCCATAAAGAAAGATTTTCTTGAGCAATTGAGTTTTTAGAGATTTCGTACAGTGGTATTGCGTATGATAGGTTTAATATCACAAAATAAGATTACAATAATAAAATAAAATGATTTATTTTATATGAATTCTCTAGGTTATTTTTGCTGAATCAATTTTCCAGGGCATTTTCCAGTCTCTCAATAATTTCCTTTAGTAGACTAAATTCAATTTGATTTAAAAATACACACCAGTATAAACATATAGTTAATAGTGATACTAATTAATATTTATATGCATTTTAAACAAAGTGTTTAAAAGATACAAATACGAGCATGCTCAAAATAAGTAAGATCAAAGGAAACAAATTATATGAGTTAGATAAATGTAAAGAAAAAAAACATTAATGAATTAATAGAAGACATTGTACATTTCTTTAAATAAATATAAGTGATGGTAGAAAGTCTGTAGTCCAGTTTTTATTTATTAATGATTTTTGCTTTATTTATTAATTAAAAGTAAATAAAATTCATGTTTTTAATAATCATGGCTGTATCCTATTTCTAAGCAAGTAAAAATTTCTTTGTTCTCTTTGTTGTGTAATATTTATTTAAAAACTTTTTCATTTCGAAAGTAACAATCGAAAAGTATAATAATCTAGGAGTTACCTAGTTCACATAATTTTTTTAATCACAAGTTTCATTTTGTTTTCCTAACTCAAGAAATCTCAACTTTTCAAAAAGTGAGTACGAAGGAAGTTGCAGAAAATTAATTTTGTGTCACATTTCCCTCAGGTTTCTCAGATTTAATTCGGTGTTCTATTCGCTTTATTTTTTGAACTCAAGAACTATGGTACTTTTCAGAAACTTTTTGTAACTGCTAAGTAAATTTTTCACGTGCTCTTTCATTTACTTTCAATGTACGTTTGAATATAATTTCCAAAAAAATGTGGTGAGTATTTTTTCTTAAGATAGAACTCTCTTTCTATTTGTTTTTTTTTATCATTTTAAACATCCGCTGAAAGTAAGTGGAGAAAAATCTATTCTTTTTCAATATTTCTTTGATGTAATATTTAACACTCGAGACTTCAAGAGAAGGAGTTATTAGTTTTAACACTGAGAACTCCTTCAAACAAAGTTTTTTATGTTAAAATAAAAATGTAATATATTTAAATGGTCAAATATTAAGTTATATTTTTTTTCGTATATGTATAAAGTTGACCTTAATTTTCTTTTTGAATTTCTTTTGGCAAATTTATTCTCATTTATTGTACTAATTAAATTTCATTGTACTATAATTAGTATATTCTTCAATACTGAAATCAATCAGCAATAATTTGAGCTGAGCAGAGAACAAAATAGGGATTTTATATTGATTACTTTATAGAACTAAAGAAATAAATCATGCCTAATAATTTCGAAATTTAAAAAAAAAAAAAGAGTCTTTAGATGCAAATTTTGTGAAACATTTTTATAGTTCTCTTATTAAAATATTTGTCTAATTTTGATCTGTATATTTAGCAGGATATTCTCCCATACATCACTCTTTCATACACTGATGTTCAAAATTAAGAGAAATTTTAGCTTGTGTCGATTATCTCTAGAGGTACTGTGGACAGATTTTATTAAAATTTAAAATATATTTAAAGCAAATATGATGCAAAAAATAAAATAAAATAAAAATAAATAAATACTAATAATAAAAAAAATTAACCATTCAGCAGTTAAAATACACACGCATAATCGCTCGTAACACTCATTGAAGCAGGAAGGTATGAAACAGAAACTGAAGAATATAACAATAACAAAAAAATTGTTCAATAGGTTGTATGGGCCTCTCTTTCAGATAAACAGGCCTCATATCATGATTTTATACCAAAAACAAGGGAATTTATAAATTCACGAGGCAATTAATCCTATTCGTTCAGCAACTCTGTTTTCGGGCCTTGGACGGTTCTCGGAGGGATTTGTTAGTTGTAATTGCCCTCTCCAGACCGTCCCAGGCATGTTCTATGAGGATGATGAGATATGGAAATCTAATTGGCCAATCCATTCGATGAATATCCTCACTTTCCAGAAATGCATCAATCTATATGCCTCACGTTGAAATTTTTTAAAATAAAATCTGGGCCAATTGCACCCGTGAAAAGGCAAGCATAGGGCTCCAAGACCTCATCCCTATACCTCACAGTAGTCACAGTACCTCTCAGACCATCAAGCCTCCGCTATTGTAATGGTCAATTTCTCGGACATTGGAGGACAGGTAGTGGGTCATTGCATATGAAAGTACGGCGAGAATATATGGAGAAAACCAGTGATTAAAGTAATTTCAAGCTTTATTCATTAATTGAATCATATATAAAACCATTTTCATTGACTCACAATTCTAAACTTGGTATCCCTTTCAAAGACTGGACAGTAAATCCCAAGAAAATCTCCCAAAAGATTTACTTTACGGTCTCACAAAATGAGATATGCCTGTTTTATTTCTTTATCGAGTTAAGAGTCAACAAATTTATTAGATTCGGGCAATGAACATAATTTGACTGTATCAATTATCGGTGATATATGATTGTAAAAGTAGTCATTCCGGAAGTGTGAGGAATAAGGATGACATCAATGATTAGAATTAGTTAAAAATAATGATGATAATTAGGGAATGATGGAAAGGTGTAATTAGGTAAAAATAATGATGTATTAACAATTTTTGATTCATTTAATTGTTGCTCTGTCTTCTCAAAATAAGGTATCATTTCCAGGTTCATCTATTATCAAGGTAGGAAAACATTGCTTGGAAAGGCATTATTTTTTTATAATAGAGAATAAAAAAATTATATGTAACGTCTTCTATTTCAGATGATTGTTCTGAACAATCTATTGAGATGCCTATTTTCATTTCATTTTATTTACAACAGAATAAAATTGATTTACAAGAAACATGAGGCTCTGTTATTTTTTTTATATTAAAAGCCTTCAACATCAAGTCTTGAAGAATGATATATTAATAACACTACAATTACAGTCAATCCCACATCAAGTTTTTAAATGTACTACAATATACCATAAACTTTTCTGAAATTCTTAAAAAGCTATAATTTAACTAAAATAAATTATAAATTTAGTTTATCTATCAAATCTACTGTAACATGATGCAAGAATAATTGCAATGATGCATCTCAAAACAAATGTAATCTGAATACTGAAGTTAAGCGCTGATGTAATTTCCCCCCCTTATTTTAACAAAATAAAGTTACAGCAATTGTTATTTAATACAATACTAAATTTTTCTTTTATCTAGATGCTTTAAATGTAATCAACAATGTCCATTTGGTAGCTATAAAAGTTTTTCAACTACAAATATTTTTATGATTAAAAAGCAATTTTTTTTTTGCAAAAGTTAAATTTTTTGTAACAGCATCACTAATAGTTAATTCGAAAAACTGTATTAATATCTTACTTTTTCATTCTGATTTATATTATGACAAAACCTTAGAAGTGTATCATATACTAGACGGACATTCACAACAAAATACCAGCCTCTCTTCTACTTTTAATAAATTCCATCACAATTTTCCTTT
>BMAV01016747.1:0-68405 GCA_019973955.1 Trichonephila inaurata madagascariensis | reverse complement strand
TTGGGATAAAATGGGATGCTAAAGTAGTATTTATTCCTACATTCAAGGCACCTTCTACTAACAGTGATAATTGATAAAAACTTATAATACCATGTTCAATCAATTGGTAAAACCATATTGCATACTGAAACATGTTAATGCTACAATTCATACAAGAACATTTTACTGCAAAACAATAGTTTTATTTATGTAACATAATGGTTGACCACCTTTCAAAGCAGAACTTTAAATGGGGTTTTAGTAGTTGGCTATGTGTAATGACATAGATAAAGCTTTTCACTTTTGGGTTAAAGTGTTGAATAGTTAGCCCTTTGGATTCGGCGACTGGAATCGATCGCCAAACAACTCAATAAAATGCATTACTGATAACTTTATCAATATATTTTTTTTATTTCTCATTAATATTTATTTTTATTGTAAAATTCCACTTTGCAATTTCTCTTAACACCTATCGCTAAAGTTGCTTGGCGCCTAATTTCGTTTGCTAAAAAATTAACTTCGCCAAAGCACCCCCCAATTCTACACTTAAAAACCCAGGGTGGTTTTAAAAGAATGATGCTTACAAATAAATTTTTTGCCTGGAATAAATCAAACAATATGACTTATGAATCAAGTAAATTGCTTTTTATATAATCCGTCAAAATAAAGTAAACATCACATTTACCATATCGCTTAGTTGGCAGTCAACTGTACAGAGAGTGTAATTAGTAATTTTACCAACTTATCTTTTATTAAAAACAAATCATGTACTTTTAGTTTTACAAACAAGAGAAAATCAGTTAAGTAAAATAACAACAAATAATCGAGTACTCATTTTAATGTGCTCCTCCGCGTGTAACGTGGTAGATACGAAATATAGTTCGTAAGATTTAAGAGAATTAAATTTGTTTTTGAACCTCAATTTTCAAAATATGTAGCCAGTATATAAAAAGAGTTTCTGTAATTCTGAATATGTTTTTTAATTTCTCCGAGAGCATTAATTAACATTTTGGGAGGTTTTGAGTACATGTAACGAATCAAATTCGATCGAAGCATGCCGTCAAATCTGACACAAGCATGTTTATTTCAAAATAAGAATATCGACGTGCTCATTTTTGAGTATGTCTTTTTTCTCCGTGTACGTATGAAATTACACATAAATGACGAAAAATGTATTATTTGAACACAAATTTCAGTTTTCTCTTTGATTTTTAATAAGAACATTGAAGATGTAATCAGAAATGATTGAGAAAGTTCGTCTGAAGAAAATGAAAATAAAATCATATGTTTCAAAATCAACTTCATTAGAAATTTAAACTATTTAATTTCTTTTTTATAAATATACATCGTATTTCAGCATACATTATAACTATATGAATGTAATTAAATCACGTCAAATTTAAACTCAGTCAATTGCTAATTAAAGTATACAATTTATTTTAAGTTGTATAATTTATATATAAATAATAATTTAAATTTAATAAATAGTAATTTATATATAATTAATACTAATTTATAAATAAGTTATTTATATAAATTTATTTAAATTTTATAGTTTATATAAGGATTATACTTCTAAATACTATAGAGATACTGCGGTTTTTTGTTCTCAAAGTATTTTACACATATTAAATTTAGAATTAAATTTAGGGACGTAGCTACAGACGTATCTATGATACGGTGCTCCAACATGCACAAAGAAAAAGTCCAAAATGTTATCCATCACCTTATTAAGAAAGTTCTCTCTTACACTTAAAAAATCGTCTATCTCTGGCTTCCAACAGTTAAACTTTTTTTGTGAAATCTACATCTTGTTATCCACAACTAAAAGTCCTTAAAAGCACCTGTCGTTTCGTTCAAAATAATGAGAAGACAAATGTGATAATATTCCCGAAAGGGGTCGAAAAGCTCTTTGACAAAATAAATAAATAACATTTGGAGTGAAAAATAATTTTATTTTCTCTTAAATGACGATATTCCTTTGTCTGTTGACTGTGGATAAACGCCGCTCTTAGCAGCTACACAACGGCTTGTCCCTTAGTCTAAAATTTGTCCAGAACAGGGGTCGGCAACCTTTTCAATCGGAAGAGCCAAAAATTATAATATACAAAATTTCAAACTTTTTAAAGAGCCACAAAATTTTTTTTTGCAATAAATAGTACTCTTGCAAAAATAAAGTTTTTTGATAAAAAACTGATATATTTATTCATTAGAAAAAATATCTATTTATTTATTTATAAGTACTGCCTTTTACAACAAATTAGATAATATGAATATGGCATTAGAAAAAAAATAGTTATAGAAAAGAAAACGTCAAAAAATTGGAGCTTCGCCACCTGGTGGGAAAAAATGGCAATAATTATGTGTTTTAAGCTTTTTAATTAATATTTTTTAACTAATTGCAACATCGGAATATAAAGGGTCAAAACGAGAGAATTTCTCGGATCATTCCCAATCTTTTGGTACCTTCGGCGAGTTTCTGCGTCGTGTGGTTCGTGACAAGATACACCTAGTCCTATAGTCGCGCGTTCGCATAGATAAGTTTGTTTACCTTCGAATTTTAATAGTGTAGATAAATAATATTTGCGTATGGAACTAAAGAGCCACAGTTTCACATCTGAAGAGCCGCGTGTATCTCGCGAGTCACAGGTTGCCGACCCTTGGCCCAAAAGGGGTTGGCATTAAGTGTAGTCGGTATCCCTATATCGATAATTTTAAAATTTGAGCCGTTTAGGAACCTGTTTCTCAGCAACTGTTAAATATAAAAACTTCAAATTTTGTCTGTGTATTAATTAGGCTTTTTTTATTTAAATAATGGTAAAATGTTTCAAATATATTGTTTACTTTTTTCAAAATATTCATCGTAAAAGTATCGCTTTAAAATTTTTTGAAAATTTAATTTTTTGATAACGTTTTTTAGCAAAATTTTTTGATAAATTCTACAAAAAGTAGATCAATTATATATAGTTACATATTTTTAGGGCAGTAAAATTGCAAGTACCTCATTATAGATTCTCTGAAAAGGTACACGTGTTTGAAAACAATCATTTGGAGAAAATTGTTTTTTTAGTGTAAAAGGCCCTTTCATCACAAAAAAAAATGAATTAAAAATTATTTCCCCCATTTTATTAAACATTAGTATCTTTTTAAATTTTTTTTTAGCATAAAATGGGAAAAAAAAGTTTTAAAATGTTCAAAAAAAATTTATAAAGTATTTTTCAGTATTTGTTCAACGACATTTTTTAGTTTTTTGTTTAAATTTTTTATAAATTATGTAACAATTTGGAAAAATTTAACTTCGATGCATTACAAATATCAAATTTGACCTTATAAATCATAAATATAATGAAACTTTATAATATGAAAAAGTAATTTTTGGGAAATATATGATTTTACGACATTTCAAAAGGTTTTTTATAATTTTGTATTTCCCCCAAACACAATTTCAAAAATTTCAAAATTTTCTAAACTGTACAAGAGTTTTTTTAATAAAGTTAAAAAAAAAACTGCTTTTATGTTTTAAACATGAAATTTTTTAATTTTATGCATGAAAAAATTCTCGCAACGACAAAAGCATTACACATCTGAGTTAAAATTAGTTACCTTTTATTGTAATACCTTTGAATATTAAAGCTTAAAACATGTCTGAACAATAAATAAAGAATAATATTTGCAACAAATTGAAATATTTTAAAAAATTTTTTAGTTTTTTTAAAAACATATAATATAAAAAAAATCAAATGAGTTTTAAAAAATTTACATTTTTTCACGATATATGGTTTCAGTCAAATATTTTGGGAAAACACCAAAACACTCACATGAATATATATATTACATATCAGTAACATGAGGAAAAAATTCATTTGCATACATACCTTATTTTCTGAGAAAAAGATGCATTCTTTTTTAAAAAACTTTTTTTGAGAAAATTGAATTTTACCACAAAGGGACTTCATAAAAAAAATAATGCATTAAAAAACCTTTTTGTCCCTTTTAAAACATTAGCATGTTTGAATTTATTTTACATAAAATAGTAAGAAAAAAAGTCTTAAATTGCCCAGAATAGCATTTTTCAGTTTTTTTTAACAAAATAATTTATAGTATTACATCAATTTTCTCAATTCTGTATCAATTTTTGATGAATAAGTAGCTTTCATGCTTTACAGATATCAAATTTAATAAAGCATCATAAATATACTTTGAAAATGTATCAAAAAGGGTTTTGGTATGAATTTGGATGGTTTTTAAAAAAATCCCTGATTGTAGACATTTTGAAAGTTATCGGGGGTTTTTAAATTTATCTTCGGTTTTGTTTTTTCGATGTTTTAAAATCAAAAATTCTCTAAACGGGACAAATGATTTCTAAAACAGCCAAAATAAAACTGTTTTTATGTCTTTAAACATTTTATGTTTTTAAGATGTAAAAGAAGCTTTTTCATAGACAACAAACATCACATTTGATGTATCATCTCATACCTTTATCTCAGAAACTATTAAACATAAGGACTCAAGATTTTGACTATATGTATTTTTTAAAATTTATATTTATATTATGAAATTTTTAAGTATATTAATTATTTTTAAAAAAACCTAAATTTAGTTTAGCAGTAAATATATTATTATGAATTTATTAAAATTGTCATTTTTTTATGATATCTGCTTAAAGATTTAAAAAATGTCACTTCAGTATACGCAATTGCTTTTAAAGAAACATTGAGTAATTCATACAGTATATTTACAAATTTTAAAAAATATAAAAGTTTTAAAAAAACAGAAATTTTTATAAAAAATCTTACCTTTGAAAAGAAAATATTTTGAAATATACTTTAAAAAACGGGGATTAATAAGTAATTCATATGCAGAAAATTAACTAGAACTATTTTGCAAAAACTTAAAACTTTTTTTAAATCGTTACTAAGCCAGGAGTTTAATTAATCAGTTTAAAAATAATTAAAAATAAATTTAAAGTACAGAATAATTAAATTTAGGTAAAATCCTAACTATTAAATATAAATTCAAATAACTAAAACTTGTCTAAATTTGGCTCCAAAGTTTTGCAATTCACCCAGTAAAAATTGCAGTTATACGGACTAAAAAACTTTTGGGACTTTCCCCAATTTAATAAACTGTTTTTTTTTGTAAAATGGGCGTGGGAACAGTTATTATTTTTCAAAAATCATTTTAAAATACCAATTTTATATAAGGTTAAATGTTATATATTAAATATTGATTTAGATTTTAAAAATTTCCAAAACTTAAAATGATTTTAAAAAATTTTTTAAAACTCCCCTTTTTAAAATGGTAAAGATTTTGTTTATTGAAAATTGATTCAAACAAACGTTAAAATTATTTCCCTCTTAAAAAATAAAGATTTTATCAAATTTATTTCACACTCCCAGTTAAATTCCTTTTTTGCCCGGTACACAAATTTATTCAAAATCGTGCTTAAAAATTTTGGGCTTCTAAAAAAATATAAAAAGTTTAAATTTTTTTTCTAGAACCTTTGTAAAATTAATTGTTTCTTTGCGTGGTAAAATATTGAAAATTGAAGAAAATATTTTTATCCCCCATTGGCGCTTTTAAACCAAAATTCAGAAAAAAAAAAAAGGGGTTTCAACAAAATTGTCAAAAATTAAATTTTTTTTAACAGTCAACAAGTCAGAGTCATTTGAATTGAAAGGAATTTTTTCAATATCTTTATATTGTGTAATAGAGTTTTTTGCTTCCACTTTATTTTTCTAGTTGATATGTTGTTTGGAAACAAAGTAAAAAAGGGAAAAAATATTTTTTACGGGGGAAAAAAACGTGTTCCACGTTTTCAGGCAATGTTGAAGAAAATGAGAACGCTTTTTAAAAATTTCATACTTTGGGTTTGTTTCACAGGAATAAATAATTTAAAATAAGAATGCACAAAATTGCTTCAACATGGGAAAAAAAATTGATAATACTTGAAAAAAAAACGCTAAATACCCACGCTATATATATACAATCATGGAAAAAAAAAATTAGGCACCATGAAGGATTCAAAAAAATAAAAAATTTTCATAAAAACCTACTTTGATATAAGTAAAAATAGAAAATCAAAAAAAGGAAAACTTATTTCAGAGAAAAACAAAAATAACGGGGGAATTAAACCCTGTTGAACCCTTTCTGCGCGAATGCACGATGCAAACGATGGGGCTTTGGGGGCATACAATTCGGGAATGATGTCTTGAGGCATTTCGTTCCATATTTGCTGTAACCTTGCCTCTAGTTCATTCCAACTCGTGGGATGCTGAACTCGCCTCCCCAACGATCCCAGGTATGCTTGCTTGGAGACAAATCTGGGGATCGGGCCCGGGGTTATAAAGTGGGAACATCTTAGACCCCCCCCTTCCCGTATGAGGCCGATCAGTCTTGTTGAAAAGTGGCCAATACTGGGGATGACGGTGCATTGAAGGCTGACACCCCATACCATCACACCAGCTGGGAAGCGGTGTGTCCCAAAAAACAAAGGGAAGAGGCGTTTACCACGGGTTCCCAACGAACACGATTGTCAAAGCTGAGATTGAACGATTATCGCTAAAACAACCGGGTTCCATTCCGCGCACCCAGTTTCCTCGGTGGGCACCACCCAAACAGAGGCGTAAAAAGGGGGGACTGTAATGGCACCGCAATCCGAAATTTTTTTCAGCCGGTGCCTTTTTGGTTCGAGAAGACACGGGGGCCCTAGTGAAGGTGCTTCTGTATGGATGGGGGCCCGATGATCGTTAGCTTTTGCTGCATTTCTTACGATGGGTGTTTTTTTAGCAAGGCCATTTTGGGACCGGGCCCCGCAGGTTTTGATGACGTCACAAAAGGGGGGAATGCTTTCACTGAAGTGGTGTCAGGAATATGGGCTTTTTTTTTTCAGGTCAGACAATATTTCCAATTTATATTGATTATTTTTTATAATTCTATTTAGAATATTTTCGAGAAAGTTATGCATTAATACGTTAAAAGAATGTCTTTTTTTCCGGGAAAAGGGGGAGAAATATCACTGTAAAAGGGTTTTAAAACAATGAAAAAATCAAAGTAAAACTGATAATATAAAATATTTTCAATCAGATTAAAAACCAACAAAAAAAAAACATTTACTTCAAAGAAAATATGAAAAGTAAATCATTACAGGCATATTACTCGTAATAAAGAAAACTTGCGGATTTAGCAACATTTTGCTGTAATCAGGGAATCATAATAAAGGTTAAATGCATCCAAAAATATATACAAATGCAAAATGCATGCAAAAATTTATACAAATTCATGTAAAAATATAAACAAATAAGGAATATATAAAATGCATGTAAAAATATATATACAAATACAGAAATGACACAAACAGTTTTAGACACCACAGTAATTATACAGCAAAAAAAAGATTTAGATTATGGTTGAAAATATATACATTAGAAAAGAATCTTTTCCTATAAATCTGCAAAAAAAAAATAACTTTTCATAGAATATAAAATTAAGAGGTAATGTATTGATTTTTCGAGTTTAAATTTTGGGTTTGTATGATATTTTTTAAATAAACATTATTTTTTATGCTGGACAAATAAATATTATGCCTAGGTAAAAATATTTAAAAAACAAACAAATTTTTTTAAAATTCTATTTCACATTCAATAATTTGAATGCTAAAAAACTTATGAAAATGATTTAAACGAATAATGTAAATAAATAGAATTTTTTTTTTTAATAGTTATAGAAATATATTTTAAAAAATTATAAAATTTATTTTAAAATTAAAAAAAAAGAAGTATTAGAAAGACATGTACATTGAATAATATACCAATCGATAATTGAATAATTAAATAAAAAAACAGTGAAATATAAAATCAACATTTCTAATTGCCTTTAAAATTTTTTTTTATTTTTCGATTATCCTTCCCCCGTTAAAATTTCTTCATTGCCTTTTTTTAATAATTATTTAAGCATCATTCGAATGTAATGAATATTTTTAAAAATAGAAAATGCAAGGGGTTCATTTACAAAAAGATGAATGAAACGAATGTGACATTTTCCCAAATCATGTAATTCCCAAAAATGCTTCTTTCTGTGCTTGTAAAAAGATAATTGGAATTAATTTTTAAAAAACGTTCGAATTTTTATATTAAAATTAAAATGAAATATTGTGTTGAAATGACTTTCTAGCTATTTGGGCATTTTTAAACTTTTCTATTCAAAATCTCAAATGTTTTTCCTGCATTTTCTGAATCGAAATTTATCTCTTTATTTAAAAAAAAATATCATTTGCAATCGGGGCATCCCAATTTTATATTATGACCATAAACCGTAATGTACATTAAAATTTTATATTTTCTTTTAGATATCTTCTAATCTATTGAAATATTTAATACTTCGTTGAAATTCTAATATCTACTTTAACATTAAATATTTCCCTGAATAATTTGAAATTAAATTTTTCAGGGGAAAAAGTACCATATTTATCCGAATGCAAAGATAGCACGCTTTTTAAAGCGCATTTATTTTTCTGCTTGCAAAATTTTAAAAAATTTTTCCAAGATTGAATAGCCATAACATGATGAACAGAATTAATAAAGCAGATTTCTTAAAAAAACATTAACCGTATTAAGAATATTTAGAATTCACTGAAATATGTTAATCAATATGTTATCTCATTCAAATGGGGATGGACAGTGGGAAAATGTAAGGATATATATTTTATTTGATGAACAGTTGATACATAACAAAACGAGCATTACTATCAAATGTGTGGATTTTTTAGGTTATTTATTAAAAAATTTTAATATTTTAAGATGGGGATTTGATAAAAAAAATATAAATTTAGAACAATTCTCACATTAATAACATCTTGATTACAAATAATTAGTGATGTTGGATAAATATCCGTTTATTACACTCAATTATCTTCAAAACTAAAAAAAAATTTTGACTAAAGAATAAAGTTATACAATAAAAAATTTTACCTTTCCAACCCAATGGTATCACTGATGTTATGTTCACTACATTTCATCATAAAACGGTGGTAAGGTAAAGACTTTTCCAAACTTTTGGAAGCTGGGGAAGGATGGCAAACGTGGGGAAAAAACTCCCTCCTTTGGTCACGGGGTTTTTTTGGGGGGTTTTTGTCGCAGCCTGTTAATCAAGATAGCCTTGAGTCGGGTGTTCTGTCAGGGGGTCCTGAGCCTGGTTTCGTGTAAAGTAAATGACATTTTCGGATCCACTGGTCCCAACACCCCCTCACAACACAATCAGAGAAAACCCAAATTGACGAGCCCCCCCTAGCTGACCAAACAGCTTCCCAAAATGCCAAATTTTTCCCCCCAAACTGCGACAGGCTATATTTCTTGAAAACCGCGTAATGGCATTTTAACTCAGTTTTCCCTTTTAAACGATTCAGCACACTCAAAAAAGTTTTTTGGGTTTCCGTTTTATACTCACGAAGAACGACGTTAAACCCCTTTTCTGGCTATACGTAATGTAATCACGCGCACTTTTATTTATTTTTAAATCTCCCCGAATGTACCTTGATGCCAATTTCGTTACGATGCCGCAAATATTTCTTTGTGCGCAATACTTTTTCCATTAGTGTATAATGCATTCATTAATATTTGCGTGAATATGAAGAAAACCCTTTTTAATATAGTGTTTTAAAGGTATCCGACAAGGTTCGGAAAATGTTTTTAAAAAAGCGCATAAATGGATACTTTTCTGATATTTAATGTCATAGTTAGAATATAGAAAAATTGTTTTAAGGACATTATGAAAAAAAAATTATTTAAATACAATATTTTGAAAAAAATTAATTTAGAAAAACCCTTTTATTCCAAATGTTCCCCTTTTTTAAAAATGCTTCTATTTATTAATTTTTTTCCTGTATAAAAAGTCAGACCTCTGTACAGAGGCTCAACTATGATTTTTGAAAAATTCACATTATTTTCAGAGTTACAACCATTTAAAATAATTATGGGCGATTTTTTTAAAAATCTCCCTTATGTTTTCGAAAAACATGGATAAACCGACTTCAAGTTCTGCTTTAAAAATTTTATCTAATATTAAATCTTTATGCGGATGTACGGCCTTAAGTGCACGTAAAAAAACCTAAAATCTGTCATTTTTGCCCTCAACAAACACCTCAAACTTCTAGAAAAACACGATAGAGGGAAAAAATAATATTACTAAAAAAAACTGTGCAGCTATTTTTCCAAAAACGTACTTCTCCACCCCCCCATAATGTACAATAAGCATTTTTTGGTTAGAAAAAAATATCTTGGCGTTTTTTTTTGATTCTCATTTAACTTGAAACAACATATTCTCCCGTCCGCGATAAGTTCGGAAAAAATCATGTTTAAACTTTTCCCCCAAAATCCCCGGGAAATCACATTTAAGTAGAATAAAAAGGCTTCTCATACACCGTCATGCGTCCCTAATTGCACGCTTGTCCCGTCTGGAAAATTATGCTGCACTAAAAAATATTTTAAATACTGTGCAAAATCTTATATTCGAATGGTCTTAAAAAAGGTGCTATACCGGAAATGATTACTTTAAAAAACTCAAAAATCAATAGTTTCAAAGGGTCACATTCAAAACATTGCCATAAATTTTTCTTAACTTGCAGTTTACAAACAATGCAAATATGATTAATTTAGATGTTTATAACTGCAATGACAATACCAAAAGGCCGAGAAGAATCCTACTGGATTCCTACAACCCGCCTTAGGTACTTTATCTTTGCAATAATTATGTAATTATTGCACCCTAGTAAACTTTTAAATTTTTAATTTTTTCTTCTTTTATTATTTTTCTATCTTTTACCCCACTGGACAAGCGTATTCCACTTTCTACTTTTTAAAATTTTACTTATCCCCATGGGCAGCCAGCCAGAGGCTATACTCACTTCCACCTCCATCCAATGAGAGAGCACCCACATAGCTCTCAGCCATGTTTGAACCTTCCACTTCTTGAAGATCACCTTAAGCCCCTTCTCCCGGATTTCACCACCGCAGCCAATAGCCTGCATGCTAAATCGCAGACTGTGTATTTCCACGAAAGTCAAGCCCCACTTCAAAGACTCTTAAAGATATGGGATTGAGAACTGTGTGTGTATCAGTCCAGATGCCCAAAAATAGACTGCCATCCACTGCCACCCACACCAAATGATTCCGAGTCTTTCGGATCATTCCAACTCACAGTGATTCTGAATGAACCAAGATTTGCTTTCACACCGACCACGGGTCAATCATTCTTCCATCAGTTGCTGTCGAACATGGATGCAGTTTTTAATGTTTTAAGACGATTAAGGTATCAAGCTATTAATTTCACAACTGTATCCTTATTCATTTATTTTCAAATTGAAATACATAAAACAAAAAATTTAAGAACGGTTTTATTATTTTTTTTATATATATATTTTCTTTGTTAGTATCAAAGTCTGAAAAGTAGTAACAAATAATAAATATGTATTGTACTCGTAATTATAATGAAATCTAATGTTTTTAAAAGGTATTTCAAACATTGTTATGTATTAGTGCTCCGCAACCTTTTTATCACTGCGGACCGGTCAACGTGTGATAACTTTACCGCGGCTCGCTGAGAATGGGACGTTGATTGTTTATACTTTAAATTGCTTTGATTTAACAATTTTAATTTAGTTAATTTAAATATACCTTCAGAATAAAATATAGTTACACCAAAAATGAATAAATGTGATTTAACGTGGAATATATAAAGAAGAATGCATTGATTAAACGTGGAATATATAAAGTTGCGCAACTCCAAGAGAAATGCACCACTTTAAATAAAATAGCAATAGTTTAATGTTCTTTAGGCGGACCGGCATCATTTGATCCACGGACCTGTACCAGTCCGCGGACCGGGGGTTCCGGTTCACTGTACTGCAGCTTTAGTAGCATACAACAACTAATTTTTTTTTTATTATTATATGTTTAAAAATGGTTTTCTAATACATTAGTGAATTAAGGTATCCGACTACGCGTTCGGAACTGTTAATTTAAAAAAGTGCATAAATGGATAATTTCCTTATATTTAGTGTCACTTAGATTAGAAAACTATAAAATTGTTTTAATGACATTTTGACAAAAAAAAAATTACATACAATATTTCGGCAAAAAATTAACTTAGAATAACCTTTTTTCAAAATATTCTCCTTTTGTTAAAAATGCTTCTATTATAATAATATTTTGCCTGTATATAGCTCAGACCTCTGTACAGAGGCTCAACTATGATTCTTAAAAAATTCATATTATTTTCAGAGTTACAACCAATTGAAATAATTATCGGCGTTTTTTTCGTAAAATTTCTCCCTTCTGTTGTCGTAAAACATGGAAAAACCCTCTTCTAAGATATATATATTTAAAAATTCTAGTTGTATCTCTGTACAAAGATCTGAGCTATATACAGGCAAATATTATTACAATAAAAGAATTTTTCACAACATTAGAGTATTTTGAAAATTGGTCATTCTATGTTCATTTTTTGTCAAAATATTGTACTTAAATAATCTTTAATTGTAATACTATTCTTAAAACAATTTTATATACATTTTCTAATCTAAGTGACACTAAATATCATAAATATTATCCATTTATACGCTTCTGCAAAATCACGGTTCTGAACGTAGTCGGATACCTTACAAATTTTACATGCCATTTACATTTTGTTTGTTTCATCTAACATATAACAAAAAATTTGAGATCTATGTAATAAAAAAATGGAATCTTTTTAAAAGATTAAAATTATCGACAATATTGGTGTTTTATTTTATTTTAGCATTCTTATATATATTTAATTTTTCTCTTCCCAAATTAAATAAATTCTTATCAAATTGATCTTTAAAGCTATTTCAAACATCCTTCTCCCCTCCCAAAAAGAGAAAGAAATAGAGATAGAAAAAGAAAAAGAAATAGAGATAGAAAAAGAGAAAGAAATAGAGATATAAAAGACAAAGAAATTTAACCGGAGCAATACATACAATCGAAATGCAGGATGTAACAAATGAACGAGGAGAGACAAAGTCCTGGCCTAAATGTGTTCTTGACTACAATGACCAAATGGGGTGTAGATAAAGTTGACCAGTGTGACGTCTTCGATTGGGGTGAACCTCACCCTCCATTCATTCTAAGTTTTATGGCTCCGAACAGATGTTAGTGACAAGTGCACGGGGCCATGGGGTCATTGTTTACTGTCTGACCTCGGGCAAACACCGACACCCGGTCTAGGAGTTATAATGGTCAAAGAGAGTCGACACCCCACTGACAATAGGAGAAGCCTGTATGAAAGAATCCTGCCGCCTCAGCTGGTGTCGAGAGAATGGGATTATAGAACCCAGGTGGTGTGATAGATAAGGGTGTTCAGATGTTAGATAAGAATTATGGCACCCTTAGTTTCCAAACGGACCAGGAATGTATTTGTTTTTGCAGCACAAATGGTACACGAATGTGGCCAAGGGATGAGGGCAGACTTTTGTGGCCTGCCAATGAGAAAAGACGAGGGATGTGTTGTGGACCCACCCCTGGTGTTTAAAAGGGGTTTTTTAGGAGACGAGAGGAGAGCCCTGGATAAAGAAAACTGGAGAGAAGCCCTGAAAGAAAAGGGATTGGAGAGGAACGGATAGAAAGAAGAGAGGATGAACGCCGGTTGCGTTGAGAGTGTGGTTTCGGGAAAACGGATTAAACTCCCGTGAGATAGACTGACTGCCCGGCTTGGCATATTTATTGGACTTCATTACTTCTTATATAGTATGCTATGAAGCAAATAAATACTGTTTTAATTTTAAAATGTGGCTGTGACAATTTTTCTTTGTTATCTACTCACGACGTTACACCTTTGAGTGAGTGAGTGAACATTAATGTCGCATTTTTCAGCTGCAAAAGGGCTTTTGGCAACGGATCTCGAAATTTTGAACTATGGTCAAGTGACGAGGATGGCACCTGACCTGGCACTCCCTCTCCTATCACACCACACCAACGGGAGCTCTCGACATATCAAATGTGCTTCGCTCTACCATGCGTGGATCTTAAGTGGTACTGGGCTCGAACTCGTGACAAGCTAGTCACAATATGATGCGCTGACCACTAGGCTACGGCCACCATAAATTTATTTTATCTCACATAAATATTTATTAGTTTTGAGATATTTTTTTTATCGTCAGTGTATATTTTTAATGAAATATTTACGTAGAATTCGTTTATAGAATTATTTTTTTTCATAATGATAAATATATTGAAAATAATTCCAACTGGATATAACATTTTTAATCCTTTGAGTTTTTAGAATTTAACATTCAGTTTACAATAAACTAAATTCATAGTACAGGTGCCAGGCCAAGATCACGTGATGCATTGGTACACACTTCTACGTACAACGCATTATCCTGTGTATTGTACCAGGAAGTTATAATTAAAGTTACTGTTCGCTTTCGCGCGTGCACTGCGCTGATTGACTACACATATTTTAAATTAAATATAAAAATAGGATTACAATCTGGCCACATTAAATGGTCAGGACTGAGAAAAAGGAATTTTTATTAGGAGCGTTCTCCATACGCCTACTCTCGGCGTTTACACATACACTGCTCTATACACATCAGCGCCCCTCTCGCCACAAATATTCACTTGTTGCTATGGGCGTCGCAAAATTATTTGTTCAACACCGAACATCTGACTTCGGGTTGAATGACACATTCAACAATTTTCAAATAACACAATAATACACAAACCAATAAGTTACATACACAATACAAGCCAATAACAATACACACAATACAGAAAACACTAATACACAAATACAGAAAAACACTAATACCTAATAAAAGTAATATTGTTCAATACACGAAAGGTAAAGTACTCAAACACAAAATTGAATTGAAAAAAAAATAGACAATTTTGAAATTTTCACATACATTATTCACTTGAAAAGGTAAAATACAAAAGTTTAGTTATTGACGTTTAAAAAATCTCCCATTTTTAGTTTTCACTAACACTACCTAATTTTATTATCTTACCATGATACACTTCAAGAATTCTACCAAGAGGCCAATTACACACAGGTAAATTATCTTTCTGTAGAATTGGTTTTCATATCATGTATTTTTACATTATTCTTTTCAAAATACCACTTATTTCTATTCTGAAGTGTATCAAATAATTATTTGACCAACGTTTCCAAATCTGTTGCACAATTTTGTTTGTTTTGCCACACTTTTAACCTGTTATTATAGGACACTTCAGTTAAACTTGGCTCTGCAATGGCTGTAATGGGACGACCAACTAGGAAATGAATAGGAGTCAAAGCGTCAAAATCGTCAGGGTCACACGACAAAGGGTAGAGGGGACGTGAGTTGAGAACTCCCTCAATTTGGTTAAGAATTCTTCGTAAGTAAATCTTAAGTTACACGCCTGAGGTGATATTTGACGGCTTTCACTCCAGCCTCCGTGATTTGGAGCTCTTGGTGGAATAAAACTCCACTCAACACGTTCTTCACACAAACACAAATTACTATCACAATTACTTATGATTCCTTTTAAGCCTTAACTCTAATTGTGTGCCAACAAAATTGGCAGGTAGCGTTTGCTCCGAGAAAATATATGCTCTGATTTTCCTCGTCTACTAAAAAATCGCTTTAAAGCTGCAATAACGGCCTCACTAGATAAATCAGTAACTATTTCGAGGTGACACGCCTTTGTCACCATGCACACATAGACTTTATTTAAAATTCCCTTTCTTTGATTAGGATATTTAATCCAAAAATGTCCACAAAAATCTATTCCCACTTTGTTAAAGGGAAAACTGAGAAATTCTCTCGGCTGGCAATTGACCCATAATTTGTGAACAAGTAACGGGTTTTGCCTTAAAACAAGTTATACAGTTATTTACAAGTTTTCTACACATATTCCGACCATTTAATGGCCAGAACCTTTGTCTGACAATAGACAGTAAAGTTTGTGGACCAACATGTAAATATCTCTTGTGAGCCATTTCAAGAATTAAATTTGTTAATCTGTGATTATTAGGAAGAATTATCTGGTGTTTTTTTTATCAAAACACAATTTACTGTGGGCCAGTCTTCCTCCTACTCGGAGCACTTTTTTGTAATCTAAGAATGGTGAGAGATTTCTAATCTTACTTTGAGGGTTAACCATACCCTTACAGGACAAATCTTTGATTTCCGAGGTGAATTCCATTTGCTGGACCAGCTTCACAAGGGTAATTTCAGCTCGTTGAATTTCACACATCCTTAGTGGCCCAATTTGTTTGTTGGGTGGTTTTTTGCAATTATTGATAAACCTGTAAATATAACTGGAAACACATAAAATTTTTTGAAAATTATTAGATACAGAGAGGATATGGTTCAAAAGGTTGTTGTCTAAAGTCACAGTCAAAGGTTTTTCTCGGAAGGTTTTAATTCCTCCAAATAGGCACTTTCATCACTAAGTAACACATTATTACTCACAGGGAGCAATTATTTTTCTTCCTTTTTGTGGTGGAAACTCGGTCCTTCACCCCACTTGTCACAGCTTATCAGGCAAGTAAATCCAGCACTGATGCCTCTTGTTAGAAGATCCGATGGATTGTCTTTTTCCGGGACAATGACGCCATGAGTCTTTGTCTGTTAAAGATCGTATCTCTTTCACTCGGTTGGCACGAAAAAACCTTCCATCTGTTGCTGGGACCTCGAATCCAACTCAAGGCTATAGTCGAATCTGTCCAAAAGTAGTTGGTTGTAGATATTTTCTCATTGAGAACACGTGAAACTTCCTTCGCCAACCTCGCAGCAAGCAATGCTCCCATTAGCTCCAAAACGTGAAGCTGCTAATACTTTTAGAGGAGCCACACGGCTTTTGGAAGCTAAAAGATGTACTGAGATTTTGTCAGAAGTTCTCAATCTAACATACGAAACAGCTCCATATGCCTTAATACTAGCATCTGAGAACGTATGTATTTCACACTCCGGACAGTTCGCACTATCACATTCCAGGGCATATCGAGGAATCTGAAGTTCACATAAGAAAGCAGCTTCCGAACACCACATTGTTCGAAACCCTCTAATATCTGGCAGCAACTCTTCGTCCCAGTTCTTTTTCTCTGCCATATTTGGAAACAAAATTTTTAAATCTTATGGTGAAGGGGGACACAAATCCCAAAGGATCAAATATCCTGCCTGCAGCCATCAACAAAAATCGTTTAGTGTTCTTTCTTTTTTGAAGGAAGTCTAAGAGACCGGTCAGACGAAGACTGAGATAGTCCTTTTGAGGATGCCATAAAAGCCCCAAAACACGATGTGGATGGTTCACGAAATCGTTCATATTTAAATGATCAAAATGCTCCAAATGCCATTGTTTCATTAATTCACAGTCATTTGAAATCCACTTCCGCAGGTTCATTCCTGCTTCACTCATGATTTTTGCCGCTGTGCTCGACAAATTGAATGCTGATTTTGCATCATCTTCACCCGTGACGAGATCGTCCACATAAAAGCAATGATCAAGTGTCCGCACAATATATCAGGATATTTTTCCGTGTACTTCTATATGCGTCTTTGACCGTTGCAGCTAAAAAGAAATGGAGACGCGTTCACAATTCAAAAAAGAACTCGATTAAATCTGTACACCTGCACACCATTTTCACCGTCATCTATATGAACCGGTACTACGCTCCTTATCTTTGGAGCCAAAATTTGAAGAAATGCTCTTTTCCATATCAGCTAAAATAGCTATTTTTGTTCAAAACGAAGGAGATCAATAAGTTTAAAATATTAGGCTCCATGGAAAAAGGCAGCAGTCATTCAATGAAAATTGTTTTTCCTATGGGCACCAGTCAAAACACTATTCGCAGTTTTGTCGAGATTCATTTTAGTTATCACTTGGTGAGGAAGATAAACATGGGTTATTCGTTGAAATAAAGGGATTTGTTACTCTCAATTATTCCTCATCTAAATAATTTTTAAAACCTTACAATACCAGAATACAACACCTTATCATTTTGCATTTTCTCATAAGACTCTGAGATCGCCTTTTCACAAACTGAAATTATCACTTAACCACACATTATCTCTTTTCCACGGGAGTTCTACCTCATATCTACCATTTTTAAAATGTACTCTCTGCTTAAACATTTCTAAGCTAACGTCCTCCTCACTATTACAATTCTCGTTTTTGACACCGATCGATTCTAACTCCCAAAAAGACCTCAATGTTGTATTTAAATCACTATCTCTAATTAATCCACAGTGAGTCTTACTATCCCTCACCTCATCTACACTTCCGCTAACTACATATCCAAACACAGTATTTTGTAACAGTAGTCGAGAATCTCCACAATAAATTTGGCCTGGTCTCAGTAATTCGTAAAATATTTCCGCGCCTAACAACACATCAATTTTACTAGGAATATTAAATTTATAATCCGCTAGTTTAATTTCGTTTGGCATATCTAGCGAAATATTTATTGTTTGAGACGGAATCAAATCAGTTATCTTTTTTACAACTAATAAATTTAGTTCCTTTTTGAAACTTAAATCACCATTAAATATGGAGGTCGTAACCCCTCCATTTATTGTCATTGTTGACTCATTTAAACAAGATACTAACAAATTTATTTTCTCATTTTTCACACACACACACAATTGCAATCTATCCGCACAATGTTTTGTAATGAAATTTGATTGACTCCAACAGTCTAAAAGCCCCCTTACTTGGTGCAAGGCACCAAATCTATCTCTAATGAGACATTGAATGCTACTCAGTAAAACTGTTTTGCTTATTTCTAAGAAACTCGTTGCTACGAACGACTTGTTTTCTTTCCACTCCCAGTTTGGGGAAGAACGACGCAATTTGACCTTCCGGTCCCCGAATACATTCAGAGGGGTTGAGAATGGAATTCTCAACCATTTGGGGAACGACGGGGATCTATTTTCCGGTTTGAAAAAGTGAATAAGACGGTTATGTGGCTTCTGGACAAAAGCAGTCCTTCGCACTGCAGCGCTTTTGACCTTGCAGTTAGGTGAAAAGCACTTGAAACACAAATGATTAGCTTTACGAAATCCACTCTCTGACGCTGAGAGATTTAAATTTTGGGCAGAAATACAGCGGATGGAATTCTTTTCTGATTTGCAACAAAACATTTCCCACATTTTTAATAGAAGACAGATTTTACGCTTGAAATATTTTCTTTGCTCCACGATGATTATAGACCTCTCATTACGTTTAAACTTAGAAATAAATTCTGTTCTCTAAATTTTCCCTGGACGATATAAAAATATTTCACACTCGCGAGCTAGTTGTTGCGGCTTAAACCACATTTCGCCCTTCCTGCTTAACGCCAATATGCATTTAAACTCCTTTGGTCTAATGTCTCTATTATCTTATCTGATATAATTAATTCGCAACCGACTTGAAAATCATTGACCTCCCGTAATTGGCATATGGGTCAGTAATTAAAATTCGCACTTAATCTGTATGAATCTCGAAATATAACTCTCGCTAGGTAATTCTGCGAGCCTTTAAATTGTGATTTAAACATTCATAGGGTCGGTTGAAATTCTTTAAACACAAATTATTGTCTTCAATTTATTATAGTCACTTAACTCTTCTTCTCGAAGATAAATCATTAAGTTATTTGCCTTCTCCCAGAATATTCAAAAGAATTTCAGGTTTTAATTTCTCACTAACATTTTTAGTTTTGAAGCCTTTTCTATTGATAGAAAAAAATAAATTAAAGGACTCTGCTCTTTGGGGTGTAAATGGGATTGTTAGTGTTTTAATGCTATTAATCAAGTTTTCACGTTACACACCTGGTTGTAATTAATTGATTTTCATTTTGCAAAGGCAGTACTTTTCTGCCCAATTGATTACGTAATTTTTCTATTTCCAACTCCTTCTCTAACTGTGACAGTTTAATTTTTTCAATTTCTAGTCTATTTTCGTTTTCATTTCTTCTATCATTTATCTTCTCCAATACACAATCAACAATAGCCTGATACGTTTCTTTATCATTTTTATAAATCTCACTTTCCTGTATTAATTCTCTTAAACGTGAACTTCTTAGCATTGTCTTAGACAACTAACTTCAACTCTTCTGCAATAGACCGCACTATCCTTTTAAGTTTTCTTTCCTATACTCATTTTCACAAAGTAAGGTTATCTCAATCACTAATATGAAAACAAATAAATCACAATTTAATTATCCCAACCACAAATTAAAGTTATCTCTACCACAAATGAAACACATATAAAAATCACAATAATTATCTCAAAACACAAATTAAAGTTTTCAACAAAAATGAACCATAAAATCACTCAACAATTATCTCAAACACAAATTAAAGTTAACTCAACCACAAATTAAACACTTATGAATCACAATTAATTATCTCAAAGCACAATCAAAGTTAACTCTATCACACAAATGAGACAAATAAATCACAAAATAATTATCTAAACCACAATTTAGTGTTAACTCAACCACAATTTGGACACCTATAATCGCAAAATAACTATCTCAATCTCAAATTAAAGTTATTTCAACCACTTATAAACCACAAAATAATTATTCTCAAAACACAAAATAAGAAAATTGAAGACTGACCTCTCACCAAGTGACAATACCAATTGTCTTTCCCCATCTAAAAGGACGTTTCATTTGTGCTTGTTGCCTACACTCAAAATTCCTCTTTTTTCCAGTCCTGCCATCTCAGGAAGTCCTGACGGACCATGTCATTGCTTTCGCGCGCACTGCGCCGATTGACTACACATATTTTAAATTAAATATAAAATAGATTACACCACACATTAAAATGGTCAGGACTGAGAAAAGGAATTTTTATTAGAGCGTTATCCATACGCTCTTACTCTCGGCGCTTACACATACACTGCTCTATACACACTAGCGCCCTCTCGCCACAAATATTCACTGTTGCTATGGGCGTCGCAAAAATTATTTAGAAACTAACATCGAATAGTTACACTATTCAGAAGCCTGTAAAGTAACCTCTTTTTTCTGGGCTTATCGGATTTTGATGGAATATAGTGATATGGACCATGGGGAAAGAGTTTTGTGAAAAAAAAAAAATAGTGTTATATTTTGTCCACTATGAGGAAGTTGTGGTGCCCAAAATGAAATGTTCGAATCGTTAAAAATCTGGTTCAATTACAGAATATGCTTCAATACGTGCTCCATTGACATCAGTAATGTGTTGAAAGCGCATTAGAGTGTTTTCAATGGTAGCGCGAAGCAACTCATGAGAGATTTTAGCCACATGGCGAACAAGGCTAACTTTCAAATCAGGTAAAGTCCTAATTCTTCCTTTATAAACACGGCCTTTTAGAAATACCCACAACCAGAAACCACAGGGATTTAAGTCGGGCGAACGAGAAGGCCATGCATCTGGAAAATGGGCGGGATATTATACGATTACATGTGCTAGCACTAAGCAGTGTTTTGATTTGGCGCCCGATGTGAAGAGTTGCTCCATCTTGTATAAGATAGTAGTTTGCAAACATTGTCGTTCCTTTAAAGCAGCAATGATTAATGATGACAAGCCCTCGTTGCACGATTCTCTAGCTATGACTGCATGTTTACATAGAAGTTTTACGGATTTGAAAAAGAAACATTCTTTTAAAGCTACCTGGTGGTCAAAATTTGTACTGTTTTTGCAGAAACCTTTTTTTAATGTTTTATATAGAATATTTTCCAAATTTCTTCAAAATCCGATAACGAGAACAGGTTCTATAGGCCTCTGAATAGTGTAACTTTAATTATAACCACCTGGTACTTATGTTGTTGATATCTTGTGTGTTTCAACTTCATTACCGTATATAAACTTAATGCTATAATATTTTTTTATTATTCTGGTATACTTATCAAGCAAAAAGTAATCTTATTATTTTTTTTATTCTACTTTATTTTTGCTTTGTTTGCATAGCCCCTTGTAATCGTTACTTGAAGGGTTTGCTTGTAAACATATTTATATAGCTCTTATTTATTTTTTAGTTAACTTATTAACTAGTAGCATTCTTATTCTTAATTAGTATACTTAAGTATAGCTATTAATATTACTTAAATATTTCTGAGGTAAATTACAAATTATTTTCTGTTCTAACAAAATATTCTTTTTAACTCTCTGTATAGTCATTTACTCGTTTATGTCAAGAGTTAATTCATATTTTTTTAAATACAGAATTCAATTTTTAATAATATTAACATTGTTATTTATCATGAAATCAGAAGTTAGTTCTAAAGTGTTTTCATAAATATTTCAATCCTAATCCGGAGACCAATCCTAATATTTCAGCGGCTCACAGGATTTTTTTCTAGGGCGGAGGGGAGAGTTTAGTCCGCTTTTTCCGTATAATACCCAAACATGCTACCAAACACATTCTTTTGATCTTGTCGACTTTCGGGGAAAAACTAGTAATATATAAGTTGTTGAATAACTAATTAGCATTAATTAGTAAAATTATTATTAACAAATACTTAATCAAATTTTACGTATTAATCACAGGATTATACTCAATCGAAGAAAAAATCAAGAGCTATGGGAAGGCTCTGGACCCGTGGACCCTTTTTGAACACCGCTACGGGAGTTGGAAAATGTAGTCCTGAAATCCTGGGATTGAAAACAGAACATGGAATTAGAAACCCAAGAGAAAAGTACCTATTAAAAAAAAAAAAAACAACTAGACTAATTCTCTAGTACTAAAGTTTTTGAAAATGTATGTCTATGTGTGAGTTATTATTTCGGCACTTTAGAATAAGTTTCATTTATCCGACCATATTTAATTTCCAAAAAAGGGGTCCATGTTTTTAAATCCCCCTAGGAATTTAGATACATGGCTCACTCACAGGACTAAGTACGCCAGTGACTGGTTTATTTGAAATACATCCTTTTTAGTTAAATGAAATCAAATATTTATAGGTAAAACATAAATATGTGCATATTAACATAAGCCACAGGTTTGAGTTCCAAATCGATCGACGGAAATAATATTGGTTCACCTGGTGGTGGTGTTTAAAGGGAGGGGGAAGGGTCGTTATGAAAAGGTAAGGTTTGTCAGCTTGTGACGTCTCTCGCGTTCTTCTTCTAACATAACTCCTAAGTTCTTTGACGGCCATGATTAATGGCAAAACTTTTCCAACCCAATACCAAGAAGAGAAACAGGACGAAAATGCAAATGGGATATACTTTAAAAGGATAGAGGGTTTGGTGAGATATGACGGCAAGCCTAGAGATATCTTAATGTGGAACTGTTCGGAACAAGCGTTAGACGACTTACAACTCAGGAAGAAGGATATGCTCATCGTCATTAATAATATTAATTATAAGAGGGATTAATAAGGCCTGAGTATTCTTACCGACAAGTAGCATAATAGGAGTGTCTTCAACCAAGGAAGGAGGGTGACTCTATAAAAGGTAATATTTTGTATAGGAAGTTAGAATAGACAGTTAATTAAATATAATTAAGATAAGTGATCTAGTTGTGCGATCTGACTTGAATATTCAATTTAATTGGTGGCTTATTCTCACTTAAAGAAAGTTGTTATTTAGAATTAAGTAATTTAAGTTATTCTTAATAAAAGTTGTGTTAAGAATCACAAAATGTCTCATCTTTTAGATAATCCCACACCTCTAGCTTACGCGGATCCCACTAGACATAGCTATCGTAGGATGGCTATGTCTCAATGGCGCCCGAACTATATTAATTCTGGGTTAGGTAATGCAGGTGGATTTAGTGTATTACCTGAAATGTATTTTTCAGGGTCGGAGAATGTTACAAAGTTCCTTGAAACAATAGATAATCAAATACAGTTACTTGAAATCCCAAGTAATCTGTCATGTGCTTACTTGAAAAGTCATCTCAGGGGAAGGGCTCAAGATTGGTACTCAATATTTGGATCGGTGCTAGTGCAAGATACAGCCACGGATTTCGCGCAGCTCAAGGCTGAATTAGCGAAAGCTTTTCCCGCAATCAAAAATAAGAAAGAATTGGAAGCTCAATTTTTCGCGTCACAGCAGGGAAGAAATCAGGAACCCACAGATTTTGTTTACGATTTATTAAAAATCGAGAAGAATTTAGAGCTAGGGATGTCGCAGGCAGAATTGGTTGACACTTTTTGGGTCCGACTCGAACCACAGACCCAGGACAGTGGAAGTGCACAATCCAGAACACGGTACAATTTTTGGGAAGTATTAGCTAAATTCGAAGAGGGTATTCTTAAAAATTAAAAAAGGGGGATCACAGAATAGTGATAATGTAAAAAGACGAGGTCAAAACCCCATAGGATCCCTAATTTTGATGCTAATCGCAGAAACTGGGGGGAATTTGATTAGTAGACCAAATAATGGTAAAATTTTTTTATGAGAATAGCCTCAAAGTAATAGGGGTTCGGAAATAGATTTTTCAGAATAGAGATCAGAGATTCAACGACGGGGGTTACCAATTTCTGAATGGCGAAATATAATTTTAATAGAGGGCCCGTGAAATGGGGGTTCAGTGAAAATTTCAGTCGAGGCATAGGATGAAAAGGGGGACGATTAAATATTGTAAAAGAAAAGATCAACCTCAAAAGAATCAAGAGAAACCCCAAATTGCTTTTCCGATATGTATACCCCCTAGAATTTCCCCCCTTTCCCCTATTTTTATTAAATAACACTTTTTTTGGCCTATGGGACACCGGACAATAAATCATTTATATCGGAAGAAGTATATAGAAAATTTTTTTTTTAAAAAATTTAAAAAAAACCCGGACCCCAGGTAATAACAGCACAGGGTGCGAAAGCCCATGGATTAAAATTGAATATTCGCATCGAACAATTTAAAAGAACTTGGTCATTTCATGTTGACGGGTTTGGAATACCCGTATTCTAGGTGTTTTTTTATGTGGATCAAAATTTTTTTTAGATTTTGACGTAATCGTTGAAAATTCAAGATTCGCTGGTTGAAGATAATAAGGTAGATGGGGAAATTTTGCGTTAAGGGGCGAAATGAAGTTAAATATTGTGGCAAATGTTTTATAAAAAATACTGAAAGTATAGTGGGAAAAAGTTACTTGTCCCAAAAATCAGGGATTTAGTACTTACTTCCGGGAACAGAAAACAAAAAAAAAGGCCCCGGAATTAGGTCATATCTATAGATATTTAAAAAACCGGAAGATAACTCGGTTAACCCAACGATATGTAAAATTTTCCCGACTTCCGTCTAATTGAAGGTTGTTATTTTATGCAAAAACCAACGTCGTTGGTGAAAGGGTATGCATTCCAAAATCTTTAAGGAATGAAATAATGAGAGAATTTCACGACAGACCAATAGCAGGACACTTGGGAAGATTTAAAACTACTAAATTTTTGGACGTTTGTTATTTCCCCTACATGGAAAATTCATTGATCAATAGTCTCTACCCATATATCCGTTAATAACTATAAAAAAAGCGTTACCAGCTGGTCGAAAACAAATTATATCAAATTATCCAAATGAGATAGTGACGTTGATTTGTTAGGCCCGTATCCTATATCGGGAAAAAGACGTAATCCTAATTTTAGTAATAACCGATCATTTTTAGCAAATGGGCTGAAATTATACCTCATAAAACCCCGTCTCGTATAATAGGGATATTTTTTTTTTTTTAAAATAGCGTTTTAGCTCCCAAAAAAATTAATAAAGGGGATAATGGTCCCCAATTTTATCCGAAATTTTTGAACATTTAAGTGAAAATTGGGATAAGGCATGTGGGCTTTTTCAAAAGACCACAAGCAAATACTGAAAAAAAGTTAACGAGATATAGCAAATGATTCAAAAATTTTGTTAATGATCAACACATACTTGGGGTCTTTTACGTGAGTTTGCTACGCTATTCGTCGGCGGTGAATGAAACAAGGAAAATCACCTGCTGAATTATTTTGGGTCGAAAAATTTATTGCCCCCTTTTAAAATGAGATTTCGGGTGGATCGAATTCAAAATTCAAAATATAGAAAAAAATTTAGGAAAGCTAGACTGAAGAAAAAAAGGGAAAATGGGAAAGATATTATAATGAGAAAAATATACAAATTAAGGTAAATATTGGGGTCTTATTAGAGACACACCCTTCAAGTTCAGCAGCTAATAAAATCTGTGCTAAATTTAAACAAAAATTTGAAGGACTTTATAGAGTATTAAAAGTAAGAAATAACAATAATATTGTAATATGGAAATCAGGAAAAAGATTAACGGTTAACGTTGATCAAATAAGAATATATCGTCATAGGAAATGTGACGAGGTCGAGTTAGGAACAGGTAGCCAGATAGTATCAGATCACGTCAGGAAACGAGTACTTCGGAAAATGTACATCAAGGATTAAATGAGTCACACTATGGGAAAGAAAGATCTGCGGTGAAACGTAAGTTAGAGGCAAAAGGGATTAATCGCCAATCAAAACAATATAAAAATACAGATAGGACCGATAAACGCAGATCACTGGTCAGATCGCTTCCTAGTTCATTTAAGAACGACAGGAAAAGTAAAAAGGCAAAATTCAATAAGGGAATGAAGAGATCATATGAATCAGGGGCAAGTGGACCACAGAGAAAGTGGCACAAAAAGGGACACAATAATAACAAAAGACCTTTATCATCCAGTACTATTTATATAAGTAGAAAGAAGAACAAGAAGGAGACAACTGGAGTTCAAGATGGACCGAGATACAGCTTGCGTCCACGCCAAAGAAACGATCAGGTCCCGACCGCAAAGCAACAGGGAAGCAAGGAAAAGCCGACAAGGAGATTACAAGCCCTACAGCAATCATCATAAGGAATTCCAGTGCAACCGAGGAAAGAGAAGAGGAAAGAACAGTGGTAGCACCTCATCATTGGACGTCATGGTGGGGGACCGAATATAAAAATCAGGTTGTATTGTTTCATTTTTTATGATCTTTCCAACAAGTGGTCGGAAGAATTATTGCAAAGAAAGAAGTCTCGGGCGGTGTTTAAAAGTTATAAGCCAAGCAAAAGTTGACACTACAATGAGTGTATAATTATTTTTGAACTTTTGACTTGTTAAAATTTTCTCTTTTGGAGAAAACAATTGTAATTGCACATTTGTTTGCTTCGATGTATGACTTCGTGAGATGCGACAATTCCTTTGGTTATTTGTTTTAATGGTTTATTGAAAAATGTTTGTAATTGTATAATATGTATATATATATATATATATATATATATATATATATATATATATATATATATATATATGTTGTTGTATTGTTCCGTATTATGATGCATCTGGTTCAGGGAAACGCGGCGTAATCAGGGCACTAACAATAATATTAACGGCGCTGCGTGGCTCATTGGGAGTTTTGTGGAACCAGATGTGGGGATGGAAATGAAAGTTTATTGTGATTTACAAATAATATATAATGCATAAAAATTGTGAAACTTATTGGTATTATGTAAACATATATTGGACAAAGTAACTCAGAGAGTTTTTATTTCAGGGCGACAGACCCTGAAAATAATGTCAATAGATGATATGTAACCTCAACACGGAAACAGTGGAGCAGAAATTCCAGCTCCATATGAAATGATGCTACGAATGCAGAGTTTGGGTCTGCGCACCCAGGAAAAATTCAAGTAGAAAATTTAAGTGTATAAACATAAGTTACTTTAAGAGTATATATGTAAAAAGTGAGATTGAACCATAATTAAACAGCAATTATTAATGTTGGCCTAGTTAATGGAATAAAATTTATTGTCACGAGTTTAAATTTAAAATTAAGTTGAATATTAAATTTAATTCTATGATGAGTAATGAAAATTAAAGTCAAGATAAATATTGAAAATTATAGAAGTTAAAATTTAAATAAAACTTAGAAAGCGAAGAGATTCAGAAATAAAAATTTAGGCACGTAATTTATTAAGGTCATTGAGAACCCTTAAATAAATCACGTTTTTCTTCTTGGAGGGGGTTGTGACGTCTCTCGCGTTCTTCTTCTAACATAACTCCTAAGTTCTTTGACGGCCACGATTAATGGCAAAACTTTTCCAACCCAATACCAAGAACAGAAACAGGACGAAAATGCAAATGGGATATACTTTAAAAGGATAGAGGGTTTGGTGAGATATGACGGCAAGCCTAGAGATATCTTAATGTGGAACTGTTCGGAACAAGCGTTAGACGACTTACAACTCAGGAAGAAGGATACGCTCATCGTCATTAATAATATTAATTATAAGAAGGATTAATAAGGCTTGAGTTTTCTTACCGACAAGTAGCATAATAGGAGTGTCTTCAACCAAGGAAGGTGGGTGACTCTATAAAAGGTAATATTTTGTATAGGAAGTTAGATTAGACAGTTAATTAAATATAATTAAGATAAGTGATCTAGTTGTGCGATCTGACTTGAATATTCAATTTAATTGGTGGCTTATTCTCACTTAAAGAAAGTTGTTATTTAGAATTAAGTAATTTAAGTTATTCTTAATAAAAGTTGTGTTAAGAATCACAAAATGTCTCATATTTTAGATAATCCCACACCTCTAGCTTACGCGGATCCCACTAGACATAGCTATCGCAGGATGGCTATGTCTCAAGCTTAGGTGCCTTCCCACATATCTGATCTTTGTTTAAAACTAAAATGTACGTTACGGAAGTAGTTCTATTGAGATGCTAATTTTTTTTAAAAAGTCATTCATCAATAATTCATACAGTTCCAAGATTCAAAAAATTACACAATTTTAAAAAAAAATACCTTAAAATACCTTCGATTCCGGATGATTTTTGAGGAAACATAGCAAATGCCATCATAAAAAAAATACAAAAAAAGAAACATGGAAGAGCCGGATGATATTTCTAAAAATCCGTAAGCTGCCCAGCTACAAAATGTGATACTTATAGACAATATTGTGGACTTGGTGTGACGGGCTCACGCGTCCTTTCTGTAACATAGCCTCTGGATTCTTTGATGACCAAGATTAATGGCAAGTCTTTTCCAACCAAAATCCAAGAAGAGTAATGCGATTATGAAATGCAAATAAGATAGCTTTTAAAAGAACAGAAGTTTCATTAAGCAGTATGGAAATTTAGGGAGAGTTATGTTTGGAAGAGATAGGAGTGTGAATTGACGACCTATCATAAAGTTACCGAGATATTCAGCCATTGATACAAGGTGTATACAATTGCACGCGCGCCCAAGTGTTTCCGTACCGTGATAGAATCTTAATTTGGATTAAGGTAGGACTGATTATTTGATATTAGGACTGGTAATATTATCAGAATTAAAAATAGGCGGATAATATAATTATTTAGATAAAGTGGTCTAAATTACGTGATACTGTTTAACTATCGTTGTGTGTTTGGTTCATTAGATACTCACTTATATAAATTTATCTAAATTATTAGAAGTTTAAGTTATATTTTTAATAAAGTTATATTAAGAATTTTAAAATATCTATTCATTTTGAAAATCCCACACCTCTAACTCACGCTGACAATCAAAGATATGGTCACCATAGAATGACCATATCACATTGGCACCCGAACAAATTTAATTTATATGATCCTGGGGTAGGAAGCTCGAGTGGGTTTGGTATTTTAACAGAAGTGTGCTTTTCCAGGGTCGGAGAATGTGACAGAATTTCTGGAGGACATAGACAATCAAATAAAATTACTAGAAATACCTAGCGATTTAGCATGTGCTTATTTGAAAGGCCATCTTCGGGGAAGGGCCCGAGATTGGTATCAGATATTCGGATCAGTGTTAGTGCAGGATACCGCCAAGGATTTCGCTCAGCTAAAAGCAGAACTATCAAAAGCATTCCCCGCCATAAGAAATAAGAAAGATTTGGAGGCGAGCTTTTATGCCTCTCAGCAGGAAAGGAATCAGGAACCAACGGATTTTTTTACGATTTATTAAAAATACACCAAAAATTAGAACTAGGGATGTCGCAGGTGGACTTGGTAGATAATATTTTTGTTAGACTCGAACCACAAGTTCAGGACTACGTGGAGGTCCGAAATCCACAAAATACGGTACAACTTTTGGAAATCTTAGCTAAATTTGAAGAGAGGTATTCTTACAAATCAACACGAGGTTCGCAGAATAGTGATAACGTGGAAAGACAGAGTCGAAATGCGAGTAGGATGTCTAATGTTGATGATAATCGCAGAAACGGGAGAAATTCTGAATTTGGGCGTAGACCAAATAATGACAGAAATGATTATAGGGGTAACTATGAGAATGGCCGTCAAGGTAATAAGTGGTTCGAGAGTAGGAATAGATTTCGGAACGATGACCGCAGATTCAACGAAAGGGGGTATCAATTTAGAAAGGGAGATCGAAATAATGATTTTAATAGTAGGGACCGCAGAAATAGGGGTTCGAGGGAGAATTTCAGTCGAGGCGATAGGATGCAAGGGGGACGATTGAATGTTTTGAAAGTTAATGAGGTTCAAAGTAATCAAAAGAACTCGGCAGTGGGTATACCAATTAAACATTCTGCGATATGAGTATCTCCAGCGGAACTTCCATATGTTCCTATTTTATTAAATGACACATTTTTGAAAGCGCTATGGGACACTGGAGCGGATAAATCATTTATATCTGAGGAACTATATAAAAAATATTTGTTTTATAAGCAAATAAAAAATCGCGAGCTCAGGTGATCACAGCACAGGGAGCGAAATGTCAAAATATAGGAATTGTAGAATTGAATATTCGAATTAGGAGTTTGAAAAACCTTGGTTGTTTCATGTGTTGACAGATTTGGAATACCCATGTATTCTTGGGGTAGAGATTTCATAAATGGATCAAAGATTGTTTTAGACTTTGATCGAAAATCGTTATAGATTCCCGATTCGCAAAAAGAGAAGGGGGTCAAAACAATTGAGGAAGAAAATGTTGAAATAGATTTGTCTAAGACAAAGTTGGAGGATAAGCAAAAACAGGAATTACTAAATTTGTTTAGTAGTCTTAAGGGATTGTTCTCAGACAAACCAGGTCTTACTCATGTTTTATACCCTGAAATTGATACAGAAGATAGTCCACTGGTTGTTTCCAGGCCGTACAAATATGATCGGCAAAAACAAGCGATAATAGATTTTCATATTCAAAAAATGTTAAGAGAATAAACCATTGTTCCAATTCAATCCCCGTACGCGTCACCGGTTGTATTATGTAAGTACAATAATGGGTTACCTCCGGATAATCCGGAAGCATATAGATTTGCGGTAGACTATAGGAAACTAAATTCGATCACTAAGTACCCACGATACCCCTTACCGTTAATAGATGATTTAAAAACGAATATCCCCTATACGACAATAATGCCATCTCTTGAACTAAGAAGTGGGTACTTTCAAATGGCAGTAAACACCAGTGATATTATTAAGACCGCATTCGTAGTAAAAAGTGGCACGCATTCCGGCGTATGCCATTCGGCTTATCAGGGGCGGCTCCCGATTTTCAGAAGGCAATTGACCTAATCCTGAAACCGGTGATAGGAAAGTTTGTGAATGTTATAATATCTTCTCTATCATTCACTAAGCATGTTGAGCCTTTAAGGGAAGCATTTAAGGAATTCTTACGCGAGTTTGCTTATGCCATTCGTACAGCAGTGAAAGAAACGACAGGAAAAACCCCTGCGGAATTATTTTTGGGTCGAAAGTTGATTACTCTTTTCAATAATTAGTCATGATTTCGGACGGAACTGAGTTTTCAGTAAGAGATATTGAAAAATTGTTTGATGAAGCTAAACGAAACACAAAAACTAAACATGGAAATGGGAGAAAAATTATAATAGACACAGGCGTGATGTAAAAATCGTGATATTTTCGTTCTACGGTGACCATATCTTTGATTGTCGCGAATTAGAGGTGTGGGATTCTCGAAATGAATCGACATTTTAAAATTCTTAATATGATTTTATTAACCCGCGGTCTCTGCGCCATTTTTCTACCGTCGTTACTCGCGGTAGAAGAACACCCCAACTCTTAACACGTGTATTTAAATGAGAAAATTTTTTAAGTCAATTATGATATACTTATGAAGTATAAAGAGGTTTTTGTTTTATACAAACAAATTGTTAAATTTATTTCATTCAAATGAGACTACATTAATTTAAACTAAACCTACAAAATTTTCATTTTAAAAGTACACAATTTTATATTTTTCAAAACGACAAGTAAAACTATTACCAGTAATAAATATACTTTATAATTAATATAGGATAGAAAAGTAGAAAAATAATATTTAAATCATTTTCAAACATTTAGAGGACTGATTCATATGCTTTAAGCACATATTTTGCTTACATTGAAGACAAAAACAAATAATGTTTACATCTTTTACCCGTGAACAAGCAGTGCAACACCCCTTTTTTAGGGGGATTAAAGCTCTTTTTAATATATTCTGTGTCAGTAAAGCTTCTTTTGAGTGTTTTGTTAATGTTTGGGAAATCCAATCTCATATCCCACTGTGGCTGCACAAGATCCATTCTAATCTAGTCTAATAATATTGAATGTCACATTTATTTTCAGGAAGAACCGAATGATAGACAAAGGAAGCATTAATTCCTGCGGTATTAAGTAAATGATAAAATATTCGCAATGGCCAAAGGTTACATATTCGCGATACATAATATATACTGCACATTTCATCAGTGGAATCAACACCACCAGTATTATAAAAATTTACGATTTCAAGTTTCATCTCTCCAACTTTGTTCACTAAATCACGCAGTCATCGAATTCACTTAGTTCATATTTTCAATCTGTTGATACAGTATCTAATAGACGACAAAGTCACTATTTCTCCCTTTCCCATGGAGTTTTTGTCATTATTTCTAGAAAAAGGAATTTTTTAAAAAAAAAATGTATTTTACAGTTATTTTATAGAATTTATTACTTTTATACCACATTTATTGAAATTTTAAATAAAATATTCATGCATATTAATATATTTAAAAAAAAAATGTAACGGAAACGTACTTTTCCGTAGATGCTTCGAGTACGAAAATATAACTCAATCACTCGCGGGGTGTTTTCAGCACCCCAAATAAACATTTGAAGGTCGTTACATTCCAATCGTTCTTGCGAGATTGATTACATCAGGTCTGAAGGTTCAATGACCTAAAATGGGCAGCTACAGAAAAAATCGTGGCTCTGCGCATTATTTTTAAATTTGGAGGCTTTTCTTTGCTGGGTGGTAAGAACACCCCGCGCGAGTGATCCGGGTTAAGAATATAACTTAAATATCTAATAAATTAGATAAACTTATATTAAGTGAGAATGAACCAAACACACAGCGATAGTTAAACCGTATCACGTAATTTAGACCACTTTATCTAAATAATTATATTATCCACCTATTCTCAATTCTGATAATATTACCAGTCCTAATATCAAATAATCAGTCCTACCTTAATCCAAATTAAGATTCTATCACGGTACGGAAACACTTGGGCGCGCGTGCAATTGTATACACCTTATATGGTGAATATCTCGGTAACTTTATGATAGGTCGTCAATTCACACTCGTATCTCTTCCTAACATAACTTTCCCCTAAATTGCCATTCTGTTTACTGAAACTTCTGTTCTTTCAAAAGCTATCTTATTTGCATTTCACAATTGCTTTTCACTTCTTGGATTTGGGATGGAAAAGATTTGCCATTAATCTTGGCCGTCAAAGAACCCAGAGGTTATGTTACAGAAAAGACACGTGAGCCCGTCACAAAATTAAGGTGAATGACTGGATCTTTTTAGAAACACACCCTTTAAGTTCAGCAGCTAAGAAAATTTGCGCTAAGTTTAAACAAAAATTTGAAGGTCCGTATAGAGTGTTAGAAGTAAGAAATAATAATAATGTTATAATATGGAGGTCAGGAAAAAGGTTAACCGTCAATGTTGATCAAGTGAGAATATATCGTCATAGGAATTGTGACGAGATTGAGATAGGAACAGGTAGCTCGGATAACATTAGTTCACGTCAGGAAATGAGTAGTTTGGAAAACGTACCACAAAGATTAAACGAGTAGCAATACGGTAGGAAGAAAGGATCTGATGTAAAGCGTGAGTTTGAGGAAAAAGGGATAAATCTTAAGTCAAATCAACGTGAGAAATACACAGGTAGGGCCGATAATCGCGGACCAGTTATCAGATCACTACCTAGCTCTTTTTCTAATAATAAAACAAAAATTAAAATAAAACGCCAGGAAAGATTATTATATAAACGATCGCATGGATCTTGGTCAAGTGGACCACAAAGAAAGTTGCAGAAACGTGTAGACCATAAAATAAGTAAAAGACCATTGTCACCAGATAATAATATTTATATAAGTAGGAAGAGGATTCGAAAGGAAGGAGTAGTGGTTCAAGATAATGAAAGGTATAACCTCAGACCACGCAAGAAACAGGACCAGGAGTCCCGACCAACAAATAAAGTGAAGTCAAATCAAGCCAGGAACAGCCGAAGAGAAAACTACAGACCCTACATCAGGAAGCAGACGGGATCAAAGAGCAACCAAGAAATGAGAAGAGGAGCGAAAACTAACACCACACTATCATCGGAAGTTCCAGTAGGAGACGACAAGCCATAAAAATCAGGTTGTATTGTTTCATTTTATATTCTTTCCAACAAGAGGTCGGAAGAATTATTGCAAAGAAGGAAGTCTCGGGTGGTGTTTAAAAGTTATAATCCAAGCAAAAGTTGACACTACAATGAGTGTATTTACTTTTTATTTTTTTTTGAACTTTTGACTTGTAAATTTGTTTCTCAATTGATGGAGAAAACAATTGTAATCATGCATTTGTTTACTTCGATGTATGACCTCGCTGAGATGCGACAATTCCTTTGGTAATTTGTTTTAATGATTTATAGAAAAATGTTTGTAATTGTATAATGTATATATATATATTGTTACGTAGATCCGAGGGTTCGGGGATTTTATGCAAAACAATCACAAAGAAAATAACACAGTTCTTAAGAGTGATGCGAATTTATTATCAAAAATCAATTTTACAGATTCAGCAGCAATACCACAGAGTAAATACCCAAAAGGGTTTTTCCACCTTCAACCAATCAAACACAAAACGTGTTTAAAATACACGTAAGTAAAGATTATTCACAAGCAAGCCGAACAATGTGGTAAAAACAACCTCACTACTCGCTGGTTTAACCAGACTCCCGTCCCGGCAGCCTCTCTTTTATAGGCGCAAGAAACTTTCACAAATATAACAGCTCGTGTCATTGAACGTGACACTAGTAGAGATCTACTACTTTAGAAGTTTCCCGGGGTTCCGAACTGGGAAAATGGTGCCAACGACCCCCAAAATGGTCGCCAAAGTCGTCAAATTGGCCGCCAATTGGTCGCCAAAATGATCCAACTTGGCTCTACCCCCCAAAGATTTCCCCAAAGTTCCATTGGATCGCTTTATAACGAAAGGGGGTGGCATTGCTTGTGAATGGTACAATTTTAACTAAAAAGCATAACATAGAGTAATATAAAGCTTTAAACACTCAAATAAAAAATTATTTAAACAAAATTTAACACTCCCCCTTCCTCAAAAGCACGCCCCGGGCAGTACAATTTTTGAGAAAGAGGATCTATTTACAGGCAAATTACTCACATAATAATCACATGAAAGTAACAAATGTTTTCCCACAGCATATAAATACAAATAAACCAAAGAACATGAAAAAATGTAAACATAAATTCCAGTATTAAAAAAAAACAAAGGAATAAGAAAAGAGAAAAAATTAATTTTTTCAAAAAAAAACCATGGTCAACTTAAGGATCTTATTCATCTTGGCCAAGATGGGGCTATATTGTAATGTATTACCTTCGGTTTTTTAAGTGTGGTGATTTCGTATCCGCACCACAATATTTCAGTTTTTTTAGGACGTGTGCCTTCCCAGTTTGCGCAGTTTTTGGAGAGAGCCCTTTTTACGACGTTTCATTCCAAACCCACTTTGTCGCCTTCGTGAGAGTCTTTCCGGTTGTTTGGTCGTATCGGGTCTTCATCTTCCGGAAGCCGCCGATTCTTTCCCAGCCAGATGATGTATTTCCTCCATCCTTTCGGAGTTTCTCGACATACTCCCCAGGCACCAAGGAGCATCTGGTTGTCGGCTGAAGAAGATCCGCAGGCAGACGAAGATCACCCCCGAAGAGCATCTGATGGGAAACCCCGGGGTCTCGTGAACGGCATTTTGTAGGCAAGCGGGAAAAAAAGGGCAATTTCTTGTCCCAGTCCTGTTGATTACTGGATACCGGAAAGAGAGGCGTTCAGGATGGTCCAATGAATCTCTACCATGCCGTCAGACTGGGATAAAGGGGGTTTCCTGGTTTTGTCGATATATTTCCACGTTTTTGAAACTGGAATCGAAGTTTCTCCTTAATCGGGGTGCAGTTGTAGGGGACCCCGAATCGTGAGATCCGGTTCAGAACCTCTGAAAAAGTCGAGCCTCTTGGTGGGGGAATAGGATGGCTTCGGCCATTTTAGTGAAGTAGTCCAGAAAACCCAAGATGTTTTTGTTGCCATCTGATGATCTCGAAGTGGCCTAATGTAAAAGCTATCCCTTTGAAAGGGCCCCCCACATTATAAGCTGCAGTTTTCCCCAGGGGGTTTTCTGGGACCTTTCGTGCAGCACAGGGGTCAGTGCGACAACACTTTTCCACGTCACTCCGCACATTGTTCCAGTAGAAACCCCACGAACTTTTTTTAAGGTCTTCATAAAAAAAATGACCTCCAGTTGGGCGGTCATGGGCCTTGGGGTCGTGAAACTCTTGGTTTGGGGGGGTATCAATTGCCACCTGAAGTTTTTCCGTCTTCAATTCCCATTTTCGATATAAAAAACCATTTTAGATAGAAGTCCCCAAAGAGCCCAGTAACGCTTCGTTGTGGGGGTGAAAAGGGGGGATGTCCCACTGGGTTTTTTGTCAGACATACTTGAATTCTATAATTGTTTTTTTCTCAGGGTCAGCCCCTTGATCTTTTCGGACGCATCATCCCCACGGGTACAATTTTGATGTCAAGGAGTCGTAACTTCGGACTACTTGATCTATTACTCCCGATTTCTTTTTTGATTCTCGAGCTGTATTTTCTGTTCTCCGGGAAGGCTTCCCCCAAAGGGACATCTCCATTCCCCGCTGATCCTTTTTGGTTTCCAAAACTTCCTTAGACTCGATTACATTTGCACGGTGGGATGTTCTTGATTTACCGAGGGCAGTTATTTTTGGGTGCCCTGCTCCACCCACCCCCAGCCGGTGCTGCGATCTTCCTTTTTTCTTTTGGGGGAGTTACTCTGGATGCCCCCGATTCACCCACCCCCCGCACGTGTGCTACGTCTCCTCCGGTACGCGTTGAGCTATTAAAGCTTGCATTTCCTCTTTCATTTTTCAATTCTTTCATACATAGAGATTCACAGGCTCATCTGCAGTCCCCCAGCTTCTCGGATGGAATGGCGGTCGCAACAGCTTGGTGGCGGCCTCAATTTTTGGGGATATAACAGTGCAGATTTAAATCTTTTACATCTGCCTTCTTACAGCCAACTGATTTCTTCATCCTTTTGCCCCTCCCCGTATTCCCGGGGGAGAAGTCATTTCTCCACATTTGCTGAGAAAGAAAAAGGGTAAGGTGGTGAACCTTTGATTTAAAGGCATATCCTTCAAACTTTTTTGTTTCGTGTCTTGTTTTCATCTGCGGCGGGCATAGTTTTTGGGGAATTTCTGCCCGAACCGAAGTCCCGAGATTATAAAGGGGGGTTCAAATTCAGCAGCTCTGTGTCGGTAAAAGGGCTGTAAAAATTTGCAGCCCTAAGGATGCTACTAGCTGACATCTTTGACCTCTTCAGTCCATCGATTGATTTCAGAATTTTACCAAATTGAATCTTGTACACCTCCCAGTTGGTTTTCCGTCATAGGTGTAGAGTTTCACTGACACTGGTAGGGAGGTACAGGTACTGGGGCAACAGGGAAAACTTGCTCTCGTCGTGCAATCCCGCAAGCTAGAAGCTTCTTTTTTAAAATCTTCTACTGTTGTGAAATAAGGCTAAAATTTCCAGCCACTCTTTTATATATTTTCCCCAACGTGCTCTATTTTCTTTCTAAATATTTCTCAGCCTTCTTTTCTTCTCAACATTTAATAATGTTTTTTTTAATGTATTTTGCCTTCCAACAGAGCCTTCAGTTGCTCATCCCACTTTGTTTGGCATAAAATCCCACTTTTGACACCAAACTGTTACGTAGATCCAGGGTTCGGGATTTTTGCAAAAAAATCACAAAGAAAATACCGTTCTTTAAGAGTGATGCAATTATTATCAAAAATAACCCTTTTAAAAACAGGATTCAGCAGCATACTACAGAGTAAATATCCAAACACACCTTTAACACAATCAAAACTAACAGTGTTTAAAATACACGTAAGTAAAGATTATTCACAAGCACAGCCGAACTAATCGCTGGTCAAAACAATCCTCACTACTCGCTGGTTTAATCCAGACTCGCCGTCCCGGCGAGCCTCTCATTTATAGGCGCGACAGAAACTTCCAGAAATATAACAGCTCGTGTCATTGAACGTGACACTAGTAGAGAGATCTACTACTTTAGAAGATTCCCGAGGGTTCCGAACTCGCCAACATGGTCGCCAACGACGCCAAAATGGTCGCCAAAGTCGTCAAATTGGCCGCAACTTGGTCGCCAAAAATGATGCCAACTTGGCTCTACCGCCAAGTTCTCATTGGATCGCTATCATAACGTAAGGGGTGGCATTGCTTGTGAATGGTACAATTTTAACATGAAATAAACATAACATAGAGTAATATAAATGCATTAAACACTCAAATATATACAAATTATTTACACAAAATTCGTAACAATATATATATTGTATTGTTTCATATTAATGTACATCTGGTTCAGGAAAACGTGGCGTAGACAGGATTCTAACAATAACAATAACATTAACGGCGCAGCGCGACTGATGGAAGTTTTTTTGAGAGAGCCGGATGAAATATATGGAAAAAAATTTGTTGTAATTTAAAAGTGATATATAATATATTTAAAGTGATATATAAACATTGTGAAATATACTGGTATTAAGTGAATATAGATTTTGCCAAGTAACTTAAAGAGTTTTTATTTCAGGGTGACTGACCCTGAATTCTGGATAGAAAGTAAATTTTTTTGTAAATCCGACAGGATGGATATAACAAATGTTAGGCAGATGAAGATAGTAAAAAGAATAAAATTTTTTGTAAATCCAACAAGATGGATGGGGCATACCCATATTTGTTGTAAAAGTGAGAATCTACCATAATTGAAATGCATGGCTGTTGGTGTTGGTCTAATTAATTGAGTAAAATTTATTATGGCTGTCAAGAGTTTAAATTAAGGAAGAATATTAAAAATTAAATTTAAGATGAATAATGAAAATTAATGTTTAAGTTGAATATTGAAAATTAATAGTTAAAAAGAGGATTCAAGGTTAAAAATTAAATAAAACTTGGAAAATAAGGAGATTAAGAAGTAAAAATTTAGGCACGTAATTTCTTAAGGGCCATAAGATCCTCGAATAAATCCCCTTTTGCTTCTTGGAGGGGATTGTGACAGGCTCATGCGTCCTTTCTATAACATAACTTCTGGGTTCTTTGACGGCCAAGATTACAGGCAACTTTTTTCCAACCAAAATCAAAGAAGCGAAATGCGATTATGAAATGCAAATAAGATAGCTTTTAAAAGAACAGAAGTTTCAGTAAGCAGTATGGCAATTTAGGGAGAGTTATGTTTAGAAGAGATACGAGTGTGAATTGACGGCATATCATAAAGTTACCGAGATATTCAGCCATTGATACAAGGTGCATCCAAGTGTTTCCGTACCATGATAGAATCTTAATTTGGATTAAGGTAGAACTGATTATTTGATATTAGGACGTAATATTATCAGAAATGAGAATAAGCGGATAATATAATTATTTAAAGAAAGTTGTCTAAATTACGTGATACGGTTTAACTATCGCTGTGTGTGTTTGATTCATTAGATTCTCACTTATATAAATTAATCTAAATTATTAGAAGTTAAGGTTATATTCTTAATAAAGTCATATTAAGAATTTTAAAATGTCTATTCATTTTGAAAATCCAACACCTCAAATTTCATCTGAAATAAAAGATATGGTCCCCTAGGGGACCATATGCATTGTGTTTTTTTTTTGTTCGCAGTTGTCTTTCATTTCGTCATTGGGGGGAGATGGAAAAAAAGAAATACACTAAAAATTAAAATAAACTTATTGTTTTTTTATAATTTCTTTGTTATATCTTTAAATAAAACCATTATCCTAAAAACATTTGTCGTGCAAAAAAAAGTATCGGGGTAATTCTTCGGATGAAATCCTTTTTTAACTATTTCTATCATTATCTCAAAAATGTCTTTTCCTTCCACATAATGTTTTAAATGATCTGGGCTTCTACGCCAGAACTCTTGTAAAAGGTCTACATAATCAAAGTCTTCCCATAACTCTAAAATTTTCTGACAGAAATGATGAAAAGCCAAAAAAATGGTTCCCGGAGGTTTTTCCATTTTATTGGCAGCACCATAAAAAAATTGGTGATACACCCGAAATAAATATATCCTTAAAACTTTACAGGAAAAAGTGTGAGTAACTGCCCCGGATAATCGCACCATTCTCGAAAGACAAAAGGGGCCCAAGGTGCATCTTATCCGTATCTTCAAATACCGTTAAAAGAGATTTACAGTCCTCCCGATAGGTCATTAAAACGGCGACTCTGTAGTGACGCATCAGTAATATCGTCCCAGGGCTGAGATCCAAAGTTAGATCCTGCTCTGTAGGGTCAATCCATTTTGGACATTCTCTTCATGCGGGTTTTTTGAGGATTTTATCTTGAATACTTGCATAAAATTTCATTCCTTGAAGGAATAGGCATATTTTCAAAAAAAGTAAGGACATCCCAACTAGACCAATACTGACAAGCAAGTTCGAAACGTGTTTCTTCACCCAATCGTTTTGAATGAATTAATGAATCGGCTGCTTTGATTCTATCCACCGTTCCATCTGCATGAAAGCGAAACTTAAGAGACCTTTTCTGCCTCGTTGGGAAAATTCCAATGTGGTTTTCTCTCCACAAATCAATTTCTAATGCCATGGGTTTCATCAAGGCGATAATTTCTCCTTTCAAGGTAAATGGAATATCGAAAAATTTATAATTTTTTTTTGGCCTTTTTTCCATAATTCATCTTTGACACGCTTTACTAGACTTCGTATTTTAAAATTGTTAATAAATTGAGTTGCATATTTCACTAGAATAATTTATTTAATTGCAATAATACCCTTTAAGAATTATATAATTTTTACAAAAACAATTTTCGTTTTTAGAGTTTTATGCCAACAATTATTTTTATTTTAAAGCGTGTTTTTTTTCTAAAAAACAAAACTGGAAAAAAAAACATATAAATATTTGTTTTTTTAAAAAAAAAAAACTTTTAGATAAAGTTAGTTTCAAAATTTCAAACTTGTCTCTTATTTTTAATGTGTTTTGCTCCAGAAATTAAGAGAAGACAGCACTTAAAATAAAAAAAAGGAAAACAAAAAATTAGTATACGTCTTAAAAAGTGATATTTGGGAGAAAAAAAACCGATTTTTTTATTATTTAAACCAGGGCATAACAAATTCATTTAATATTAAGGAACACTATTGTTTCACATTGGCCCAACGGCCATATTTTCAAAACTCCCTTTTACCCAAACAGATGGCGTTGTTTGCAACTGGGATGACGTCAAAGTGATAATGTTTGTAAAAGATAACCCGTTACTATAGCAAGGGGGGTCTGGGGGGAAATGATTGACAGATATAGTCTTTTCGAACGCACGCAGTTGCCATAAAAAAAACAAACTATTCAAAGCCATAATCAAAGGTGAGGACAAGGGGGTGCATTTTTGGGTTGAAAAGTGAAAAGGAAAGAAGAAAGTTTTGAAGTCCCCTTTTTAGAATTCCGAGAAATAGGGCACAGTTTTTTTTTTAAACCATGCAAATTTTTTGGGGGATATCCACAAGTGAAGAACAATTTACGTTTATTTTTTTTTCTTGTTTATATAAACATTCCCAAAGGGTTAAGAATAAAGAGGGAATTTAAAAAAAGGAATTTTAATTTTAGGAAGGATTTATAGACCCCCATTTTTATTTTTGTACAGATATTTTTTTATTTGTTTTGGGCATATTTAATCCTTTTTTTGTTTGATAGGTATGTAAAAATTTCTTTCTGTCATATCATGATAAAATTGTATTTAAAATTTCTTGTAAGAATACTCATCGGGAAATAATATTTTCAATTTGAGTTTTCACAAGAAATGTTACTTTCTAAGAAAATAACCTAGAGAAATTTTTTCACAAATATTTGTATAATTTGTTTTCAAACACATCTATTTCTTGTTTTACAAATAATGTTATTATTTCTGATAAAGAAAATATGAAAAAAAATTTACAAATTGTCGTCGCTAGACCTAAAAAAAGTTCGTTTTTTGGGAAAATTTCGGAAATGATTTATTTTTCAATATATTTTAAAAACCACTTAAAAAAAATTTTTAAATTCACATAGCTATATATTTTATTAAAAAAATTTATTTTTCCTAATTTTTTTTTGTAAGTTAATATCTATTTATTTTACATATCTTACCTATAAAAAGAATTCAGCTAGAAAGCGGGGAAAAAAACAACTTTGTCAAGAAATACTTAGTATTTCCAAATTTAAAAAAAGAAATTTTGTATTATGATTAAAAAATTTTTAATAACTTTTTCCCCAATTTTTAACCTACAAGTAATTTTAAACATGTTTTTATACCAGTAATTTTAAGAGAATGTTTTCCTTAATTTAACTACTGGTTAAATCTATTAATTTTGTCTTGAGTTTTTTCGTTTTAAAAAAAAAATGTTTTCTCTCATTCCTCGCATCTATGCAGTGCACTAAATACCTCATCAGGCGTATTTTTTTTCACACGATTCAAGTCTAATCGTTTCAAATGATTTTACTTGCTCATTACATCACATATAGGTCCAAAAATATTTCAAATACAGAGAGAAAAATAAATTGAATCCCAAGAGAGAAAGTTCTATAAATGGAAAGTGCATTTAGCTATTTTTTTGTGTGGAGGTTATTTGACGAAGATAATCATAAAATGTTCTTGGTTCCAGGAAAAAGTTCGCGAAATTGAGAATTCGCAAGATAGAAGTTCGCAAAATGGAGGGCCGACTATATTTATTCATCGAATTAATTTCCAAATTAAGCTTCCTTTTTATTACACTTCCTTAAGTTGGTAGGGAATTGAAAACCGTTTTTTGTTAATTTTTAATAATTGTTCTTGTTAAATAAACCGAGAAAAAGCATGAATATTGTTAAATTTGGAAACCTGGAACAAATATGAACATTTTTAAAATATTAACTTAAATGTTTTAAAAAACTAGCCAGAGTTCTCAGGTCTAAATTTATATAAAACTTTTATAGAATATATATATATATAAGTATCTTCAAAAAATATTTCAAAATTATCTTGAACAGAAAAAAAAATTTTTATTGAGTAGAAAACCCTTTCATGTCTTCCAAAATGAAAATCTGAGAAAAACACATATAAAATTTGTAAAGACATAAAACAGAAACTAATAATGTCTGTAAATCTCTAATTTTAAGCTTTTTTTTCCAACTGAAGAAGGTTTAAAAAAACATGTAATTTTTTATGGGCAAAAAAACGTTTTAACCTATGCTTATATCATACAGGCAATCTCTGACTGCAATGTAATGGGATTAATAATAAATCATTATTATTGTTGTTTCTAAAATTAATAACTGTATGAATCAAACCTTAATTTTACTTTTTACATATTCAACATAGAATAAGTCAATTGTCATAAAATACTTTGACACTATTGGTACTGCAATTCATGGTTAGCTGTTCTTTTGATAAAGGTTTAATTTTTTTATGATGTAGTTATCTTTTTTTGGATCATGTCAAGAAAAGGATTTAAATTAATTATTTATAAAACATTTTTAAAAAATTTGGGCTTTAAATAGAATAACGTAGTATGTATGTCACCGGCAAAAATTGAACGGATTCTATAGAATGCCAGGCATTGTAAGAATTCCTAAAACAGCAGGCAATGTATGAAAATTCTTATTTCAAACACTGCCTAGGCATTCTATAGAATGCCTAATGAGAAACCGGCAAAGTATAAAAAAACACTCCCATCGTTTTGAATATTGTGAGCAAGGCAACAAAAAATTTTAAAGTGTGCCTAGGTTCGAATTTGCTGTTGCAATTGTGGTTTGTTCGGGGGTGTCAAAAATAATTTTTTCTTAAACTTGTTCAATAAAAAATGGTTTTTTCCCCCTGCAGCAACGTCCCAACCCCCGCAGGGTGTAGTAAAAAATTTTGAAACCGATCTACGGGATAAATAGGTTAGAAAGATTCTATCAATTTAAAGTTGGGATTCTGAGTTATTTTACTTGTTCATGAATCTATTTGACTACTGACACGAAAAAAATTTTTTAGATTTCTGAAAGAACTTTCAGCCAAATACAAAAAACATTGCATGTTATGATATTGAACTGTACATCCACCTGTATGAATATTTCCAGAAAAAAAAAGAAAAAAATTTTTTGGAAAGGGAAATTTTTGTGAAAATTTTGGGGTTTTTCTGAATGCCAATATATTGGCACTTGCAACAAGTGGGAAAGATGGTTTCATCGACTTGAAACGTCTGAAGGAATTTTTTAAAAAAAGTATATGGTAGTTTTTCTTTGTGCCCTAAGAACTTGCTTAGAATTAAAAATATTCCTGACCATGATATTTTTTCGTTGCTACTTCAAATGAAAGCGGCGAAGGATTGTCAAATGTATGGCCCAAACCAAAAAAAAACCAAAATAAGAATGGGCTTTTTGTGAAAAAAAGTTAGAAATGTATTCCAAAATGCCAAAGTGCCATGTTGCAATAAGTTGATTAATTTTGTTTTTATCTTTTTTTTGAAAATGTTGTTTCTGTTTAAAAAGAAAGACATAAATTTTTTTTGGTACAACTTTTTTTTTTCTTTTCTTTTTTTGAATAGTTTTTAACGAAACTCTATTATTTTGTCAAAATAACATTTGAATTTTTAGAAATGTACGTCATTGATAAAATGCCTTATCATGACCTTATTTCAATTTTTCCAAAAACTTTTTTTAGTCATTCTAAAAGCCTAGGAAAAATTTGAAATATTCATTTTTGATACTTTGCCAAAAAACCCCGGGGGCATTTTATACAATGAATTTCATACTTTGGGTAATATATATATATATAATATACATTACATAGTTCAAAAAAAAAAGTATGTTAACACTTGAATTAATGAAATTATATATGATGTATAAAATAACATTTTTGTTCTAAGAGATTTCAGCCTTTTTTAGTATATGTTTTTTTTATGAATAATTTTGTTGTAGTTCATTGAAGATATTTAATGAACGCAGTAACTCATTTATAAATCAATACAAATAATTGGATTTTAAAAATATGAAAAAGCCAACGAGCTGATTCTTTGGGATGACAAAAAAGAAGAGGAAAAAATTCTTTGGGAGGAGTAGAAATTACTTTCAAGCAGCTAAAGGAAACACATTAACCTCTAGAATGCACAAGTTTTTTTTGCATAATGTACGATGAGAAATTTTTTGGTTTTTGAACGTAAGAAGGGCTAACGGGAAAACAGTCGAAAAACCCACGGGGGTTTTTCCCCCCTCCATTGTGGAGGGACCAAGGGGGGAGACACGATATTTTTTTGTCTTTAGTTTATGTCTTTTAAATGGAATTTTAATACACAGTTTTTCGTATTTTTTTGAATACCGAAATAAAAAACATTAATTTAAAAAAAAAAAATAAAAAATTGGGTTAAAAAAAGTTTTAAACAATTTATAAAAAAGTGCTCTAATAATTTTCACAGAAAAAATGACTTTCTTTTAAAAGATTCTATCGAAACTTATTATGTTCTTGATGAGTATTTTTTTGGAAATTCAGAAATTCAAATTTGTACAATTTGTTTCTACCATCTACATTTTTAAACGGGATAAAACATAATGTAGCCTATTTTCTGGTTTCTACATTAAATGAAGCTGTTATTTGGTTATGAAACACACAAATGCAAAATTAAAAAAAATGTTTGAAATGAATTAGAAAGGAGCTTTTAAATTTCTTTGAGACCAAAATCGTTTTAACCTACAATTTTTTAATTATATAGAAGTAATCTCATTGTTATCGAATGACCTTAACATCAAATTATTATTATTTTACTAAAATCAATAACAGTAGAGAATTAAAACTTGAATTTACATTTATATGTACAAATAGAATACGTCAGGTGTATTGTTTGCGACCTTTTTCCGTGTAATTCAGAATTCAGGAATACGTAATTATTCGAATCTCGGCGTACACATGAACAATGAATAGTGAGTGAGTAAATTAACGCGCCGCACTGTTCAGCTAAAAGAGGGCTTTTGTTCCAAATGTTAAAATTTATTGAAGCACCAGATTTATTCTCTCTTTAAAAGCATTTTTTTTTCCCTTTTTATTATATGTATTAATTAAATTTTAATTCAATTAAAGTTTTTTTCTTGGTTTTAAAAAAACCATACTTCACCTTTAGTTAGAAATTTAAAAAGTTTAAAATAAAAAGATTATACCACCGTCATCAAATTGGTAAATCTGCAAAAAATTTACTTTCATTTACTTCAACAAGGAGAAGAATCAAAAGAAGTTATTGTAATATCTTGGGGGAAATTTATCATCTTCTTAGGGGTTTGACGAAAGCCCCCCCCTTTATGTTTTCCCCACGACACAAAATATATATATACACAGGTGTGCAAAACTTAAGCAACAATGTAAAATTTAGCAGATAGCCATGAAATTGCAGAAAAAAGGGGGTCTGAGATCAAAAGAGGGAACACAAGTCAGTAGAAACGTCATGGGCAAATATCAGGAACAAAACGTCGAAGCGATGTGAGCGTATTAAAACGCTTTGGGTGTCGGCGCGCACTGCTCAACAGTAGAATGAAATGAAGGAGGGGACGCAATTCACCATATTTTCTGCAAGTGCCATAAGTCAGTTCGTGAAATATGGGTAGAAAAAATCACCTGGACGACTTCACACGTGGAAGAATGATCGGAAACTGGGGGGGGGGTACGTCACCAGTGTAGCTGCAGGTTCGGGGTCAACAAAGTGGGTTCGCGCGCTTGGAAAAACGTTCCGCCCAGGGCAGTGTTGAAAAGGGTTTGGGGTGGCCGCCCCAGGACACAACCGCAGGGGATGACCGATATATCATCCTGCAGGCGAAAAAACTTGACAGCAGCCGCAAGCGCCATTGTTCGAAACTCTGCGAACAGTCGACAAGGGAGCGGTTTACTTGGACGCCTTCAAAAAGGGGGCCCCCCGTCCTGAACGCTGCCTCCGTTGAAAGAAACCACCGAAGCCACCCTTTCAGTGGGCCAGAGACAAAACTGGACAAGCTGGAGTCATTCCTTTTTTACGGATGAGGTCGGGTTTAGACCGAAACGATTCTCAATGCTTTTGATTTGGAGAGATCGGGACCCGGTTTTATCCCGTAACATCAAAGGGAAAGCATCGTTACGGTGGTCCTGGGGTTCTTGTCGTGGTATTATGCTGAACGGGGGAACTGACTTTACATTTCCGACAGGGGTCTGAACCCGGGGGTCGCTATTGTGGGGGGACTTCTTCCCATTATCTTTTCCCAGGTGCCATTGGCCCAGACTTCATTTTTATGGATGACAATGCGGCCACATCGCACTCTTTGCTGTTGAGGCTGCTGGAAAGTGAAGATATCACTCGAATGGATTGGCCGCTGCTCCCCAGATTTAAATCCCATCAAACATGTGTGGGATGCTTTGGGGAGACGTATTGCCCACGCTCACATCATCCATTTCAACCAACAACTCAAACAGATGCTGATTGAGGAATGGGCACTCTTACCTCAAAATGTTGCACCAGCTGGTTCTGGTATGCGAAGACGGTGCAAAGCAACCATTGTAGTAAGGGGGCATATACCATATTAAAGAACATCTGCTTGTTGTTCTTCCTGTTGGATAGACAATCATGAGTCACGATACTATGCGTTCAATAAAGCTTGTTTTTGTTTGATTCCATACCGTATGCGTTTTATTCCTTTTTCAGCGCCGATGCTTTCGTCATCCTTAACGTACATAATACTCTCCCTCATTTCAGAATTTCATGTCTCTCAGATGATTTTTCGTGAAGTTATGGCAATAAACCCACCTGTTGCTTAAGTTTTGCACACCAGTGTATATATATATATATATATAGCATCTAAGGATAAAAATATTATCTAATGTAGATAAAATTCTCAATTTCGTATTTAAAGCCATAACTTAAATAACAATTAACTCTGATTAATTTAGATATACAAATTTTTAAGCTGAAAGATTAAAAAAAACTTTTTCACATTAGGTTTCAAGTATACTATTATAGGAAAACAATTTTTAGAATAAATTAGAAAAATAATGAGGGAAAAGTAATCATCAGCTGTGTGTCATGAATAAAAAAATAAATTTTATTATTCTGATGTTCAGAATATAATATTAAGTAAAACATTTTTTTTATTTTTGGTCTTATATTATATAGTATATAATGGAGTTTATATAGTAATATAATGGAGTGTATAAATCCATCGTACGTTATTGTATTTTATTATTAAAATACTATGAAGAGCCAATTTCATAAGAAATCAAGAAAATTTTTTTCCTTGTACTAGAGATATCACGTTTTATATTGAAAATTATTTTTATTACAAATATCAAAAAAAATTTCCTTTCAACTATCATAAAACAACATGCATAGTTTTTGAAATACGAAATATTAAGCGATCTTTAGCCATAACACATTCCAGTAATTCAAAATCCTAGGTCAAAGCTCGAAAGAGCTATCCAATCTGGTCATCTTCCCCCTCCAACGAATATTTTTAGAAAATAATGGGGAGTAAGGCAGAACCCGTGTGCAATGACGTAGTCTCAAGGTCCCGGGTGGCCTTATATTCTTTACTTTGCGATCCCCCTTTTTTTCATGGAAAAAAAGCAGAATTAAAGTTTCTGAAGTGATTAAAGTCATTATTTGTGTAGAAAAATAATTCTTTTTCATAAAATATAGTATTGTGACGTCTTCGATTGGGGTGAACCTCACCCATCTATTCAAGCGAAGTTTTATGGCTCCAAACAGACGTTAGGTGACAAGAGCACGTGGTTATGGGGTCATTGTGTATTGTCTGACCTCGGACAAACGCAGCCATCGAGTCTGGAATTTACAATAACCAAAGAGTGCCGGTGACAATAGGTTGACGTATAGGCGAAGCCTGTATGAAAGTCGGTGCCGAGTGAATGGGGCTATAAGGCCCAGGTAGTGTGATGAATAGGAGTTTCAGAAGTTGGATGAGAATTATGGCGCCCTTAGATTCCAGACAGACGAGGAATGTGTTTGTGTTTGCCGCACAAATGGGAGACGAATGTGGCCAGGGGACGAGAGCAGACCTTTTTTTTTGGCCTGCCAATGAGGAAGACGAGGGGCGTGTTGTGGACCCGCTCCTGGTGTTTAAAAGGGGTGGATTTTGAGGAGAAAAAGGGACGGAGGAAGAGGAAAAAAACTTGGAGATAGAGCCCTGGATGGAAACAGAGAGATAGAGCACTAAATGGAAAAATTGATGTAGAGCCCTGGAGGGAGAAAACTGGATAGGAGCCCTGAAGAGAAAAGAAAATAGCGGGTGCCTTTCGGAAAAAAGGATTGAACTCCCGAGGAAAAAACTGTCCGCTCGGCTTGGCATATTTATTGGACTTTTTAGTAATATATGAAGCTATTAAATACTGTTTTAATTTTAAAATGAGGCTGAGACAAATTTTTTTGTTTGCTAACTACTGACGACGTTACAGTATTATTAATGTGTATTTAAGCAGCTTAATACACACCATAATTTTCTTCTAAAACAAAGTTAATTTGACTTTGTACTTAGAATGCATACACGTGGCACCATCTGCAGCCATTATATTAAAGCTTGCCAAACATGGCGTCAGAAAATTCTAGAAGCAAGGATATATGTATTTTTCGCAATTTTAAAATTTTCTAGACAATAAATGACTTTTCTACATTTCATGGTGAATACAATATAATACAATATATACACCTATATAATGTGATTTCATTGTGCTGTGTCCATACCACGTGATTACAAGAAATACTAGCGGTTAGCTGAACTACACGTTTGGAAATATATTTGCATTCAGTTGTAAGTTGTCCACAGACGATTTCAAGCACGTGCATCCCGTTTAATATCTATTTGAGGTAAGTTGTAAATATTTTCGAATATTTTAGAAAATGCTTGACATTTTCTTAAATGTGTAATTTTTAAAGTATTTGAAAAAATGAAGACAAATATAAACAACATTGTATTCGCTCTTGTATGTATTTCTGAGTACTTTATATAATGTTTATATATGCGACTCGATAAATTGCGTTTCTTCTGCAACAGGATTTTCTTTTAAGACAATTTTCCAAGAACATTTGCATTAGATGATTTAAAAGCTAATGTTTAGTATTAATTTTCCTATTGAAAAAATGCGGTTGAACCTTATTTGAAAGATTACGCATTACATAGGTGGTTATTCATAAAATGATGTTACCACATGAAGGGCAGAATATTGTTACTAATCTTTTGTAAATGAATTTTTTTCATCAGAAGGTATTTGTACAACACTGTATTTAGTTTACTATTTCTTATTTTTTTGAAAAATAAGCCCATTATTTTTATAACATATTTTTTTAATGAAATTAATGGAGTATTCCTTTTTTGAAATGAGTACTTATTATATCTATCAGTATTCATTTTCAGAATATCTCCTACAATAATTTTAGAAAAAAAGTTACAAATAAAAGATAATATTTGGACACATTTTTTGGAATGAAGCGCATTAATGTATTTTGATTTTATTTGTACGAGAAAAAAAAGTTTCGCTTAAAGCTAGCTTTGCATTACAATAAGGTTTCGAAATGAACTATGCTTCTTATCTTACAACTTTGGCCAGTTTTTCGATATTTTCGACCGATGAAAATTTTGATCTTTAAGGCGGAAAGCAACCGAATGATCTCCAAAACATGTCTATAAACCGAATGATATCTCGGATATTTAAGGCTCCCTTCACACCAAACGATTCCGAGTCTGTTGCGATCTTTCCTATTCACAGCGATTCTGAATGAACAGAGATTTGCCTTCACACCGTCACGGATCAATCATTCTTCCATCAGTTGCTGTCGAACATGGTTGCTGTTTTAAATGCTTTAAGACGATTCACGTTTCAAGCTATTAATTTCACAACTATATCCTTATTCATTTTTTTTTAAATTGAAATATATAAAACAAAAAATATAAGAATGGTTTTATTCATTTATTTTTCTATATTTTGCCTGTTCGTATGAAGTGTAATTATAGTCTGAAAAGTAGTAACAAATAATAAATATGTATTGCAACTATATTATAATGCAATACTTTTACAAAAATATATCTTAATGTTTTAAAAGACATTTTCATATGTTGTTATATACTACAGCTTTTGTATCAAATAACAACTATTTTTTGATTATGTATTTAAAAATGGTTTTCTAATACATTAATGAATTAAAAATTTTACAAGCCATTTACATTTTGTTTGTTTCGTACAACAAAATTTGATATCTATGTAGTAATAAAACAAAATCTTTTTAAAAAACTAAAATTATCGACAATATTGGTATTTTATTTTAGCATTATTATAAATATTTAATTTTTTTCTCTCCCAAAATTAAATAAATTCTTCAAACATTTTTCAGAATATTACCTCCTCTTCCCCCTTCCCCCGAAAAAAAACACATTTTGCTTTTAAGTATTAAAAACTAAAGAATAAGGATTCCAAATTTCTAAAATTGAATTAAATATGCTTGCTCTACCTCACCGCTAACCATGTTTCTTTAAGTTGCGTTTAATTTGTATTTTGAAAACGTTTCTCAAAGCTTGATTTTTAAACAGGTGTGAAAAAAAGCTTTTAATCAAGAGTTTTCGAAAAAGTCAACTTTTGAAATTGACTTTCGCATTGTGAGTAAGAACAAAAGAGTGAACAATTATTTTAAAATACAGTTTCAAAACAAACTTTATTTCAACCTATAAATAAGATTCAGTAGTAAGGAATTAAATTTTTTCTTCAATTCGCCAAATGTTCTTGCAAACAACCCCCTCCCCATAAGTAAGGAAGGAGTAACTAGGGGGTTGAGGGAAGGGGACTGCTTTTAAGCACGAAACCTGTTTGGAATCCCCCTTAACTAAGAAACCGTGGTTTGGTCAGGCTTCCATAGGGACAGGAATGCATTCTATGTCTATACCACGTGCTTAAAAGAATTGTTGGGTGAGCTCTCCCCACTTTTACATGTGTCCACAGTCAGTAGTGTCCTTCTGCTGCCGAAAGGAAGAAATTGTTCCAAGGATCATTTCAAGCACGTGCATATCTTATCTATTCAAATCGACTTGAGGTATGTTGTAAATATTTTTAAAAATTTAAGAAAAGGCTTCTGAAATTTTTTTAAATGTATGATTATCAACTGGTTTGAAATTATTGAGATAAATATGAAACGCGTTGAATTCTCTTTTATAGGTATTTCTGAGCAGATTTATGATGTTGTTTCCGTTAAATTACATTTCTTCTGCAACTGGGTATTATTAAGACGTTTTTCGCACAATATTTGTATAAATTGACTTTAAAGCTGATGCGTAGCATTAAATCTTCTATAGGGGTTAAATTTTATCAATTGAAAAATTACTTCCGAACTATTTTTGAAAGAACATATATTGCATTGGTGATAATTCTTAAAATAATGTTTCCGCATGAAGTGATGCAAAAATTGCTACAACTTTATTGGAAGTGAATTCTTTCTGCCAGAAGATTTTGTGCAACACTATAACCAATTTTATATTATTTATTTATTCGACTCAGGAAAAAATAAAGCTGTTTCTTATGAAGCAATTTCTTTTCGATAAAAATTAATGGAAAATTCCTTTTATAAAATGAGTGCAGATCACATTTATCAGTTTTCGTTATTAGAATGTCTCCTAATAATAATTTAAGAATAAATGTGTTAAGCATACAAAAATTTTCAATATTTTTCTCGAAAGAGGAGTATGCACTTTTTAATGCCATTTTAGGAAAGTTATATATTTTTTTTCAATGGATTTTGATATTATATTCATAATATTCGATAGGAATTCGCTCAATACTATTAACAGAAAGGGGAAAGGTTAGTAGGGAAGAAATCACGTTAAGCCCCACTTTTATATAAATTACTTTATATATAAGAACTCTCCTAATTTAGCAATGTTTATAATACCGCAGCATCCATATATGTTTTAAATTCTAATATTTCTATGAATTATAATAACTTTCAAAATTCTGATACCTTTTTAAAATTCCATCTTTAGTGTTCTAATGATTTATGTTTCTACAGTAGAAAATATGAACTCTTTTTTATATATATGCAGACAGACCTATGTATAACAAAGTCAGTAAATCTCGAAACAGAGTTCGTTACATGGTTAATTCGTTATATAGAGGTTTATTTCTCATTTTTTTTGAAAACCGATAAGACAAATTTCAAATTCATAAACGCTACATATTTTAAAAATGTTGTTATTGACACCTTTTTGTAATTTTTTAAAATATATATTTATTTTATGTATCTTACCTATCAAAAAACTGCAAGAAATGTTTGTTGACGCATTTATCCACTTACTGACGAATTCATTTTTTTCTTTGATACTTAAGCATTACGTTTTGACATTTTTAAGTTTCAAGAAACGAAGTTACCAGTACGGCAGATCAACACTATAAATGAACAGAGACTAGTTCAAGTGAAAGGGAATATCGAAGATGTATTCCACTTGTAACACAGAGATCTGGGATAAACTATTTATTTCACAGTAAAAAAATCATCAAAAAATATTCCATTACAATTAATCTGCAAAAGATTAGAGCCGATTTAGAGTCTGTTTCTTTGCAATGTCTTATATATAACTCGCATAAACATAATTAAATAGAGTAATCCTTTAGAGAGAAGTCCTATAGATATGATAGCCAAAGGAAACTCAGTTCCCTCTCGGTAATTCCACCCTGAGTTTGGGTGAGCTCGCTGGCTCTATGTTCGTCGTGCGGTTGCTGATTCGAAGTCCACCTTAATTCACGGACTCTCAAGTCTATCGCTAACGAGAGGCCTCTTATCGTTTTTTCTCAAGTCAAAATCTGATCCTGGTACCAAACGCTCTCCCTTTATAAGCCTCTCGTTTCTCACGGTCACTCATCGCCTACCCTCTTTGATCTCTTGTTCATCAGCCACATATAGCGGGAGACTCTGGACGCATAGTCTTAGTTCTATCTTCTCAGATGTGCTGTCGTCACAGATCCGTGAGAACCCAAAAACACATTGTACCGGTGTCTCTTTTAACTTTCGGACTCGCATGGGAAAAAATGTTTAGAATTTCTGACCACTCGTTTGCGAAACTTTTTCCCAGCAATTAGGGAAACGAACGGAATTTTCCCACGTTTGTCGGCGTCCCCTCTTAGCAATTAGGGGAAAGAGACTGGGTACATCACACATATAATATGGTAAAAGATTACAATTCTTGGATGAAAGGCCCTGAATTATATTGCTCTCGACGAGTGACGCACCTAATGAAACCAGTTTAAGATTTATGACCAACATAAGATGTGTTAACAAAAGAGAATAACTTGAAATGTCCAGAAATACTTCGAAAATGTGAAGAAAAAAAAATGAATAACAAGAGAAAAAGGTCGTCATGAGGAGGTTATTTTACGACAAAAATCGTGAAAGATTTTGATTCCAGGAAAAAGTTCACTGTAGAGAAAATTTCGCAATAGAGAAGTTCGTCTGTGTGTGTGTATATATATATGTATATGTATATATTATATATATATATATATATAATATATACATATACATATATATACATATATATATATATATACATATATATATATACATACATATATATACATATATATAGATATATACATATATAAAGTTTGTTTTATATATAGGAGCTGCCCTAAGTCAGCAATGTTTATAGTACTGTAGCGTCGATATCTCTATTTATATATTTTTAAATTCCATTATATACTTTATAATTATCCTTTCTAACATCTTTTTTCTGGTTTTCTTACAATTTACTGGTTTTTGGGGTTTCAAAAATTGTATACCTATATTATTCATCTCTATATAGTAGGAAATTTTATCTCTCTCTATATATAATTACTCTATATATCCAATATATATATATACATATGTATAGTTTTTGGCAGTTGGTATTCTAATAATTGATAGTATTTTATAATACGTTAAGCTAGTTTTTTAACAGAATAATACTATAGAGATGATGAACACAGTAGATAATGACAAAGTTTTGAATGTAGGTCATTGTAGAGATTCAACGGGAGTTTATAATACATATAATACTAGAGTATTCTGGAATAAGGAATACTTTAGAATAGAATTCTTTAATTCTAAAAGAACTTTAATTCATTGCAATAATGTTTTTAATAACTTTAAAGCTTTCAAATAAAATAGAGACTTAGGGAAGCATCATAATAGTAAATTTGGCAATAAAAAAATTCCCTTTTACAAAAGATGTTACAACAGAAGATGTAAAACTTGTAAAATGATTCATAATGATCAAATTAAAGACGAATCTAAATTTACACTCTGTAAGACATATAACTGTATTTACTTGTTGACATGTAATAAATGCCAATTTAGGTATATAGGGCAGATATCTAAAAAAATTAATATTAGAATTAATCAACACAGGTCGGATACTAAATACTTAAATAGTATTAAAAATTCAAATAAAATATAAATACGACACTTTAGTACACATGGTTTTGAACATGCCTCACTTAATATTATTAAAGGTTATGGTGGGAAAATTACTATATTAAATATTATAATGTAGTTTATCCTTATGGACTAAATGTATTACACCAAGGAAAAAAAATTCTAAATATCATTAAACAAAATTCTCATGATTATTATTAGAACAATGAGATTAGTAAAATAACTAATAAAAGAAAAGCTAGAGGGGCTAGAAATAAAAGATTAAGTAGAGACAAAAAAGACTTACAGATGGTATTATAGATATTTGTAACAGCTTTGATAACAATTTTAGCATAAAACACATTAAATCGTTCATTTTTGGACTCAGAGGGACAGAATTATGTATTACAGAAGATGTACTTCAGATAAAATTAAAGATTGGCGTGCTTTGCTGATTATAAAGGACATTCACAAATTTTTGAAACAGAAGCATAACATAAAAGTTAATGCAAATAAAGTTTATCAAATAGAATAGTGTACATTATTATACATGAATAAATAATATGATAATATCAATTTTTCAGGGATTTTTAAAAAACACATGTCATTTTTCCCAAATCAAAATATTGCTATTAAAAAAAGCTTTTAAATACAGTAAAAGAACAGTAGATCAATTTTTAACTATAATGTAGCTATAAAGCCGGAAATTTTAATATGTAATTTTAATGAATTTAAAGAATTCATAGATAAACATTACCAGTATGTTGTTACTGGTGACCACAATATTGTAAAAGACAATCTTAGAAATACACTTACTTCCAAAAGTTAAGCACGGAGAGGAAAATGCTAATTTCCGGAAGCCAATCAGAATTGAAGAGGATGCAATTCGCTGCAGAGGTAGATGGAAGTATGCAATATTGGGGAACAGCACCCGCTTTCATGTCAAGAAATATGCAAAAGGGCAGTTTTATAAGAAGCCAGCTTTTTGAAGGGGTTTCAGAAGTTGAATTGTAAGTGCTGATAGAAGGTGTTTAGAACTTTCAATTGTTGTGTTTCAAGATTTGTTTCAAGACATACGGGTTTCTATGACTTTCCGGAAAGAAGAAGATTCTTGGGGCGCTGGCGTGCTGTGGGGCGCATTGAAGCAGGGCAACCGATCACAGATGTTGCTCTTTTCTTCGGTGTTCATCATTCTGTAATTTCATGTTTATGGAAACAATTCCAAACCACACAGAAAGTTGTCCCAAGGGTTACAACCCCCTCGGAAGATCGATATATTGCTATTGTAGCCAAGCGGAATCGCTGAGCACCCTCCACACGATGACATCTATGGTTATAGTGTCCATTGGTAAGGCTATATCTGCAGCTATTGTACGCCGAAGATTACATATGAATGGACTGTATGCCCGGGTACCTCGAGTTTGTGTTCCTCTATCCGTCCAATCAAGAGGGGCATGATTAAAGTGGTGCCGTGAACATGGCAATTGGACTGTGTTTGACTAGGGCAATGTCATGTTTACTGATGAGTCAAAATTTGCTATGGAGCCAGATGACAAACGTATAAGGATATGGCGTAAACAAGGAACACGCATTCAGCCCCAAAAACATCACCGAACATTACGCATTCCGAGGCGGAAGCATTATGGTGTGGGCAGGGATTTCATTAGGATACCGCCCCGACCTGCACATCTTTAAACGGGGTTCTGTGACGGCTGTCCGGTATCGAGATGAAGTCCTAGAACCCTTTGTTAAATTGAACGCTGCAGCAATTGGTACTACTTTTGTTTTAATGGACGATAACGCACGTCCCCATAGAGCTGACATCGTCGATGACTACCTGGAGAGAGAAGAGATTGCCTCGTGTGGCGTGGCCAGCATATTCGCCCGACCTTACTCCCATTGAAAATCTTTGGGATGCTCTCGGCCGTGCAGTATCTTCACGTTTCCCACCTCCAGCCACTCTTATTGAGCTGGAAACTGCTCTACAAGAAGAATGGCGATTGCTTAATTCTGCGGTGGTTGACCACCTAATTGAAAGCATGGTCAGAAGGTGTAAACTTTACAAACAGATGAGGGGGATCACATACCCTATTAATGTCCTTTTTTTCATTTTATGCTGTTTATTTTCACTTTGTACATAATTCTGTTTAAGTCTCCAGTATGACATTATCTGATAACTTACAAAAATTTAATATTGTTTTCATTTCGGTATATAATAATTGATTTTGTCTTATGTATAAATATATATGCTACTTTACTGCCAAATTTTGTGTCAATCAAATAAGTATTTGTTGAATTTCTTGCATTTTACATCTTCGTGCTTAACTTTCGGAAGTGAGTGTATAATGAATAAAGGTACTGCTTTTAGACTACTGATTTCCAATAATAATAAAATTTTAAAAAATCAGTTAAATGTTGATATTGCGCAATTCATTTACAAAATAGGTATTAAATATAGTATGCCTATAGAGGTATTCAAAGAATTCAAAGGTAATACCACACAACATCTTAATTATAACTTTGGTACAAATAATAATATCTTTTTAATGATATTAAAAATCAGATTATAAAATTGCAAAATAAATTTATTATAGTTTTTGCTAGTGCCAGGAAGATTTTGCCTTCATATGTAAATACCAGTGGCGCACACAAGGGGGGTGGGGGTCCGGACACCCCCCAAAGCCCTCGATTTTTTTCCATTTGGTAATAATTCTAAGTATATAATACGTAAAATTTAATTAAATATTTGTTATTAATGATTAATTTTATTAATTAATGCTAATTATTTATTCAATAATTAGTTTTTTACTGTGTTTTGTTCCTGAAAACTGACAAAATCAAAAATAGCATGATACAAGAATGGTGAACTTTCAACCCCGGACCCCCTCCCCCCTTTAAAAATTCCTGTGTGCGCTACTGGTAAATACTTGTATAGTTTAATGATCAACAAATATTTTGATAATAATACAAGTCATCAGTTTCTGATAGAAAAATAAATAATCGCATTTTGGCTTTTCATAAGCAACTAAGAATATAAATTAATAATAATTTTAAATTTCATCAAATATTTCATACTCCTAAATTGCATAAGGACCCAGTCAATTTTAGGAGAGTTACTAATGGTTTTAATACATATATATAAGTAAATCAGGCAAAATTCTACATGAAATATATAACAAGATATAAATACCCTTAAATCCCCAAGCATACTTAAAAATAGTAAAAAACTTATCGCACAAATTTTTTTTAAAAAAAAGATTTCTTCAGTTTATAGTTTAGATTTGAAGATCTTTTTAACTCTATAATATTGATGAAATGATAAATATACTTTTAAAATTACATACAGATGTAATCAAAGAATTTCTACGCCGGTTACATCAAATCGTCTTTAATTCATGGTTTTCGAATTCCAACTCATGAACATTCAAATATATTGCAGTTACAATCATATCAAACATTTAATAGTATAACAATGACGAGAGGTTAGCGCGAGCAGAAATTGGCATCCGCTTTTCTCGCCGAGATGGCAAACCGACTTTTTGCCAGCTCGTGCTCGAAAAGAGTGCGTACTATTTTCCATCTTTTACCATTCTCGTTTCAAAGATAATTTATTTAAAAATGTTAATTATGATAGATTTGGCTCTCTACTTAAAGAGAACTATATGTATTATAATGATAACTATTATCAACAGATTAAAGGTTTGTCACAAGGTGGCTCTCTGCTAGCAACTGTCTTGACAATTTTTATATTTAAATTATTTTAAAATGAGTTTTATTAATAACTCTGAATATTACATTTTTCATTATATAGATGATATTATCATCTTTAGCAAGCAAGAAAATTTTAAACCTAACACTAATTTTTATCCACAATATCTTAACTTAATACAGACAGATAGTAACCACAATGAAGCAAATTTTCTTGACATAAGTGTCAAATTAAATGATAATGTAATAGTTTCTAATATTTATGATAAAAGAGAAAAATTTAATTTCAATATTATAAAAGTTCCTCATTGGGTGAATAATGTACCTGTTTCTATATTCAGAAATATTGTTATTAATTATAATTTCAATAAATTACTAGTTTCAAAAAAGTCAAAAAAGAAAAAGAAACTCTAAACATTTCACTAAATATTACCTATTTCAGATATACCCAAATAATTTTATTACTGGTTATTTAAATAAAGAAATTCTGAAAGTAAGGATTAAAATTCCTAAGAATAATATAAATTTATCATTTTTCTTAGATATAGTTACCTCCATACTATAATTTTAGATAAAATTACTTATTATTATTTTTAATTCATATATAACTCTAGTGTCACCAAAGTTATGGTAGTTTCTAAACTCTCTTTTAAATTTTTTTATTTCTATTATTTTCTTACTTTTGTTAAGTGCTACAATTCAGCCATTTCCATGCTTTGAATTTGCATTTGGGTTCAGAATCTGGCAATAAGTTATTTATTGTACTCATATTTAACGTGTGCTCTGCATTTTCGAATGCAATTTCTAGGTAAGTTAACTTTTTCTTGTAAAGGATATAGATATTCTATCCATTATTTTCAATAGGTTTTTGCTCAATGCATTTATTTATAATATAGTGTTTTTAAAATTTCAAAATATTTCATAAATAATTAGTTTTTCCGTTTAACATATAAAGGGAAAGCAAATTTATCATTACGGTATAGGAGAAAAAAGGCGAAACACATTTTATTAAGAAAAAATGTGTCAACTCGAATAAAAAAATGCAGTGTGATAAAATAAATGAATCTCTACAGATTAGTAAAGCCATAATATAATATTAATGCTTGAGCTATTTTATATCTGAAAAAGTATTCCAAATTTGGTCCCTATTCTTTTAACATTAGCCGAAAACCACCTTAATTTGTCACCTTAATTTGTAGTTTCACATTAGTTTCTTTAAAATTGGCAAATAAATGAATCATATAGGCTATGTCTTTTTCGAGTTTATTAAATTCTGTCTGAAATCAGTGTAATTGCCTTCCAGAAAATCCAACACTGCATCAAAGAGCACATAAAGTCGATTTAAACATGCTCTTTTCTAACTCTCATCCAGTATAGTGGTGAGTGAAGCTGACTGTGGTGCCGTAGGGCCGCAGTCAGCCGTAAATTTCCTTCTATCCTTTGTAATGTATGACTCATGCTTACTTCTGTAAGCCTACTTGTGATACTTTATGGTGCACGGGGATTTATAAATGTTCCAAATAATAAAATTATAGATACACTTTTAGATAACTTACCTATTTCTGTGTAAAGTAGTAAGCGTTTATAGTCTTCGCTCTTTTCGAAACAAGTTGAACAAATAATCTCTCAATGAAAACATTTGTGTGTGATTTGGATTTCATTAACTGCTCTATTAATCCATGCCTTAGTGTTCACTAATAATTTTTGCTACTAAATGATGTCGTTGAATGACACAAAGTACAAAAATTATATTTAGTACAACTATTTTTAAGTATGCAAAATAGTCTCGATATCTTCCTGCCTTTGCCGGAACACCATCAGCAGGAACAGAAATGATATTAGTCAAGGGTACCGCTTTTAAATCGTAAAATCTTTTTAAAACCAATATCCATATGATATTGAGTCACAAATTTCACATTTTTATACAGTATACTAATTTTTCTTTTCTTTCTTTCATTTCTAGTTCTATTTTGAAATTCAATAACACGACACACTCGAAGAAAGAGACAAGTTTTCAGATTTTTCAAATAAATTTTCTCGGACAGACATTTTTTTAGAGATCACCATTTTTCTCAGTGCAGTGCAAATTCATAATTACAAAGGCCTTTTGAAATGTCATTTTAAAATTGACATTCGATAACTTTAGAAAGATAATTGTGTATTGTCGGTATTTAATTACTTTTGAGATTATCAGATAATAAAACACCGCCATGTTGACACTTAAAGAAATTATTCAAGTGAATTTAGCAGCTCAATTTATGAACGATTTAGATACCAGACAAATAATAATTTGTACCAAATACGAAATATGGAGTGAAATCATAAGGAAAGAAACATCAGCTTTGTGTATTCCACTCACCTTGCAAGAGGATATTATTGCCTCGATAAAACCTATCAAATCAGAAATTTGTAATTGGCTGTATGATCACAATGGAATTTTCACTAAGAAGCAAGAAGACTCTTTGAAGTTTTGCTTTAATGCAGATGGAGAAGTGGATCGAGACAAAACTGCCGATTTATTAATTCATTCAGAAGGGTTGGGTGTGCGAACACGTTTCGTTTTAGCTTGTCAGTATTGGTCTAGTTGGAATGTGCTTGCTTTTTTTAAAAATTTACAGGACTTTGAGAGGGAGCAAATTCTATACAAGTATTCAACAGCAAACGAGGACTTAAACTTGTATGAAAAAAATGCTGTACAATGGATTAAAGATTACAAAGAAGGAAGTATCATTAAATCTAGGAGTTGGTGCTATCGAATATTATAATTGGAATTACGTATCTCTTCAGAGTCGCCTTTTGGAGGATCTAACAAAGGAGGAACGTTATATTGTTTTAGATAATATAATTGAAAAATCATCTTGTTTACGCGTAGACTACTTTTGTCTTTCGAAGATGAGTGCTAATCATCGTGAAAATGTGCTAAAACGTTATCCTCTGATAGTTGTAAGCTTTTACTTAGGTGTTAGAAAGCACAGACTTTTTATGGATGCCGTCAATAAAGTATGGGATCGTCTGCCAGAGAAACATTTTCTTTGTTTATTACACATCATTATCTGTCACAAAATTTTATTGTTGCTGAAAGACTTTGATTATGTGAACCTTTTACGAGAGTTCTGGTACAGAAGCCCAGGTAATTTCAAACAATATGTAGAAAAAACAGACATTTTCGAGATAGTGATGAAAATACTTAAGAATGGTTTTTTCCCGAATCGTGTAACAAGAAACTTTTTTTTACATGATAGTAGTAGTAGTATAAACAACGCAAAAAGTTGTTGTGATAAAATGAAAGAAATCTTATAGTATCAATAAATTTTATTTTTAATTTTGAGGTTACTTTAATTATTTTAGCATCTTTTTTTACTTCTATCTAGTTTTTATTGTTTTGCACTAGAAAATTTCCAAGAAATCTTATGGAAGTGTATCAAGTGAAAAATATTAAATATATATGTACAGTCTGTCCACAAACACTCGCTCTCTTATTACATATATGTACTCATATATGCATGTGTTTCCAAATATATGCATGCAGTCGGAGTCCGAGGCCCCATCTTTTTAGTAATTATTTTTCTTTCCCCAATTAACATTATTTTTTCTAAAATGAATCAATATCGATGCGTTTAAATGGAAATGATTTTTAAAGAACTCATACTTTGATCTTAGAGTTAGTAATTTAAAAAATAAACATACAAAAAATTTTTACGGATTTTTAAAAAAATACTTAATTTTTAAATACTTAATAGTTATTTATCAAATTCAAATTTTTAATAACTTCTTCATTTATAAAAATAGTTGCATGAAACTTTTTTCTCGTGTATCGAACATTTCAAAAAAATGCACTTAGGATTTTAACTTTACACTCACAATTTTAATTTTACATTTAATATAGTTGTGAAATTTCGTAATTATAAAAATATCTACTTTTTTGTCTTTTTTTCAACATACAACTATTTTTAAAAAGGTACTTTTTCGTTTCCGGGGCCAGAAAGTTGCATAGTGAATGAGTGAATATTAAAATACCACTGTTCACTTACTCGAGAGCTTTTGTCAACGGACTTCGAAATTTTGAACCATTGTCAAATGACGAGGATGAGAATTGAGCTGGCATACACACCAACGCTAGGATGCCAGGACATTTAAAAAATGCTCTTAATTTTAATTAAACATTTAATATAATTTTGAAATTTGTAATTATCCAAATTTCAATTTTTTTTTCAACATACAACTACTTTAAGGAAAGGTACAATTTTGTTTTCCGGAGAATAAAAACTTCAAAGTGTATATTAAAGAATATACACACACGAATATTAAAGTCGCACTGTTCACTTACTCGAGAGCTTTTGGCGACGGACTACGAAATTTAGAAACATGGTCAAGTGACGAGGATGAGACTTGAGCAAGCACCCGCCTCTCTTAACTACCATACCACACCAATGGTAGGATGTTTAAGCTCTCAACAAATTCAACGTGCATCGTTAATATAAACAGTAGGTCTTCATCGGTAGTCAAAGTTTTAAAAGGGAATAAGTAATTGTGTGAAATTACAACGAGAATTTTGTAATGACGTTAATATAGAAAATCACACACTCACCAGGAAGGGCTGAGAGCGAGAGGAAATTTCCATGACGATATGTTATGCATTCAAAAATGTTCGTGCAGAAACTTGTCTGAAAAAGAAAAGGAGGGGAAAAATTCGAAACAGGGAATTTTAAGTTATACACTCAGTAACAGACCGAGCAAAGCCGGGCTAAGCCAAAGCTATCTAGAAGAGCCCCGACACTAGACTGACCTGAAAGTGGTCACGGGATCAATGGAGGGAAGAAGAATTTGGCGGGAGAAACGATTACATTCACACTTCCATCTTGTATACTGACATAGTTGAATGATTATCCCACGTGTATTTATATTCATTACTCAGGATAAATTGCCTGGATTTTCTGCAAAAAGGATTAATCAGGATTTCTTTATTAATCATAAAGAAAAAGGTACGATATTTGTATTATTGTATAACTTTATTCTTGTCATTGAATTTTTTTTCCTTTGTGTCTTGAGAACACGATATAATAAACTGACGCATATATGCCAACATCCTTGATTATTTGTAAAAAAAGATACTTTGTTTTATAAGAGAAATTAGTGTTTAAATGTGAAATTAGTTTTTTGTTTACTCTGTCAAATCTTAATTAACTGAAAAATATTATTAATAACTTAACCTAAAGCTGCACACATTTCTTAATAATGCCTCGTTACTGTTGTGTACCAAATTGTTCCTCTAATAAACCGGAGCAGCCGTACGTTTCTGTGTTTCGTTTCACAAAAGATGAACAGTTCTTACAAACTTGGAAAAAGAAAATTCCTAGGAATTTTAAAAATACTAACAATAGTATAGCGTGCATTAAACATTTCCATGAATATTTCATTGTGAGAAGACATAAAATTACAGACAAGACTGGTACTGTTATAGAAATACCTAGAGTGTATCCAAAATTATCAGAGAATGCATATCCTTGCACTTTTCCTGGTTGTCCATTTTACTTGAATGAAAAAATTAAACGCTCGATGACAATTCAACGAAAGGAAAAAATGAAACAATTAGACGAACAACTATTTACTAATTTCATTAAGAAAATCTGCTAATGCGAGAAGATCCCATATCTGATTTCTTATCTAAAAATAATGTTCTATAACATGATTGTGAAGATGCATAACATTTCTTTTTATTAATTGTGAAAATTGTCTTTCTTTTTTAAAATCCCTGAAAATAAATAATGATCTCTCTATTGTTTTATTTAATAATAATCGTGTATTAAATATACCCTCTGTTGGAAAAATTTTTAATAATTCTCCTTGGTTAACATATTTCATTGAATTGTTAAATATTCTTAATATACAGTAAATGTCTATGAAGAAATCTCTTTCATTAATTCTGTTCCTCATCATGTTATGGCTATTGAATCGTGGGAAAATTATATTCCGTAAGTATAGCAGTAATTTAATGGTGTTTTTCTGTCTGCATGTACATTAAATCTACCACATATTATTCCTATGTAAGAGATAAGGAGAATATAATTCTTCCAAGTGTGAGACAATTACAGAGAGTTGCATCTGGATTAAATGTTACTCCAGGTTTGTCAACTCTGGCTAATGAAAATTATCTATGAGGTAGGTGTAAAGAACTGAAAGACCATGAGAAACAGGTAATATTACAAATTGATGTTGTTTTCATCAAATCAGTGATTACATATAAATGTAATAAAATCATTGGATTTACTGAGAAAGGAGAAGCATCTACTTCGACTCAATGGTTTTTATACTCTTCTTTATTGAGTAAAAATAAAGAAATAGTATCATGGAACCCTGTCAAGAACATGAATGCTGAAGATTTGCATTCTATGACCTTAGAAATTTCGTCACTAATGGAAAAGGTAGGTTTTTCAGTTGTTTGCATTTTAAGTGAAAATAACAGAGTAAATAGAAATTGTTTTTCTAAATTGTGTAATGGTACCATAAAGAGTGTTATTCAGAATCCAGCTAATAAAGCAAAAAAATTACATCATATTTTTGATTCAGTACATCTTATCAAATCTATACGAAATAATTGGTAGAATCAGAAAGATGCTGATTCATCTTTAATGTATCCTGATCCTTCAGAATTTACTCAAATCCGAAAAGCATCTTTTTCATCATTATTTAAAATTTATAACAAAGAAATGAACATTATTGTTAAATTAGCTACTAAATTATGTTTAAAACTTTAAAAACAAGATGTTAAATTAGTTTAAAAAATTTTTGAAGAAATTAATGTGACTGCACTTAAATTAAAAGATAAATTAGACTACCCAGAAATGTTTAGGGACACTGCAATATTCATCAAACATATTTTTAGATTTCTGGCAAATAATGAATATTAAAAATCTAACTAAGGGTCAAAATCTTAAATTGAAAAACAGTGTTCCTTTTTCCTCAATAGATGATGATAGATTCACTTTCTTTTCAAAATTTGTTCAGTGGCTGGACTGCTGGAAAATTTTAAAACAAAATAAAAGAGAAGGTTGTTTAAGCGAGGAAACATTTTTTGCTTTGAGGCATACGGTAAATACCACATCCCAGAACTAATAAAGTATCATTGACGGAGCAGAATTTCAAATATGTTTTAACTGGAAAGTTTCAAACTGATATTTTAGAAGCCAGATTTGGGCAATACAGACAAATGTCTGGAGCAAATTATCATGTCACTGTGCAGGAAATTTTGCAAGCTGAAAAAAAGTTGCGCATTAAAAGTGTGTTAACTTTGCACTCAGATAAATATGGTACTATCTCAACTAAAAATTTAATTTCAAATCATTCAGGTTAGATATTTCATAATAAAGTAGATATTACAGATTTCCATAAAATATTAAACATAAGAAATAAATGAGATGATATTTCAATAGAAGAGTATCAAACTTTAATGTATATAGCGGGATATATATTGTGTGCAAAAAAATAAAATTGTATCCGATTGCAGGCATACATTTGTTTTAGATAAGCAGATTAATTTCGACTCGGAAAATATCGAAGGGACAAAAATATTTGAGCCTTCTGGATAGTGGATGTTTAAAATGCCTCAGATATTGTTATGAAAGTCATTTTTAAGGTAATATTTCATTTTTTAAATTTTTCAATTTGAAAAATTCAATCAAATTTCTTAAACTTGATTGCCAAATTTCCTTGCTTTACAAGCATAACAGAAGGTATCTGGAATTACTCGAGTTGTGGAATGTCTTGCATTCGTTTCATTCACCTTATGTAAATTGTAACATTCCTGCATTTTCATATTTTAAAAAAATCGTTACATTTGGGAATATATGCTTAAATAATTATTCAAAAAAGCGCAGTGAAGAAATTTTAACCGTAAAGGATAACCGAAAAATGAAGAAATTTAAATCCAATTAAATTAATGTTTTTTATATTTTTTTATTTATTTAAATATTCAATTATCGATTCGTATGTTATTCATTGTGCATGTATATCCTTGTAATTTTTTTATACTACATACATTTTATGAACATGTTTAATTGTTCACATAACTTTTTTTTGAAGAAAAATTATTCCTTTAATTACATTGTTCGTTTAAATTATTTTCATAAAGAATTTAGCATTCAAAGTTTGTAAAATGTTATTTTTTTAATTTCAAAACTTTTGTTTGATTTTTAGATATTTTTGCCATAGCATAATATTGAATTCAATGCATATGCATAAAAATAATATGATTAATAGTTTAAATAATATCATCACAAATACAAATGATTCAAAATTTGAAATTAATCAGTACGTTGCCTCATTAATGATATATTCCATGAAAAGTTTCTTTTCTGGTTATTTATAGGTAAGTGTATTTACTAATGTATATATTTTTTTAAGTCCTATATTTGCTATATAATTATTATAGTGTCTAAACTATTCATGTCATATGCATTTTTTATGTAATAATATGCCTTAAATACTTTACTTTTCCTATTTTCTTTACAAGTAAATTTTTCTTTCTTATTTTATTGGATTGAAATTACTTTATATTTTTGAATATTGAATGAATGAATTATTTTAATTCAATATTTTTAACGTATAATCTAGAATCTATTTTTACTATATAATTACTGTTTTATCTAGAACTATTTGTCATTTCTATATTTGATATATTTTGCATGTATTTTTTTTTTAATAATATGCCCAAATACTTTATTTCTATATTTTTTTTACAAGTAAATTTTTCTTTTTATTTTATTGGATTAAATTATTTTATATCTTTG
>BMAV01016746.1:0-122447 GCA_019973955.1 Trichonephila inaurata madagascariensis | reverse complement strand
CAGATATACCAGATGGGTTGAAGCGTTCCTATTCAGGATATAACGGCTAAGACCGTAGCAAGAGCTTTCTTAAAGACCTGGATTGCTCGCTTTGGAACACCTTTGAGAATAACAACCAACCAGGGTGGCCAGTTCGAGAACCGACTGGCCGCGGTAGCCGAGTGGTATAGGTATCGGATCCTGGCTTACCTTGTCGCGAGTTCGAGCCCAGGACCACTAAAGACCAGCCGTGTAGGGCAGCGATGCACGTTAAATCTGTCGAGAGCTGAAACGTTCTCCCGTTGGTGTGGTAGTTAGGAGAGGGGTGCCAGCTCAGGTGTCGTCCACGTCACTTGACCATGGTTCAAAATTACGTGGTCCGTCGCGCGTAGCTGAACAATGTGACGTTAATAATTCAATCAATCGAGAAGCGACTTTTCTAAGATTTGGTATCAAGAGAATTCGATCTTCTCCTTGTTACCAGCAGAGTAATGGGATGATAGAAGATTGGCACCGTCCCTTGAAAGCTGCTTTCAAGGCCTACAATACAGAGCATTGGTTTGATGCCCTTCCAGCTTTATTTTTGGGCTTCCGAATGGCTTATAATGAAAATTTCCCTTCATCCGTAGAACTTGTCTATGGGATAACAATCAATCTCCCTGAAGAATTTTTTGATTCATCGCCAATGGACTCGTCATCAGTCCAACTTGTTGAGAATCTAAAGTTATTTCGACTCCCTCCAACCATTTCCAGCTTCAAGCCATTCCAAGAGATCAATGTTTGTCCATCCAGTTTTAAAAGATTGTAGCCACGTTTTCATCAGAAATGATACCGTGAGGAAACCCTTACTTTTTACTACGGTCCTTTCAAAGTCCTCCACCGAACGGATAAAACTTTTGATGTTGATATTAATGGTCGAATGTCCACAATTTCTATCGTGTGAAGCCGGCTTTCCTTGAAAGTGAGTCAGTACAGCCTTCATTGGTAACAGACTGTTCAAAGTTACAAGCCTTGTACTTCTGTGATTAAGGAAACTAAAACGAGGTATGGAAGAACTGTGCGTTTTTTCCAGAGAAATATGGTGAGTGAAACACTTCGGGGGATGAGTGTGTGGTGTATGCCACTCTCACCTATACCAGGAACTTGAAGAAATGTAAAACCTTACGCTTAGCAACCCCATGCTATTGAACATATATTCATTCGCTCGAAGTTTAACTATTTCGGTCGACTGACGTCCGTCGATGTTTCAAGTTTAGTTTTGTTAATGTTGTGTAAATAAAAGTTGTGTTTAAGTAAATACTCGTTTAAGTCTTTCTAAAGAGTAAAATTGGCTAGCAAGTTTCTTAGCAACTCTTGTAGCATAAATTAATAGGAGAACGTATTATTTCAATTAATCTGTTTTGAACACGAGCTCTATAAACGGTGGCTATGCTACCCTTGTGGTTACGGCCATATTTTCGCGTCCGGCGTGTCATGAGTTAAATCTCTGGTACCATTGAAGATCTACCGTGTAGAGGACTTGATGTGCATTAAATCTGTTGAGGCACAGTGATCTCTCGTTTGCGTGGTGTGGTGGTAGTTCGGAGAAAGGATGCCAACTCGGATGTCGTCTTCATGACTTGACTGAGGTTCAAAATTACGAGGTCTGTCGTCAATAGCCTTTGTTTTATGAAGATTTAATATTGAAAAATTTAAACCCAAAACATTCTTTTTATTCCCCCGGAATGAACAGTTTTCCCCTTTTTAAAAATTTTTAAAGAACCATTTTGATGATTTTCAAAGTGAATCCAAAAAATTATTCAGTAACCACGTTTTGTTGCCAATATAAAAGTTAACATTGCATTTCCTCTATAATCAGCAGACTTTTTTTTTTTAAATTTTAGTTCCCTTTTCGATCTTCGCGAACTGAAACTGATTTGTGTTTTTGTTTTTTCTGTATGACATGCGATAACGTGATTGGTTTGTCAGTATGATGTAATGTTTTGCTTTGAGCTGAAATCAAAATATATTTTTTTAATTTGGCATTTTTTAATTTATTTTCCCAGAAAGGGAAAGGAAAAAGGTGAGAAATGGATTCGTGAAAAAGTAAGTTAGGTTTTAAATTTTTTATTTCCTCTTTTTTTTTATTTTTCATGAACATTTTCTACACTAAAGCAGTAATTTTTAAAAAATGTATATTGTTTATCTTAAATTTGATTTTGAAAGAAAATCTCTTTTATTAAATTTCTTGCGTCTTGGTATCTATGTATCTATTTTTTAAAGTTACCGATTTTTAATATTTCTATATTATAATTTTAACTCTTTGTGTACTTCGATCTTTTTCTATTTAAAAAAAAAAACACATTTGCCAAAATTTCTTTTTAATTAGTTTCGGACAGCTTAGTATGTAATTTGATGAAATGTAGATAAAACTGTTTTTATGTTTAAAAGTATAAAATACGTTATTATAATTATTACAATTTTAATACAGTACTTTCATTGTTTAATATTGTTTGATGCAAAAGGGTGTGTGTTATTAAATCTTTTTTTTTTTCAAATATGATTGATCAGTTTTCTGACCTTAAATTTGTGTTGCATTTAAAGGATAGCAGTATGACCTGATTTTTAGCATTGTATCTTTATATAGAAAAAATATTAAAATTTTATTTAGAAAATAGATACACTTGTATAGAATTAGGTTGCTTGTATTATAGAATTTTCTCTCTTGCAGGATATGAAGCAAGAAAAGCCTAAGAAAGTAAGTAGTATAATGAATTATTTACTTAATTTTTTTTCTTTATATACTGTTTTATTTGTTAATTTAACCTGTCTTTAGTTTTTTAAACATTTTAAATAAAAAAAGTATAAAAGCACTTTTTATTGTTATACCCAAAAACAAAGGCATACAATCATGCTACTGTTGGTTAGTATAATTTTTGCATCAATTGAGAGTAGTTGTATTCATATTGATTACAATTTGTATCAATTTCATTCAATTGAGGAGGGTTAATAATAATTGAAATAAAACACAATTGTAAGCAGTAATGTAATAGAGCTGTAGATTGTGTGTGGTATAATGGAAAAAATTGAGTTAATGTAAAAAATGTTTTGAATTTTTTTTAAAAAAATCATTGGGTCTTTTGGGACAAGATAATTGATGTGCAAAACTAGATCAAAATAATTAGCTGATTACTGCTTACCAGTGTTTTATTTGTAATAAAACTTGTCATTGTTTTGTAAAAATTCAATTTTTTTTAACAAGTGATGCTGATAATTAGAAAAAGTACCATATGGAGTTTTGATTAATTTGAAAGTGACTTTGAGCAACAGTATGTTGCTGTTTCCTAGTTCGTTCTGACTTGTTATGAAGTTCATTTGATTGACCTTGAACTAAATATATTTTGAAGAAAAGTTTGAGTTTTTTAAAATTTTGGATATTACTTGCCATGGTCAACATTGTCAATACTGTCATTGCAAACACTACCTGTTCTTTTGAACTTTTCAATCTTATTTTTGATTATAACATTTGGACTGGTTGTCTTCAGCTTGTATTCAGTTGAAATTCTTTTAAGACTCAATTGGGCTATTACTTGAGTAGCAGGCTTTGATGACATATGCTCAAAAATGTTGTAATTCAATATTTTCTGTTAAGGTTAGAATTACAATAAGTATATTCTCTAAAATATCTCGACATGTCTTGCTTTCAACCACAGGGTTTTATCTGAATCTTGCTGATGGCTTACGAGTTTTCATATAGCTGTTTTCACACTGTATATAAAATATTTATTAGGATTCAAAAGGGGCTAATAGAATTGGCTGCTCAACCTTAAAATCTTGCGAGTAATTCTTTGTTTACCATTTGGATTTCAAGTAGATACTTATTTCTTTATATATATACTAATATTGTTACTGAAGGAAGAACTATTTATATTCCTAATTATAGGTACAAAAAGATCCATATAAATTCATGACATAAATGTCACTGAAGCAAAATTGGTGCCATGTTAATCGCTCCTTGGACAACAGATTTATATGGAAGAAAAATTAATTGGTCAGATTTGGTGGAAGATGGTGTGATTTGCATGACATCAACTTGGCTGCAATGATACTAATACATATGTACTAAATTCATTTTTAAAATTTTCTCCTGTTTAATAGAGCTGTATATTTCTGTTGGAAAAGCATGTCTTTTTTTGCTTTTTTCAATCTATAAAAATTATAACCAGGACCGATCCTAGCAGGTGTGACACTTGAGCTGGCGTGTAAGCAAGACGACGGTGACGTATATAGTTCTCTCTCAATCAAACAAAATTTGTTACTAATTTCTCAAAATAAAACTTATTATAAATTGAATATGCTGAATTTTGAATAGTTATTGAAAAATCAAGTTCAGATAACACAACATAGTTTAAGAAATTAGTGTTGGCCGATTGCCCATAAATATCTACTCCTTACAAAAATCCTTCATCTGACGGCAAAATTTGTGTTGGAGCCCATAATAACGCATTAAAATTTTTTTGTTTATTTAATAGCGGTACTGTGGATCGATGCTTAATAAAGGCGTATCAAAAAGGATTTTTGCGAATTTGCTTTACGAAAATATCTAATACAAGTTAATCTAATAGTGTTTAAATTCAATTTTAATTTAGGTAAATTAAAATTTTTTAATTTAATAATAACCTTAGAATTTAGAACAACAAAATAGGGAAAGAAGTGACTTTTGCCTATGGTTTTACAATGCTTATTAACAATGCTCCTTTTCCTTTTTAATGAGTTATACCTCTATGAAAAGGTAGTTTCTTGTAGTTTTATTTGGTATTAAATTATAAGAGAAAAAATATCTTGCTGCCTCTTTTGACTTTTAAGTAATTGATTTTCATTACAAAGCCTGTTTGAAAAACACTTCAATATTCACATATTATTATTAATGCTAACGAAGTTCTAAATTTAATTTTATGTTGTAGGAACTTAATGGTACTTTAGTACTGTTAAAAAAAATGCTAGTCTTACATTTTTTTTTTAAAAAGTCCTTATTATAACCAGATGTCATATAATGAAACAGGCTAATCAAGTGATTTACAACATAACACTAAAAAAGAGAAATAAAGGAAAATAAAAATTAAAAGCTAATACTGATCTATATATATCTGCTCACTTACATGTATACTCCTAGTTTGAGAGTAATTTCATATATTCTAATCCACTTAGCCCCTTAATGTGTTTACTATTGTCTCTGTTATCAGCAGAGGCGTGGCGGCTCCAGGGCCGGGGAAACTGGACCCATGTCTGAGGCTGCAAATTTTAGGGGCAGCATTTCGACTGAATTTGAAAAATGCTTTTTTTTTTTGCTACCAAATAGTTGGTATGAAAATATTTTTTGAAATATTATACTTTGGAAACCTGGTACCTTATCTATAAATACCTGAAATTTTATTTTAGACTGAATTGAAATGACGACTACTGCTAGTAAAATTCGTAGCAACTATATCTTTTTCTAAAAAATAAAAATTGCACTGTGTTGCGATTTGTTGTAGCAAACATATGGGCCACCGACCTCGGGATACAAGTACAATGTATGTTAAGTCAGTGTAACGCATGCATTTTTAGATGGCTTTTTTTTTATCTCTATCTCTTTTTTTATACATCAAGATAAGTTTAGTAATATTATGTGTGTTGCAATTACAAATATATTATAAGAAATTGTGTTATTGCTGATCGAAGTATAGAAAAGGCATTTCTTAAAAATTCTTTCGGAATATGTAAAGTTTGTAAATTATGTCAATAATGGGTTAGTTATTTAAAACTTTACATTCTTTTTTAATTTAAAGAGACACTTAGTAGAACTATTAAAAATTTATTTTCAAATAAGGTTGCATGTGTTAATATTTAATTGTTATCAGAAATATCCAAAATGACATTTTTGCTTGAAGCTAAAAGACAGAATTTTATTGGAATGAGAAATATAAAATGCATTTTATTATAATAATTATGAAAATACTCTGAAACATGTAAACTGTATAAGATCGTGATGCAAATTAAAGACAAGGCTGGAAAAAAATTGCTCTATTGACGCGGAACAACAAAATAGAGAGAAAAGAGATGGCGCCATCACTGAAAGAATGATTGCTGAAGTACAATTTTTAGCTAGTCAAAATTTGGCATTCAGAAGAACTGGTACGAAGTTGAGATAATGGTAATTTTTTAAAGACAAAATAGGTATTGGCCAAATTTGATCTAATTATTTCAGAACAACTTGGCAATGTCAGTAAATGCAAAAATAACCAAACACCATTTCATAGGGTAACATTTTCAAAGTGAAATAATTACTATTTTAGCCGAATCTATTTCAAATGGGATAATACATACTGTCAAAAATGTCTGGAAAAATTGATTTCACCAAAATTGAGAAATTTGCTTCTCAGAAAGCCAGAAAAGTTATTTTACAATTAATTAAGTAGTCTTTGTAGAAGGATTGATTTATATTTTTACGATTCACGAGATCTATGCTTTAGTACTTTTTTTATTAAATTATATTTTCTGAGTAAGTACTGTTGTGTGTGTTTTGCCTTTCTAATTGTAAAATGGCTATTTTTATTTTAAAGGTAATATTTTTGCTTGTTTATTATTTTGTTAAAGTATTTTGTCGAGATTGTGACCATTAGCCGACCAAAAAATAAAGTTTTGTTTTTCCAATTTTATTTGCTTTTTATTAATATTTTACTTTATCTTATACAGGTAGATGAGTTTTTATAACCTCAATATACAAGTATTAAATAAGTTATATATATATATATATATATATATATATATATATATATTGTAATAAGTAAATATGCAAAATTCTTTAGAGGGGCGGCAAATTAGGTCTTTGCACACGGGCGGCCAACACCCTAGGATTGGCCCTGATTATAACAATAGTAAATTCATATCTGAACATTCTTAAGATTAACATCTTATTGTTAAATTTTAAACAAGAAAAAATTATTGAAAAATGTGAAGAAATTAAATTTTGGATAAATTTTTTTATATATTTACAAATGAATAATACTTTTATATTACTAAAATTCAGTGATTTTATTTATTATTTTTTTTTACACCATCTTTTTTGTATTTTAAGATTGCTATTCTAAGCAATGCAATTTTAAGAAAATAATTCATGATTTTAAGAATTTTTCTAAAGAATATCCAAGTTTTATTCACTGATTTGTATGTTAATATAAATTATATTTGTTTTAATTGTTTATTGCAGAGAAAACCCAGGAGATCATCTGATGCTGTGAGTATTTTTATATAAATTTTTAAACTGTTTGGAAATTGTTTAATATATTTGGAAATGTTCTTAAAATAAAGAAATTGTATTTTAAGAGAAGTCATTGATTAATAAGAACATCCATATTTATTCCTACTAACATTTCATTTTCGAGAGATGTTGAGGGACTATTGCATTTCATTTTTATAAATTCCTGACTTGATCATTGTTCAATTTCTACCTAAGAAGTAGGTTGTCTCATGAATGGATTTCTTGTCATGCAGGTTAGGAAATCGTGTCCTTTTTCATGTTTTTAGGTACTTTTAATAGAGCATCAAGAGATGCATTCAAACTTTTGACCTATGTCACAGTAGATGCCAGCAGGTAACCATCACAAATATTCTCATCATTTACACCTTCGAACTTTATGCTCTTAAGGTTGGCCATTGAACATGTTTTATTGTCATGTCACACAACATTCATTATTTACACTGGTTCATTTGTTTTGTTTACCATTTTTCACTCTGACCATCTGCCTATCTCATTTTAATCAATATCATTAATTCATTTTCTTGGATTTATGGTCATGCCAAAATTGTATAGAATATGAAGAATTTAACTGAGCAGCACAATTAATGGTTGATGACAAATCTCGCATTCCATTCTAGGATTTGAAGTTACATTCTCAGCAAAGACTGTGACATCATGCAGTTTAGTTGGGATATGCAAATGGAAAACTTCACTTCATTATAACTCGTGCAGCATTTGAATAAAAACGTGTCATTATGAAGCTGTATTCGCTCAGATTACTCATTAGTTTTTCTAATCTTGTCCTTAATCTTTCGATGGAAGGTTACCTACTTGCTTCCTGTGATTGTATTTTAAATGTCAATCTTATCATTTGTAATTGCTTTTAAATCTGTTAAACATTGCTGGCATAAATGTACCAATAAGGAATTGTCTAGTCTGACCCTGCAGATGGCTCTGTGCACTCTGTTGGTTCGGATGACATTTGACTTGGAGGCCTTAAATTTAAGCAAGCTTCTACTCGTAAAATTGTCATTGAAAATTAAATGTGGGGATAATTTTCCCAAGGTTTTGTTTGGAATCAAATTGAATAAATTTAGTGGTGATTCCCATAATTATGTCTCCCTGTAGTGTTGCAGGGTAATCAAAGATCAATTTTACATCCATTTGGGGGGAAAATCAAAGTGTTCGTGTCTTATGTAAAATTGGAAGCATTTACATAGTTCTTTTCTTGCTACTTTGAAGTTGTGGAAGTAATCTCTAAGGGTCTCTGCAGGTTTTTATCTATGTACAATTTATTTTTTAAATGTATTTAAAGATGCATTTTTTGATAAATCTTCTACCTTTTACCTTTTTCTACAAATGAATAGCTTTGATAACAACAAAGCATACAAAAACATAAAGTTTGTCTATCTTATTCTATTGGATCAGGAATAAAGTCTTAATTTGATGTTAGTACTCTTTGGGTTCAGCCTCATTTTCAAATGAATTGAATTAGCCATTTAATTATAACTTAAAATTTCACATTGAACATTTTATCCAATTTTCCTTATGGTTCATCTTGCAGTTATAATTTAGTGTTTTTACCTTTATAGTTCATAGTTATAGTTCTGGAGTAGTATATAGATTGTAGATGTAAAATTGGATGTTTTTCATTTTATGAGAATTCAGTATTTTTTAACCTACCTTAGACTTCTGGAATTTCTTCAGACATTGTCTTGGACTGTTGTTACTGCTGATAGGCAGTCATATTTGAGCTTGTACTTTCTAGTCTTACATTTTCTGGTAGTTCAAGGGACCACTACCAAGTTCTCATCGTCAGAGCTCGGGTGTCTCCCTCTGGGGAGGAGGGAAGAACTGGGCATATTAAAACTATATTGTGGCAATTGATGTCCACCTGTATAGTAGCATACTAAAAACTGATATCAGCTCCTGGGAAATGTATTAGGTCTGTAATGGTAATTACCAATCCACAGCTCCTTGGGAAGTGGGGGAATCTTAGTGTGTAAATTTTAGTGTAAAATCTTTTCAAACTACATAATAGGGAATAAATGAGCACTAATTAGTTTTTTACCCAAATTATATACTAATCCTGTATAGCAGGGGCTGCACTAAGTGAGATATTCATGTACTAAGTTAATAGTATATTGAGTATTTGCTATTTGCTTATCGGAATGTGACCTCTGAACTTACAAAATTTAACTAAATAATCCCTAAGTAGACATCTTAAGAAAATTAAAAATTTTCATCTTCAAACAAAATTTGTTTTTAAATGGGTCAAATCTTGGTTGTTCTTGTATTTACATTTATAAACTTGTATTTTATTGCAGGTTACAAGATCAAGTGTGTTGAAGTATATTATATTATGTTTGATTAAAGGTCTGCATAAACACGTACTACGTTGGTGGGATTCTAAATCAAAAGTATTTGAAATTATATTTGTGCACAAGAGTAATAATAACTGGAATGAAACTTATTTGGATTTATTTAAGGTAATGCAGAAATATATGCTTATCGATAATTTTTAATTTAGGAGATTTGTTAAATGCTTATTTAATGAATTAAAGTATTTCAGTGTGATATTTCAATATTATTTAACAGCTAACTGCTACAGATAGAACACCACAAAGAGTTTTGAATATCCGAAAGCTATATTTAAATAATCGACTATAGAAGGGAGGGAAGAGAGTATAAATTACTGTGGTCTATAGATTAGTGCTATCTTATTTTCTTTTGCCCTGCGAGATTTATATTGAAATCATTTTATAGATTTATATAAAACTCTTAAAGGGAAACTATTTAAACTGACACTGAAAATTAAGGTAGAAATAGAAATAATTTGTTAGTAATGTTTTGGGACTTTTAAGGCAAGTTTGTGTTTATTAAAATATGCTCTATACTATTGATAAATGCTTCCTTTTTAAAGATCAAATATACATTTATAGTTTAATATGTAAATCTATCTGCAAAAGAGGAAAGAGGGTGGAAAAGGTACAGCATTAATTGTTTACTATGATTTATAGATAAAACAGAATATATAATGAAACTATGGCATGTCATAGGGATGTGCATAGTTCCACATTAGGAATTAAAATGTTGACCGAAACTGGAAAGGTAAAAAGTTTTTTAGAGTTGTTATATGTAGCACATGTAATAGTTATTGACATCTTCAATAATACTTTCAAATATAAATAGATTTCAGTAACTCAAGCTGTGAAGCAATCAAAGAGGGGGAAAACAATAGGGAAAGAAAAAAGGGGGGGGGTGAAATGAGAGTGTTGGTTACAGTGATCCCATAATGGGGACAGTGAGAATTTCTATCATTCTTAGTCCTCACTAGAACTGGAGAGCAAAAGAAGTATAGTTTTGTAGTTGTATTTTTTCCCATGTTATCTAGTATGTGTGTTCAAAGAGGAAGATTAACTTTAAAACAAAGCTGATATAGCTCATGTAGTAAAAATTGAACAGCTTCATTTGAGAAATTTAGAGCTGAGAATGTGTAAAAGTAGTGGATGGAAGAAATGAAAATGCAATGAATTATTAATTCGCATGAGCATTTCAAAGTGGAACATTAAAAAAAAACCTGAAGTATGTGAAATAGTGTTAAATTGGGTTTTATTTTGTAAGAGCAAAAAAATATTATTGCTAGAAAAACGTAAAATAAATTTCATTCTATGAAGTCTTGTAATCTATGACTACAAGTCTTCAAAACTTTTAATGATTTGTTAGGTAAATTTAGATGGATATATAACATTACCTTTAAGAATATTTGCTGTGAAGAGAAATCAGTAGAGATTATTTAATTGAATTTTACCTTATAAAATTCCATATTTTATAAACAGAAGTGTTCTGGTAGTAAACACTCTAAGGAATGTCTCGCCATGTTATTTTGTTGTAACATTGAAGGAGAGTTTGAGAAACCTCTTATAATTCGAAAGATAAAAAATAGAAGATGCTTCAAACATAGGAATTCCTAAGTTTTATGGATCCATTGTGTAATCACACTAAAAAGTAACTGATGATACAAAGCATTATTTCAAAATTGATTGAACGTGATAAAATATTTTTGAAACGGTAGAAAAATTATATTTCTTGACAATTCGTGCACCTGACCACCAAATGTAAAACTGAAATCTGTATTTTCCCCACCTACTACAACATCAGTATTGTAGCATTTGACATGTTTCAAAATTATGAGGTCCTTCGCCAAAAGCCCTTGTGTAGCTGAACAGTGCAACATCAATATTCACTCACTCATTGCAGTATTTGGACTAAGGTACCATTGAAAGCTTCAGTGTTCATTACAGAAAACTTTTTAAGGCATTCTCTTAGTCAAGTTGATTGTTGAAACACAATCAGCTTGTAAAATATGTTAATGGACTGAATACTATTCAGTGGATAATAAAGTCTGTTAAATCCATATCACTAATTTGTGTTTAGCTCTGTTTTAAGAAAGAAGGCTTTGAAATTCCAATTTTGAGTATCTGCAGTGAAAATAATATTGATTTAAAAATGATTTGTTTGAAACTTGTCAAAATTAGTAGCAGTGCACTAATACAATTTTTAATGAACATAAAATATTTCAAAGTTCTCATTCATAGCAATGGAGAAGCAGATTATTGGAAGTACATTCTCAGTTTTTTCTAAACATTTTTTAATGTTCATCTTCTCTAGTAGATATATTATTTCTTTCCTCATCGAATTGCTCATTTATTCTTTTTGCTTCAAAATCTTTTCATGTACTTCTGTATTTTCTGAATCTTTTTTTAATAAATATATTTTTGTGTTTGTGTTATATCATATGTTCAAAATTTCATTTTACCCTATATTCTGGTACTGATATATTATTGGATTCATTTTTATAAAATCAGGTGTATATTAGTTTTCAGAAATTAAAGTGACAGTTGAAATAACCAATTGTGAATTTTCTCGCATAATATAAAATCTTTTAATGTTAATTTTTTACTAGATAGAATTTTTGTGAATGTCACATGCACAGATCAAATTGAATATTAGAAATTGAAAATAAGATGCAATAAAAAAATATTTAATTTATATAATTAAATATCGCAAAATAAAATGCATGTGAAAGCGTTGATATTTTTAAACAATATGCAAGTTTTTATACATTTTGAATGAATTATTTATGCAATTAGTAAAACAACATTTTGAAGTTTTTTATTCAGATACTTCAATATAACTTGTCTGACTTCCTTAAATGTTTTAAAACTGCTGTGCTTTTTATGTTTATTTCTAGATAAGTACATCTGTAATTAAATTTTGAATGTTTTTTTTTATTTAAGGAAATATTTTTTCTTTTGAAAAGCAAAAAGTTATAAAACTTAATAACATGTTATTGTTTAAACTTAATTTCTATAAGAAATTATATATATATTTTGTGGTTGGCTCTTCTAGTATTGAATTGCAAGTTTTAAAATAACAGATTGAACAACTTTTTAAAGGAACACTGGGAAAAGAACTGTTTACTTAAAATGGATGGTTTTCCTTATCTTTACTTGTATTGCATGGTAGTGAAGTTTGGAATTGAATCAAAATTTAATTTTAGTAGAATTTCCTTTTTAACTCTAAATGAATATTGAAGCAATCTTCCTTTTCTTTCAAGAAAGGTAGGAAATGGTGTAGAATCGGTCATTCAGGCCAAATGTTTAATGTCTCATATGAATTCAGGTGACAAACTTGATATTTTGTACTTGTGGGTAGATCTCCTGACATCATTCATTTTTTTATTTTGGTTCTCAAAGGTTTTCAATTATAATTATTCTCAATAATTATTAATAGTACTTTATTGTTCAAAACCTATTTTGTAACTTTTGGGAGTACAAGTTTAATCTTAAAGTAATTCAGAAGATTAAACATGCATGAGAAGAGTAGGGTAAAGGAAACTTTATGTAGAACTTTGGTATGCATCTCTTTTATGATTATATCCATGTTAACTAGTAGTCCTGGTAGTGGATTTGTGTCTGGCATTCTTTTTTTAATTTCTAATCCTGGGTTTGAATCCAGATTTCACTAAAGATCCTTTGTGTAGAGATGTTTATGCATGTGCTAATCTGTCAAGACTGCCACTGGAATAGTGTGGAAGTTTAGACAGTGAGGTGCCAATTTTTATGCCTTATCTCTTGGCTATTGTTCAAAACTACAAGGTTCAATGCAAATAGACCTTGTGTTGCTTTTAAATATGACATTTGTATAATCAATCAAATCTTAAATGATTTACATGATACAAATAACTGATAGTTTTTATAAGCTACATATAAATGCTCCAAATTGTACCTTGGATTGTGTTAATGATTATACTCATTATTGTGTTATAAAATTCTTTTTTAAAGGAATTGGATAAGACTTCAAAACAGTACAGAAGATATCTGGAAGAAAAAGATTATGAATGTGGCTGCAAAAGAAGATGCAGAGCAAATCTGAGGAAACTTTGCAAAGCAAAGATTTTTACTGAAATTAAATTAGACAGAGAGAAACTTAATGTAGATAAATCTATCATCATTAAGAGATACAAGATTAACATAGAAGGTACCGTTATTTTTTTTTATTATATACATTTTTCAGTTTCAAGAATAATTTTTAATAATTCAAATTTTGAATATATTGAAAGTCGTATATTTATGTATTAATGTGAATTTCATATATATTTCTGCTCAATTTTTATTTATGAAACATTAGAGTTCCTCTCTTGCTTGTACTGATTGATTAATAAATCATGCAATCATATCATATATGCATCATGTTTATTTGTGATGAAAATTATGCATCATCAAATTCTTAAAATTAATGTTAATGTAGTACAAAATTTGAATTGAATGGTTTTTATCAAGTTTCCTTTTTTTTTTTTGGTTAATATTACTAAGCTGTGTCATGAGTTTTTAATGTTTCACATTGAGTACATGTTTTAATTTTTGAGAAATGGGTTTTCATAAATGAAATTGTATTTGTACCAAGAAAAAATTTATTCTTTGTCTATGAGCTTTTCTGAAAGTGCAGCTTAATATAGCTAAAAGGGAATTAAAAGGTTTTTTTTTTTATATGAATATGTAACTTAATTTTCATAACACAGAGAAATTGAAAAAACATCTGTATAATGCGATTTAGATCACAAAATAAATTACTTTAATTTTTTACATCCTCAATGATGTACCTGGTTAACAATTTGTGAAGTCATGCTAACAAACATTGCATGATTTTTTAAAAATATGGTCTAAGTAAATTGATTTTATTTTGGTAAGGCTATAGGAATTTTAAATACCACATTTGTGAAAAACAATTATAGAATAAAGTTCCAAAATTTAAGATGTTACAATATCTTTCTCTATTTGTAAGTTTATATTTTTTTTAAAATTTTATTTTTTTAAAAATCCTTTGTTCAGTAAACTAGCTTTAGATTTATTAATAGATAAATATTTAAAACTTGCCTTGATGTAGATCTTGGTGTGTATATTCATAGACTAATGAATTGAGTATAATTAATGAAATTTCACTATCTTGATGTACACTTTAAAAAATTTTAAAAATTATTATACCAACTGTTATACAACAACCTTAATAATTTTATCTTAAAGTCTTATATCAGTTAGAAATGAAATTGTTTATCATTTCAGATTTTACAAATTTGAACTTGATTGATTTTGAAAAACAATTGAAAAGAAATATTTTAAAGGTATGTTTGATGAAAAATACAATGTTTTTAAAGTATATATCTCAATACTTTGTGCTGTAAATGGACACACTAATCCTTTGGCAGTTTTTTATTAAATTTTCTTGCATTTTGGTTTGAAGGAAATTTTTCTTTTTTAAGGCATAAATGACTGTTGTATTCTAAAATGTAATGATTGTTGAAGTATATTAGAAGTCTAGGGGGGAGGGGGTATATTATGTACTTGTAACATTAAAATGATTATGTAAATTAACTAATTTACAAATTAGAAGCTTTTATCATAAATTGCTATGTTTTTATAAACTACATAAATATATCAAACTATCCAATATATTTTAAAGATGATAATCTCTCCAAGGGGAAAAGTCTTTGACATTGATTATTTTATCTATGACTGATTAAAAAGACCAACTTCTGGGTGAGGTGGCGAGAAAGTACAGTGTACACATGGAAATAACTAGCATGTTTGATATGGTTAAGTTTCTCTAAAAAGTTCATTATAAATGAATTTGTATTGGTTTTTATGTGGAGAAATTCATAAAAATATTTTAAATGAGGGGAGGGGTAAGAATCATTTTTTTTTCTTTTTGTGTGTCTCAATCATAATTCGTATTTTTTTCGCTTTGGGGAATGCTTGCCTTTGATTGTTTGTCCTTTTAAGTAACCCTTTTTGTTGGGACAAGGTTAGGTGAACAACATACGAAACATTCAATTACAATATTGGAATTGCTGCAACTGTTGAGTAGGTTATATGCAGACATTTACATCTTGTAACATTATTTGAACACAAATGTTTATTTCCGATTGAAGGGCAAAGGTAGTTTTGAAGCAGACTACATTTTTTTAAAGAAATAACTTCTACATTAGAAGTGTACTGTCTGTCATCTTTCTATGTAGTGTTCCAAAATTACCTCATGTACATTTCGCAAGAAAATGAATACAGCTTTTTCTGCTGATGCTTGGGTGGAAAATTATTTGCATCAACTATTTGTTATCCCTAGTTCAGTTGGATAATTTCAGGTTGGTGATAGTGTACGAAAGATTGATCTTGTGTAGCGATTGTTAGGTAATCCATAACCTGTGCCTTTAAAATGAAATAAATGTGGTGGAAATCTCAGTATGACAATTCATCAGTTTTGCTGATGCTGTATTCATTTTATGAATGTTTGATTCTTAAGGACTTACCCCTGGGATATCCTTGCAATCCTGCTTTTTATCCTCCTTTAATTTAACACTTCCTTCTCTTGCTTGGAGGCTAATGTAGTCAGTAAAAAAGACCACATTCCTGGGACTTTAAAGTATTTTCTTTTTCTACTTGTAAAAAAGGTAAAAGTTTAAATTTTTCATTTTATTTAGGCATTTTTAAAAAAATTTTCTTAGATTGTTGAATAGGGTTTTTTTTATTTAATAAAGAGTTTTTTTCCAGATGTCATGACAGATTTTTTAAAATTCTATTTGTACTGTATTAATACTGTGACCATAGTATGATATAGCAGTCTGGTTGGTCTATATTAGTCTTTTTGGCCCATACTTTATGGGGCAGATGCTTCTGTTATTTGTTTCTATGCAGAAACAACCTCTTTGCATTAGCAAAAATATTGCAGGTAGAATGATAAAATGCTATACTGCCATTTCTATGGGGAAAATCTCTATTGTCATTTGGCTGGTGGAGCTTCCTTAAGTTGAACTCCAATGGATAAAGGAAGCACGTTGAAATGAATGGATTCGGTATTTCAGAGGAAGTACTTTAAATGTCACTGTTTTTATTTCTTGGTTTTGCCCATTTTGTTTGTCAAATTCAAACTGTAGCGATATTCCTTCAAGTTAGCAATATGAATAATTTTACAGGAAACTGGGCCTCTATCTTGACTGTAATATTTGTATTCATGACATATCAGTTTCATTGTTCCTAATGTATAATTACTAGTAACAGTTTTTAATCGTATACTTTCCATCTACACATCTTGCATATGCAAAGAAGTGTAAAGAATCCCTTACTCTTCTGAAACCTAAGGTACAAATCATGCTTTTTCCAAACACTTTTATACTTTTACTCAAAGCACCTCAATCTGTCATCCTTTCTTGGGCAGACTATGGTTGTATGTGTATTAATCTGTCAGTAACTTTGTAAAAAAAAAACTTGATGTTTATCGCGCATTACCTTGAAAATCTGTTTTAGAAAATTTTGAAAATGTCAGTATAGTCTGTATGTGGAGTGCAGTCAATAAATAATCACTATAATTGCAGTACAAGAAAAAATACTTGGTTATTAATTTAGAATTTTCTATTCTTGTCTTATCCTCTGAAGAACCTGTCATTGATCCTCAGTTTGAAGTGACCATGTGAAGTTTGTCCATTGAGCATCTGTTCCTATTTTTGGCAGGATCAAATGTGTAATTAAAAAGCTTAAATTATCTAACATAGAGATTAACTTAAATTTTTTTCAACTCTAACCTTGAAATAGGCCAAACTTATGGATCTCGACTATTTATTACATGTTTCTTGTAACATCAACTGTTTTTCCAACAGACCTTTACTTTTATCGCTGCTACATCCTAATGATCATGGATGGATTGAAAAGAACTGGACAAATTGGCTGTAGAATCATTATCATTGCACAGTTATCACAAACAATTATTGGCTAGATCAGGGGTGGCAAACCTTTATGGATCAACATCCCTTTTTTCTAAAAAAATGTTTAATGAGGTATAGAAGTGCCATCAAATAATTTTGACTTGTGATTATTGTTAAAATAATAAAACTAATTACTGACAACTCAAAACTCTTAATTTGAATTACTCTTATAACTGAAACACTTACTACTATTCAATGCAAAAAGTGTATTTTTTCATAGTAAAATAACATTAGTGTGGCTTTAGTTGTTATAATTATATGGTAAATAATTTATAATAGGATTATAAGATATTAAATTTTAGTAGAATGCCTGCTGCATTGGAGTTGTCTGTAAAATGATTTCTAATAGTCTTTAATGTTATTCATCTCTGAAAATAATGACTCTCAAGCATAGGTAGATGAAAATATAATTGTAATAGCATGAGTCAGCTCTTCAAACAGTTAAATATATCTGGAATTCTATGTTTCTAAACTTTCACTACTGGCATTTTTACTATATATCAATTCCAACTTTTCCTTGTTTCAATAAATTTTTAAATCCATACTGAAATACACTGGAAATAAATTGGTTGCATTTCAAATTCTTCAATTTCCAACCAGTCGAAATGAGACAAGTTTATGTCAAATGAAGTCTCACCAGGGTGCAAAATAAACTTGAGCATTTCTGATAATTCTTTTAACTGAGAAAATCTCGCTGAAATTTTTTGATTAAAGAATCAATTACGGAAATAAATTCTTTAACTTTTTCTTCATCTGGCTTCTCATGCATACCTAAATCTTTAATATTTTTTTTCAAGTTGGGGAAATACTTGTATCATTTATGAAACATACTGTTTAGTGTTGAAAGCGCAAATGAGATCCCTCATGAGGTCCTTCATAGTGAACTAAATTTGTTATGTTGGACTAAAGTGCAAACCATTTTGATTTGTGGTGTGCCATCAGTGGCATGTGTGCCACTGGTTCCCCATCATGAACTAGATATTTTTATTTGCTGTGCACATTAAGTAATTAACAATAGATTTTGTGAATTGTGTGTTTATACTGATAGTGATTTATTTTAGAGACATAGGACATTTTTATTTATTGGTGCCACCCTTTGGTGTAAATACTACATAAGAAATAAATGCACGGATATTGACATCTGCTTTTGTTGGATACCCAGCTATGTAGGTATTTTAATCAAGGAACAATTGAACAGTTCTGCTTCTTTAACCTCTATTTTGTTACAGCTAACTGTACTACTTCCTAATATCAAAATTTAATTTTTTAAAACTTATTAAAAGGGAATGAGGGGGTGAATAAAATTAAGTTATACTTTTATATGTATAGAATATTGAAGAGTTTTTCTAATTTGAGGGAAAAATCCTAAGATTTTATTTCTTTATAAAATTTTTTCCCCCTTTTTTGAGACTATTAGCTTTCTGGGCTTCATATTTGTTTTTCCGATTATCTTTTTTAATTTCCATGCTCTGAAGTTTAAGTTAAAATGTATAGAATTATGAATTGTATATTTCTTGACTTAATACATTTGTCACATAAATATTTTTGAATAGAAAAAAAATATCTTTTTTAACATACCTCATTGAAAATTTATTCTTTTCAGTGTGATGATACAATTCAAGGCAAGACTGTGACCGAAATCAAAGATACAGTTAAGTCTTGTGCACAATCTCACTGCTTATGTCTTTCAAATCTTGTGAGTTTCTTAAAATTAAAATTTTTAATGCTATACTTTTTATATTGATCACAATCTTGATTTCAGAGATAATTTTCATACACACTGTCTCGGAGTAATTAACAGCCGATAGCCTTTGTCTTTCCCCTTTTTTGTCCAGGAATGTAATGTTCTAAGTCGAAAGTTTTTTATTCATATTGCTTTTCCTTATGTAATTTTAAGTTTTATAATATGAACCAACAAAATAATTTTTTTTTTTAAATTTATATTAGTATAACTTTCTTTATTGACATCACCATTTTAATTATATTTTTTGGGAGAAAAACGGTTATCAACTATTTACTGACCACTAAGTTTTTATTTTTATTTAAATGACTTTTTTTTTTTTTCAGTATTAATGTTTCTTGAATATTTAAAAGGTTTAAAATTAAATCTTTCAATTTTCACATGTTTTTTAACTTATCTTTTCAAAATATACTTTTTGTTTTATTAATGTAATTGCTTCACAGAGATATCTTTCAAACTTAAAAGCTTTGTCTTGTTGATTAAACTGTTGAACAGGGAATAACCTAATTTCAAATTAGAGAAGCTTCACTTTTAATTGTTTGGTGCTTGCATATTAATAAAATTGCACCACAAGAATTGTTTTCTTCAAATAAAATACATAATTTTAGTTTAAATTTCATAGCATGATTCACATGGTACAAATATTGCTGCAGTGACAATAATACATAACTACCAATGCTTTTTGTTTAATTTCATGTTGTGTATGTGGTTTCACCCAATTTTCATACCATGTTAAAAAAGTTAATCTTTTCAATAAAAGCATTCTTCTATATGAATGTTCATAATTCTCTTACTGTATTAGAGTTAATCTATGCTAAAGAATAGCTATGTTATATGGGGGCTACTTGTGTATATGTATGGATTTTATAAGCAAAATAAGTATATTATGAATGACAGTTCTTCTAATCTGCAGTATTTAAAAATGTTCGAAGATTAATAATTACAACTTAATACTGTTAATGCAATCATGTATCTATTCTTATAATAGCAATCATTTAAAGTTAACTAAACTTGAACTATATAAAAGTGTTGAACTTTATTTTTGTAAATTATATTAATATATTTTATAAAATGCTTTTTAAAGTGAAAAAAATTGGATTGCTGTATGCTCAAATATAATATATTGTATAGGTATTTCTAATGTTGTCTTTATGCAGAAAAAGTAAAACAATGATGCAACTAACTAGTTTGAAAATTTGTTTACATACAAATCTATTAATGAATCGTGCATTGTGGTTTTTTTATTTCGTTATGTAATGTTATTTTTAAGTAGGAATATTTTATTTAAAACTTAAAATTTAGATATTTTAATTTATGGGACGGCAGAAAATTTAAGATTTTTTAAAGAATACTATTTGAAATGTCCCTGGGGAAAGATTTTTTAAGCTTGGAATTCCTTTAAACATTTTCTTTAAATAAAAATTGTTAGGTTATTTGTAAAAATTTATTTTGTGAAGATGAGATTTTTAATATTTTATTGAATTTTATATTGTCCATTTTGGTCTATTTTATGTTTATGTTAATAACATGATTCCATGCTCTTAAAACTTCTGATCCTTACAGGCAAAGAACTAATTTAAGTTATTTTTTGTCTTTGATTAAAGTTTTTTTCAGTTTATAAAATTTTATAAAGGCCTAAAGTAATATTTCGAAGGTGCCAGATCTAAAGAATGTGTGTGCAGTACATCCCATTAAAACCCCTTAACAGCTTCATTCCCCCCTCCAAATTCAATCATTTGCATTTTTTAAATATTATAGTTAAATAGAAATTATTAAATTAACATTTTAAATATTTATCAGCATTTACAATAAATTTTTAACTTTAATGAAAATAGTAATTTTCTTTTAAGTTGTCTTTTTTTTTACCTACAGGAATGATGTACAAGGAAGCTACACTTAGGGCTGTAACTTTAAAAATAATTGTAGTTTTTAGTTCTTTTATTCCATTTATTGAACCTCTTTTAATAGACAACTACTGCCATCCATACTACTAATTTGATATTAAAAAGTAAAGATGCAGGCAAAACAGTACAAACAATAGAGAAATAAAATGCCCATATGATGTACGGGCGAAACTGGGAAGGGCTTAAAGCTGCAAAAGCTCTTTGCAAGTTACTAAATTTTTTTTTTTTGAGGTCTCTTGTGTTTTTATGGAATACTAAACATCTGTATGGATCGATTCCTTGCTTTTTGGTTTGAGTGGATTATCTTATTTATCCACAATTTAAAGTACACTCTAGAATTGATTGTGGTATTGGGGAAGAAAAACATTCTCTTGAAATCCTACCACATAGATGACATCTTTTTTGATGAATGACATTTTCCAAGTGCTTTGAGATGGGCTTGTCCTACTGTTTCCATGATCTGTTGTTTAACATTTTTGTATGCAAACTATTTCTCATCCCCAGTGATTTGCTTAAAAAAATGGATAATTTTCTTGACATTTGAGAAAAGTGCAGATATCAATGGGACAGAGCAAATTTCTGTAAGGACTTGTGGAATCCATGTCAAGTTTTGAAATTAAAGGCATTTTGCGAGATGAAGAATGATCAAATTAAATAAATTTAATCTCTTGGCAATCTTGAAAGTTTAGTGATTTCTAATAATCAACAAATTATTTTGCTTTCATTGGCTTCAACTGTTCTTCCAGAGTTTGGTGCATCTTCAACATCGGAATTGCAGAAATTGAATTTTTCAGAGTTTGAGTTAGTGTTCTGTCAATAAATCTCTAAACACCACTAGTAATTACTTTCTAACTTGAATATTTTTATCTTTTCAAAAGTGAAGGGGAAAAAAAGCAAAAATGCTGCTTTTTTTTTTATTTGATAGGGCACTAAATGGAAACTATTGTGCAGAATCTAATGTTTATAAACAAGCCTAGCTATATTGGCTATCAAAATATATATGGACCATGCAGATTAAATGTAAAGTTTGCTTTAAAGAAATGGTCTTTTTCAGGAGAAAAAAGGAAATTACTTCCCAAGCAATCCATTATTTTTTTCTGGTCTTAACATTTTTCAATATTTACATTGATCATTATATCTGTTGATATTAAATTTATATAAATTTACAATTTAAAAAGAGTTGTAATGGGAAAATATTGAGTACTTTATGAAAATTGGAAAATTAGCAATTAAAGTAATATATTTTGTAAAATTCTTTTTAAGGTTGAATCTGCAGGAAGTAGATTGCTGGATGCTCAAAATACAGTTAATAGGGCTAGTATTTCTAATCATGACCAGTATGCAGAGAAAAGTGAAACAGTGGGATATAATGAATTTCTATTTTCAAGTACCAATGATATAAATCAATTTTCAGAGGTAAAAAAAAGTTTTGTCAGTTTCATTTAAATTCAATTCTAAACTATCTTAACATTAAATTAAAAAAAATGTTTGATCAACTGGCTAATGTGTCTCGAATGCAATCAAATTGTACAGAGTAATTTTTACTTCATGATTAATTTTTTCATTAGATATAGTTTTTCAGTGTTGGGTGTAAGGCATTTGGAGCAAGATGTTTTTCTTTTTTCCTTGATAAAATACAAGCCTTGTATTGTCAAACTTGGCAATCTTTCTAGAACAGCAATCATCTCTTAACTCCTTTGTTATTGAAGAAATGAGGTACTTCTCCCCTTTGAACAATTAATTGCTCCAATGCAATTTATCCTATGTTTTACTAATTTCAGTGGAGTAAAGAAATTGTTTGCTGTCATTTCTTTCAGTGTTATAGTGATCTTCAAGAGAAAAGCTGTATGATTATTTTGTGTTTCATCTTTTCCTTAATAAGGATATCCATTCTGTAAATATTTTGACTTTGCATTAATAGCAAACCAAAATTTAATGCCAGATCTATTTGATATTTTTTGGCATATACTTTATAAATCTAGTTTTTTTAGGATAGAATTATTCATCTAGTGTATCTTCATCTAGTTTATTACAGACAGTTTTAAATATCTTCCAAAAATGGGAAAAGTACAAATCGGTTTGCAGTCATCGGGTTTTAATTGACTTCATACAAAAGCACATACTTGCAGAAATCTGTCCCTAGCCCCTTCTGTGCATGAAAAATGTCCAGCCCTGGAAGTTAGATTATAAACCCAGACCTTTATCAGCCCAAACCCCATGATCTTGCATAAATGAGTAACTCAAAGAGCTATAAACACAAGTATTTTAGGATTCCTCGCATGCCTGTTCAGTGTACAGCTGAACATGATGCAATATATGTACTTTGTCGACAAGCCATTTTTATACATTCAACAATTCAGCTGCTACCAACAGTTTTTCTCTTTGTATATGAAGTTGACCCAGCTACTCATCGTAAGATGTTCTACCTTGATGTATCTTTAAAGTGCTTGTTAAAATACCATCTATTTTCTAATTATTACTTGTTTCTTAACCTCTGTAGTTTTTTACTTTGGATATATCTACTGTTACTGATTTCACATCTGGGAACTATACTAGGAGGATGAAAATGAATAGTTTTTATAAATTTATACTTTCGTTTTCTTTTTCGTGAATACTCTTGTTATGTGTTTTTTATCCTGGGAACATATGAAATACAGGTGAAGAACAGAAAGCATACAATACAAACAGAAGAATATACACATTTATTACATTTGACGATCCCAGCATATAACAAGAAGGGGTGTGCTGCTTTCCTTTCAAGATGGGGAATCCATTACAGGCGAAAGACAGACTTCTTTCCTAAAGAAGATTCAACCATGTCTTACTCGGGATTCGAACCCACTCTGTTACAAGCCGAGGGTCATAACCGCTATACTGGCTGGGCGATGTGAATACTCTTTATCAGATGAATGTGTCATCAGATTCAGTATCTGAATCAAAATTATCATCAGAAAGACTTTCAAAAGTTTTCGGCATCTTTTTTAAGAAAGATGGATGTTGCTTAGAAAATGGTTCTCGGAACAATGAAATTATCCCAAACTAAATGAATTTAGATACATTAATGTCTGTTGAAAGATAACATTTCTAATGTAAAGAAAGTGCATGGAGGCAGTGAATAGTCTCTTGAAAATTACTAGCAGATGTTTTACTCTTTCCTTTGCTTCCCAACTCGCTTATGTTTTTTGTGAAATACATAAATCATTTATTGTTGCTCCTGGTCTGTTGTAAATATTAAAGCCATGCAAACAATGTGTAAACATAATTTTTAGGGTATTATCAAAATGATCAGTAGCTGTAATTCTAGGTGTATATATACCATATTTATTGGAATCTAGACTGCTTTCTTTCCCCTATGTTAATGCGATTGAAAATTTGGTGGCAAATTCACACAAAGGCAGAAAAATTTGTTGCAACAGGAAAGGGGGGGGGAGTTAAACACACTGATGGTTAGAACAATTACAGGTTCATGTATGTACTTAAGTCTTTAATACTGTTGAAATAAAGTATTCACTTTTTCTGTTCTTATTTTAATATTGTAGATGTCGGATATTGATAAACCATTTTACACTATTTATATTTTAACAAATTTGTGTTGTGAATTTGGGGGACTGGCTTATAGAATTAATGCTGACTTGCATTAGAATAAATACTGTAGTAATATTAAAAAAATTATTTAAAATGAATTAAAGAAATTGTGTTATTCTCAAGTTTTGGGGAAAAGCAAAAAAATGCAGAAGTGCAAAGAAATAACAAAATAAGTTAATGAACTTGTCAAAATGAGGGCTGCTGTAGTTCACTTGTTAAATTTTGAATTGGCCGAAATTATGTTAATGAATGTTCGATATTGTACTCTGGCCTTAAAAGAATTTCGTTCTTGAATTTTTTGCAATGAAAAAAAAATGAAGTTCTATCTCAAAATTAAAACATCAGTGTAATAGTAAAGGTCAAAGCTAAAATTTCCTGAATTATTTCTTTCTTAAATACTTAATTTCTGCTTGGGTTTTCTAAAAAGTGAGTGTGGGGACTTGGTAGATGTGATCCTTTTAGGTAAGTACAACTTTAAAGATTCCCAGTAACCTGGGTTTTACATCTTGCCCAGAATTGGCTAATATCTTACAGACTAACAATAGTGTCCTTGTTACTTAAAGTGTTTTAGTTAATTATTAATGACCTTTTACTCTTTTCTCGATGTTTTTGGTAGTGTGATCAACACTTCCTCTAAAAGTCATGGTAATCATTAATCTTGATTGACAAGAAAGGCTAAAATAACCTTTTTTCCCCTTCATCTTAAGGTTCAATTAATGTTGCTTGTCATATTTAAATAAAATATAGACTGTGTGCTAATAAAGCCAAGCATCTTATTAAATTGATTAATTTTATTCACTTAGAAATATTCCTTAGGAATTGTAAATAGAAACCAATTATTTAAAAACTTATTAATCTTGCTGATTCTTTTCATGCATAAATGTGTTTATTTTTTTTTTTTGTATACATTTATTTTGATTCAAGTGCATCTTGATATATATGAATGGTGTTTTTCAACCCATAGTATTTTGAATTGTTTTAAGGATGAAAATTGCAGCTTTATATATATAGCATTCTGTTGGCAATGTCATGTTTCTATTTTATAATGGCAATTATTTAAAATTCTTTTTTGATTGAAATTTCAGAATTTACAAATATTTTTCATTGTAAGTATACTCGGTATACAAATCAAATATTGGACTTTCTTAAACATGTAAAATAGAATTTGCTGTAAATTTAGGATTTTTTATCAATATTATAAATGCTACCTTAGGTTGAAACAGCAGGAATTGGAGTGATGGAATTGACAAATAGTCAAAATGCGATTGATTCTACAAGTACTTATAATTCTGAGTTGAATGCAGAGGAAAGGGAAGCATTGAGATTTAATCCATTGCTATATCAAATTCTAAATTCATATTTCAGTAAATTGCCCGAGGTAAACTAAATTTTTTCTTTTGCAAAATTTAATTTTTTTTTACAATTATTATTGGCATATTAATATAGTTCTCCATGATATTCCAGGAATGATTTAATTACTCTTGTTTCAATTATCTGGCACTATAGAAATGCAAACTTCTTTTTAAAACTTATTTCTCTTTTTAAATTGCTTTTATTTTATGAAGTTATTTTATATTAATGAATTGTTTTATTCAATTAAAATCTCAAAGTGTGTACTATTTTATTCTTTATTGAATTTTCATTGAAATGTGTGTAAATTGAGATTCATCTTTTCTCTTTAATATGTATAAATTTTGGTGAATTTATTTTACGAGAACAGTAAGATTTCTAATTAGTCTAAAGTTTGTAAAGTTTTTTTAAAATTCTTAATGTGTGCATAGCTAAAATTTGCAATTTTAAAAACTTTAGAGGTTTTTAAATTAAGTTTTTTTCTTAATTCTAATTTTTTCCTTATTGAGCATACTTGTTAAGGGAAAAGAATGTGAGTGTACTAAATTTTCCAGTTGAAGAGATAAGGACTCCAAATAAAACTTTTTCTAAACAATTCCAATATTTCATAAAATTATTTTTTACAAATTGTGTACCAAAGGGTTTTTAAAAAAAGGATTAAGAAGCACCAAGGAGTACATTCACTGTTTTGAGTGCATCCTGAAAATTATTAAATTATGAAAAATTAAGTTCCTAAAAATTAAAATTCATTACGATTGTCTGAAAGACTGAGCGTGTTTTGACAAACTGTGAGCGCACCCTCTGTTGTCTGAATCTTTTCAACATGAAATCCAAAGAGTGCAAAAGTGGCTCATGGTATGCAAACAGTTCAGGATGAAGAGGAATCGGATTGGTAGATGCTCAAAATCTAATTGATTCCAGAGGCATTTCTAATGTGGTCTTTATCAAGAGAAAAGAGTTGAACAATAGGATGCATTTAATTTTAAAATTTGTTAATGTATGCAAAACTAGGAATGAGTTATGCTTTATGGTTTTTTCATTTGGTTTTGTAGATGTCATTTGCAAATGTGAATCGAATTAAAATAATATATATAAAATTGTGTGTGATATTGGTAGAAAATTTTTTATAAGATTTTTGTTATGTCCCTTGATATAATTTGCAGCTTGAAATTCCTTTTAACATTTGTAATAGTTTTATAAAATTTTAACTTCATATGCTCAATGTAGATATTAGAATATCTGTTGATATTAAATTGTCCAATTTTACATTTTTAAAAATTGAAAAGGGGATAATTGAGTATGAATTTAAATTATTGTAAAATTAGCAATTTAAAGTATTATAATTTATAAAATTCTTTTCAAGGTTGAATATACAGAAAGTAGATTGCTGGATGCTCGAAATACAGTTGATTGTGCTAGTATTTCTAATCATGACCAGTATGCAGAGAAAAGTGGAACAGTGGGATATAATGAATTTCCATTCTCAAATACGAATGATGTACATGAATTTTCTAAGGTAAAAAATAAAGTTTTTATTAGTTCTTTTAAATTCAATTTTAAGCTATTATCTTGATTCACAATAAAAAAATGCTGTAATTGCCATGAACAGGAATTAAATGAGATATCAATAAGGGAGGACTGCTCTTAACAAAAAAATTTAACATTTATTTTATCCGGTATTATAAGGTCTGAATATATATGTTCAGACCTTGTTGAGCTACATTCGGGAGTACAGAGTGTTTTAAACAAGGAAAAAAATTTCTACTTAAACATTCAGGGGCCCTCTGGTGATTACAATGAGAATTTGTTGGGGGAACTCTTAACAAATGTGTATGATCAGTTGGCTAATATTTGTGGTGCCATCTAATTGTAATGAATAGTGTTTACTATTTTCTATGTATCAATTTATTTTGTAATAACTTAACTTTTATGCCTTTTTTTCCTGTTTACTTTTTCATTGCTGTTTGTGCCATTAAATGAATTAATTTTAGATTTGATGTAATAATTACTAATTTCCTTAGTAGAACAGCTATAAAAGTTTTTTTACCAGTAATATTTGTAAGTGTTCCTTGATAAAACTTAGTTTGAAATTTTGTTTGGTTAATATTTTTTAATTTAAAAATTGTTTTTAGTTTTAAGTTCCTTTATTTCAGATATTTACATTGAGCATATGTGTTTGATACTAAATGATCCAGTTTTATGACTATGAATAAATTGAAGAAAATTTAGAGTGTAGGATCAGCAAAGTAAAATTCCAAGCACACTCTTTAAAAGCTAAATGTAAATATAGTATCCAATATACAGTCGGATCCCGATTCAATCAACCCCTATTTAATGAATTTTTTCCTTTCCTGATTATAAATAAAGGCAAAAAATTCTATTTAACGAGTAATAAACCCTAAATGAATGAATTATTTCAGCAGTTGGAAATTTTTATTAGCTTGTATTAAAAAATTAGATTTTCTTTTCAAATGACATTCATTTTGCCTGGAACAGAAAGACATCTTGTGAGTAGTGAATTTCAATGGGAAATGGTGAAGACAATTATTATAGAGACTTGCCAGGTACAGATGAATCATGAGTGTAACCTATCATGAGAGTCTTGAATCATACAGGAAATTCCTTATTTCATTGCAGGGAATATTTTAAGATTTTTCAATGACTATGCTACATTTGCTAACACACTGCTCATCTTTACACCTGAAGTTGAGAAAATTGTCGATTTGTTTGAGCCAAGGAATAGATTCCAATGAAGATATTGGTGATGAAACTCCTATCAAAACTGTTACATTTTCTAATGCTTTACATTGTTTGGTAACTGTGGGAAAACACGCTTCTTATGCAACAGGATGTAAATGATGCAGTGTTTTCTTCTCTGCATGGAGTTGGAAAAGAACTCTTTCTGGTTAGGAGTCAAAAGATTTTCAAGCATTAAATTAGTCAAAAAATTTGTTTATCTTCAAATCTAGGAATGAGTCATGCATTTTAGTTTATTTTGTATATGTTATAATTAAGAATAAATATATAATTTAAAAATTGAGAGTTAACATAATCTCTAAAATTGCTAATGGTATAATTTATAACATTCTATTAATGTATCTTCACCAAATGCAGAAAATGATTTTCTTTTCTTGAATGGTATTTTTACCCTTTTTAATAATTAAAAACTAAATGCTGAAAATACTGCATTCCATATTTGAAAGGGCAAGAAACAAACTATTTTCTTAACTTTTTTTATTTCCCAGTATTTTACATAGAGTATATCTATTGCTTTTTTAAAATTTTGCAATTCTAAAAAATTGAAAGGGGGAGGGAATAATTGAGTACGAATTTAAATTGCTAATTTTACAATCATTTAAAATATTAATATAATTTGTAAAATTCTTTTTAAGGTTGAATATGCAGGAAGTGGATTGCTGGGTGCTCGAAATATAGTTGATTGTGCTAGTATTTCTAATCATGACCAGTATGCAGAGAAAAGTGAAACAGTGAGCTGTAATGAATTTACGATTTCAAATACCAATGATATACATGAGTTTTCTGAGGTAATAAAAGTTTTGTCAGTTTTTCTTTTAAATTAAATTTTAATCTGTTATCTTGATATACAATAAAAAAAATGTTGGATCAACTGGCTAACGTCTCTAGTGTAATCCCAATTGTACAGAGTAATATTTACTCTTCTTTTTTAAAACTTTGTTTACTTTGTGCCAAGAATTTAGTTGTTTTATTTTGAATATTGTGTTCCAAATAAGTGATATTTTTCCTTTTACTATATTGCTTGATTTTAATTGAAATACTTGCAAAATTAAACCTGTGAAATTTTGTAGTTTTTTCATAAATACTGCACTTCCCCACATAAAATTTATTGATATGTTTCTCTAAATATTATAAATATAACAAAACTGTTATTTAAAAAATTATATTTCTACATTTATTTATCTCGGTTGACAATTGTTTGCTTTTAATCAACTTTTGTAATCTTAACTATTAACATTAATAAAATCTCAGTGTGCTTCTACAATATTGGGGTAATTTTTTTTCACATTTTTAAGGGCAGTTTAGTATGGATATGAATTTCATTCGTACAGTCCTTTTCTTGCATGTTCGTGATTATATATTTAAAAAACATTTAAAGTTTTTATAATTAAGTATTATAAATACATTAAGTAGTATAGGAAAAATGTAACTTTTTATTTCATTAGCTCAAGCGGGAAAATATACAATTCTTATTTGCTATCTTTTTAAATTATTTATTGTAAACTAAAACAAATGTACATGGATGAATGACAGTATTGCCTTAATTATGAAATTCAGTGTTATGAGGTTGAGAGAAAAATAGATGTAAATAAAGTAACAGTTTTTTCAAAATACTTTATTGTATCTGAATTTTATTAAATAATAAAGATAAGACTTGTGTTAAAAGTATTTTATTTCTGCATTTAATTTTTGTTTCTATTTTTCTTTCTTTCATTGTAGTTCTTTTTGAAAATAGAAGCAACCTTTTTTACCAATTGAGAAATTATGACAGGTAGAATACTACATATAGAAAGATTATTTAGGAAACTTGTGTCATGCTTTATTTTCATAAATTGGAGTTCACATCAAGAAAGTGTTATTAATGTGGAGTACAACCTTGCATCAAAACTATTTTTCATTCAGGGATAAATTTGTCATATCATGCCTATTCTGACAGTGGCATAATTTACTGTTGCCTGGTAGAATCAGGGCTTTAAGCAATATACTATTGTAGGGTTTGTATTAAGGTTGAACATATTTTTTTTTCTTAAACAGCCCTCAAAAAGGATTAATCTCAAGAAATGTACAATTAATGCAAGTGTTAGTATATAATTATAGAGAAATGCTGATTTTTTTTGTATGTTTTGCTAAAATGTTGGTAACAGGCATGATGACTTTCGAAGAAAAGACTATTTTTGTTTGTTAGGGGTCAATACCAATGCTGATGGTCAAGGGCATTATATGCTTTATATCAAGAATGTCTTAAGACTTGAAACCCTGGGCCCCATGCAAAAGCAGGTTCACCCATGTCTTTTAAAAGTAGTCGGTACACACTCTCAAATACTTGAACGTGCAGTAACCTATAACAAATGTGCATGACTCTCAATCTCAAATATTCACAAACTGCCACCTTTCAACTAAATAAGGATTTATAATGATAGGCCTAGACATGGACATTATAATCTTAATAATGCAGTCTTGCCCCTCTTGCCAATTGGCATATAGTTTGAAATTCCCTTTTTTTGTAGAATATGTCCAGAATAACATTTGACCATAAAAATCATTTTGATCATGTTATTGAGGTCGAGCCTAGAATGAAAAGAGACCTTCTAAGCCTAGGTTTGGGTCCAGTTGGCCCATGCCTTAAGATGTCCCCTGCTCTATATTGCAATTTCAGTTATTGATGAGGCAGAGGGAGCCAAATAGTCATGGTTAGACTCCTAGTCAGTTTTATTTCTACATTGTCATTGTTTAAGTCCTGTGGCCATTACCCCTCTCATTTCCTATGTTGGGAGGATAATGTACATAAAATCTGGCAAGGCCTACTTTTCTAATTGATGCTGTGCGAAAGTTTGTAGAGTGGCTTGCCAGCTCAGATATCTTTACTTGATAAAGACCCCTTTGCCAAATAGCTTTTGTGTTCCTTCAGTTTGGTGTTAATAAATAATTAATCAATGCAGCTGTTGCTAGAAGGATATTGATATCTCAGTAATATGTTACATGTGAATTTACTCTCGGTGGGTTTTTCATTCATGCAGCAGCGTAATTTTCTTCTGAACGATTAACACATTTTTTGTTGAGTATGCGATTTCTACATGGTTATAATTGAAATACAATATCTTGCCCTGCTTGTTAGGCTGACTTTTCTAATATGTTCGGCCAGAAGCTGGAATAATTTTTGGATCTTTTAAGAATTTTAGATTTTTAAATCTTTTTCAAATATTCTCAAATTGGGATTTTAAATACTTAGATTTTTTTATTTAATAATTATTGTATGTTTAAAAGCATTACTAGCAGATTGCAAGACTACTGAGATTGAGAAATAATTCAGAGTTACACGTACAAATAAAATCAAAACATCAAAAAATATTTGAATATTTAATTTTTTTTTTAAAGGCTGTAATGCATTCGATATCAATGTCCAAGGCTACTGATAACTTATTTGTAATTCTGAATAGAAAGAGGGCAAGAATACACACAAATATATTCTTTTGGGGGGGACCATTTGATTCTGATTTAATGTTCACTATAATTTAGAAAACAGATAAACACGCTAGTCGCAAAATTTCTTTTATTTATTCACATGTTAATCGCATTAAGCAGATGAATATGTAAATTTTTATTTGCACTGTCTATGACATTGTATGACTTATTTGTAAGTGACATCATCACAGCACAGGTTGGACACTTATCTCTGCACTGTATATGTGTGACGTTTCATGTTTGACGAATTTTTGTTACATTACCTGTTTGTTCTTATTTTTGAATGTTGCTATTTTATGAATGAACTTTTGTTTATCAAGTCTCATCAATGCTAGAAATTTTAATTTCTTTACACAATTTTTAAATTGGAATAGGTATGCAATTGCTTTTGTGTAAGAATTCTATTATAAAGATAACTCTGCTTTTTTGTTAAAAAAAACCCATTGTACATTCCCTTTAGAACCAAGCATTTAAAAAAGGATTTATGAGAAATGGTTGTGTGTTCTCGAAATTGTGCAAGTTGAAATGAACTGTATTTAGTTTGTAGTACTACATAAAAAAATGTGTTGTTGATTGAAGCCTGTCCCAAACAACTTCTTAGAACATGAACTTCTATCAATTATGTGGATTAATAGATGATTAATCCATAATTCATATTTTTTTCTCTATCCTGTGTTGCTTTAATAAAAAAGTGATGCGGCCTCAGATTGCTATTGTAATCTTTCTCAAACTTTTGTCAATTAACATCGATCATATGTTTTCCTTCTATTTATTTTGAATCTATATCGGTGATATTTCTAATAATCCAGTATTTATTTCATTTAATTGAAAGTATAGGACGCGGAAAAAAAAACCCGTGTCAAAAAAAGCCAACAAAAATACCCATTAAATTTCACCTTTTCTTTGGGTAGGATGCAGGCCCTAGTGGTCAAGGGGGAACGAATGTGGCCAGATGTTAAAGTTTTAGCCTTTGTTTGAAGACCCTCCCCTGTAGGGGGGATGTATGTTAAATCTGTTGAGGCTCAAATGTCCTCCTGTTCGTGAGGTGGGGAAGTTAGGAGAGAGTGGTGCCAGCTCGTGTCATCCTCATCATGTGACCATGGTTTAAAGTTAAGAGGTCTGTTGCCACACAAAAGTCTTCGAGTAGCTGAATAGTGCGACATTAATATTTACTCACTCTTTTTTGGAGTATTCATTAAAAATTCAAAATAAAAATGCATTAAGTAAAAAAATTATTTATCTTGCTGATTTTCTACTGATGTAGATATGTTTACGTATTTTTCTTGGTATTTATTCTGCTTAAATCTAGATATATATTATAAAATGCAAAATTTTTGATTTTTGTCGTTTTTGGCGAAAAAACAAGGGTTTTTAATGAAATTTTTACATAATATATTAACATCAGAATAACAAAAAGCTATAATTTATAGCATAGGCTATAATTTATAAAGATATTGTGTGAAGTGTCCAAAATATAACTATATTTGTCAAGTAAGTAGGAAAAATTCTGCCATTTGCAAGCATTTCTGGCATGCTCTGCAAAAAAGCCCACAACAGTATATATCTATATTTTATTTGTGAAGAAACACTTTTTGTTTTGACTATGCAAGGCACTTGCTTCTAATTCTTTTGATCAGCATAATCCCTGATTTTTATTTCAGAATAAAACTAGGTTTTGAAGGGAGGGGTTGTTATAAATCTTTCTTCAAATGTTTTTTTTTATGATTTTATTATGCACATTTGGTGGTAAGAAATTGATATTTTTTTCAAAATAAATGCTTTTATCGGTTCTGGTACTTAAAGTAAATAAACTTTCTCTTTCTCACTACATCACTTGGACAAATTTTCAAAATTTGTTTGTGGTTAGTAGTTAATTATAGCATTATAATTTTAATTGAATAGGAAGATATTGCATTTTTAAGTATAAAAAATAATTATAACTATTGTACTGTATTTTTTGGAGTGAATGAGAATATTAATGTCGCACACTGTTCACGATACACAAGGGCTTTTGGCAACGGACCACGTAATTTTGAACCATGGTCAAGTGACGTGGACGACACCTGAGCTGGAACCCCCTTCTCCTAACTACCACACAAACTTAGAAGGAATATCCTATCAATAACTTAGCAGGAATATTCTTTGAAATCCACTCTTCCAAGATATATGGCAGCACGGGTTCTATGACGAGTATTTTAGCAGGGAAGGCGAATAGTTTTGTAGCAGATATTGCGTTTTCAGCCGATGGCGTCTTCAGCGCATTGCAAAGATTATTTTTGTCCTGAATAAATAGTTTATGTCAAAATTTAAGTGTCTTGTATTTTTGTATGTTAATTAAGACCTTAGAAAACGGTTTGACTATTTATTTTAAGTGAATGGTGTATATAATTTTACAGTGGAATATCTCTTTAATTAGCTCTAATGGATTAAATTTCCCAAAGTTGAGTGTTTTGTTTATGTTATATCCCTTAATTTTCAGTATAGTGATCCAAAAAAAATTGTATGAAAAAACTGCAGTAAATCATTATGCGGTATATAAAGTATTAACGTGCATCGCTCCCCTACACAGCGGGTCTTCCAAAGCTCTAATAAAGCTCGAGCTATGAAAGTAGCTAGACATTTGCCAACTTGACTCTATTGTTAACATTTTGCTATGTTTTTCATTGAATCACCATTATAATTTAAGAAACGGCATTGCTTGCGAATATTAGTTTAACATAAAATAAATATAACAAAGTAATATTAATGTATTACACTTTCAGATATAAATTATTTACACTATTTTAAGCGTTCATTAACAAACTTTTAACTATGTGTTACTTTTGCTGAGCAGAGATCAGCTTAGGGAAGTATTTTCAAAAATCGACCCTCAAATGTGTTACGGGGAGTTATAAAGGATTTTTTATTTATATCTGCTATTAGATCTACATACTTAAAATTTAACAAAGGTGTTTTTTTTCTTTTTTCTGTTCAGCAGAGATATGCAAAAAGCATTAAAAACTTCTTTATCCTTCAATCTGTGTTTAATTTTTCAGTTCACCCGTGCGAAGAACTAGTATACCAGCTAGTACTATATAATTTACATAGCAGCAATTAAAATTGAATGAAATGCAATTTGTTGTACATTATGAAACCTAATATATATATATATATTAGAAAATGCTATTTTAGGTTGAAATGGCAGGAATTGGAGTGATGGAATTGACAAATAGTCAAAATACAATCGATTCTACGAGTACTTATAATTCTGAGTTGAATGCAGAGAAAGGAAGCATTGAGAACTAATCAATCGCAGTTAAAATTTCCAAATAATGGCGATTTTTATAAATTGCCTAAGGTAATAACCAATTTTTTTTTCTGTTTGAGAAATGCAATTTTCTAAAATTATTGTTTTTTGTATGTTAATGAGATTCCAATAAATGAGATTCCAATAATTATAATTAAACTCATTTAAATGTGTTTGTCATTATGCAAACCTATTTTGGAGAGAATTATTTATTTCAAAGTGATTGCTTTTATTTCATTGAGTTATTTTAATTGTTTTATACAACTAAATCTCAAAGTGTTTATTATTTTATACTTCTAATATAAATTTTTGTTGAAATTTGTGTAAACCAAATTTTTTTTCTTTTCTTCTGTGTGTAAATTTTAGTGATTTTATTTTAAAAATTGGTATAGCAAGATTTCTTATTGGCTATTTTGTAAAAATTTCTTTAAAAATTTTTTCTTGTTAATGTGCATAGCTAGAATTTATAGTTTCTTAAACCTTTGAGAGGTTTATAGAATTCAATTTTTTAAAATTTAATTGTTTTTTTTATTGTGCATACTTGGAATGGAAAAAGTAATGTGTAAGTAATAAGTTTTCAAATTGAAAAGATAAGAACACTAAATTAAACTCTTTCTAAATTTCAAATATATTTATAAATTGCAAATCTGCAGTATTTTAAAATGTTTCAAAGATGAAGAATTAAGCTTAAACACTGCTCATTGTTTATATTTTTATTATAGCAACTATTTAAAAGTTTTGTCTTATTTTTCAGAACTCACAATTATTAATTTCTTAAAATTTGTTCACAGAGTATACTTGTGCAGATATTGCTCTTTTTACTGTGTGATTAAATAGACTATAAAATAGAACTTGCTGTAAATTTTGTATTCTTTATCAATGTATTATTAAATGCTGCTTTAGGTTGAAATGGCAGGAATTGGAGTGATGGAATTGACAAATAGTCAAAATACAATCGATTCTACGAGTACTTATAATTCTGAGTTGAATGCAGATGAAGGGGAAGCATTGAGATTTAGACAATCATGGTTAAAATTTCTGAATAATGGGGATTTTTATAAATTGCCTAAGGTAAAAACTTTTATTTTCTTTTATAAAATGTGTGAGCAACTTTTTAGAACAATGTTTTCAGTATGTTTATATAGTTCTCCATATTAAATTCCAGAAATGATTTAATTACAAATTTTAGTATTTTGCATTATACAAATGCAAACCATTTTGGAGAGAATTATTTTATCTCAAAATGGGATTACTTTTTACTTTCATTAAGCTTTATATTAATGGATTGTTTTATGTGATTTAATTAAATCGCAAAGTGTGTACTATATATATATTTATATATTTTATTCTTTTGTTTTCATTGAAATCTGTTTATTGAAATTAATCTTTTTCTTTGTCAAATTCACAAAACTTTACTCGTACTTAAACAAAGTGTAAAAATTTTTGACTTGCAAAAAACTTGTACAGTTTTTTTCCCTTAAATTCTTTATTAATGTTTACGTAGCTAAATCAAAATTGGTTCATGTTTAAAAAATTTTTCATTGACCATACTGAAATGAGAAATAAAAAGCAGAAATATAATTTTAATTGAATTAAAAGTATTAAAGTTGCTTTCTCTAAATTTATATAAAGATAGTTTATAAAATGCTTTTTAAGGCAAAATGAGAAATTTGATTGCTAAATGCTCAAGTACAATAGATTCTACAAGTATTTCTATTGTGGTTTTTGTATAAAAAGTAAACAATATGATGCAACTTGTATCAAAATCTTTTTAAGGTTGAATATGCAGAAAGTAGATTGTTGGATGCTAGAAATACAGACATGATAGGTATTTCTAATCATGACCAGTATGCAAAGGAAAGTGAAACATTGGGAAGTAATGAATTTGCATTCTCAAATACCAATGATATACATGAATTTTCTGAGGTAAAAAATAAAGTTTTGTGTCTAGTTTTTCTTTTAAATTCAATTTTAAGGCATCTTGATACACAATAAAAAAAGTGTTTGATCAACTGGCTAATGTCTCTAGTGTAATCCAGTTGTGTTAAATATATATATATAAATAGTATTTACTATTTTTTTTTTGTATGTAAATATATATTTTATAATTTTACTTTTATGCTTTTTTTTAGTTTAGTTTTCATTGTGTGCTGTTTGTGCCATGAAATGAATTACTTAATTTTTGGATTTAATATAATCATTAATTTCCAATGGGTGGACAGTTGTAAAGTTTTTTCACCAGTCATATTTATAAATGTTCCATGATAAAACTTGGTTTAATTAACTTTTAAATGATAAAAAAATTTTATATCTTTAGTCTTAAGTTACTTTTATTTCAAATATTTACATTGAGCAAATGTGTTGATACTAAATGATCCAATTTTAAGACTGAATAAATTGGGAAAAAAATTTAGAGTGTAGGATCAGCAATGTAAAATATATTCTGAACATACTCTTTAAAAAGTTCAATATAAATATATAACATAATGTATATACATCAATTTTTTTTTTATATATCCTGAAATTATTTACTTCATAAAAATGTTATATAAAACTGTACTGACTTATACCCTCTTTTTGTACTGTTACTATATTCCTAAAGTTTAGGATTTTTAAATGTATATATCATCTATATTATAGTTATCTAATTCTTTAAAAAAAAAACTTATACCTTTTTTACTTGTTGTTGAAACAATGCTGCTCTTATTTTGGGATTCAGAAGACATTTTTTTACAAATATTGCAGATATTAACAGGGAAAAGGCTTTATTTATTCAGAATTCATTTATTTGATATGGGAACTTAGCAATAATCTTGGTGTTCATTTCCATCTCTAATTTTCCGTGAATTTTAGTAGTTTATTCATTATTAGAAAGCTAAAAATATCTCAATGTTTATATTCATATAATCTTAAATAATTTGTCTTCTCCTGTTCTTTCCTCTGTTTGCAGTATTAAATTGTAAAATTTTTATCTTTATAAAAAAAATTATCTTTTATAATTCATTAAATAGTGTTGAAGCCCATGAATAAATTAAGCGAGAACTTTTGTAGTTTGATACAATTTCATATCAAGGAAGAGTTTTTTATAGTTTTTTCCACTTATGTTACTATAATCAACCAAAAATGAAAATAAAATTAATCACGTTGCAAAAGCTGCATTTACTCGTAAATTTTTTTTTTTATTGGTATGTAGGAAAAATTAACTTATTTGAAAATCAATTTTTTTTACAATGTGTATTAATTTATATTGTCTTTTTAATTGGATTATAATTTTATTTTGGTTTCAGTAACTTTTTAAAATTGTTTTGAAATATATTCATTAAGTTATATTTGCAAAAGTATTATATGTATAAAGAATTTCTATTTACATAGATTTTTAATCAATAAAATTTCTTTTGTAATCAGGATTCTATGCCTACTTGGTATGAAAAATTTTGTGGAATTCCTTTTAAAGATGCAATAGAAAGAGATGATCCTTTTCTTCCAAGTACAATCTCTACAACTGATGATAGTCTTGCACCCAGTCATAACTATTTAACAGAATCGAAGGCAAGCTTTTATGGATTATGAACTGTGTAATTAAAATGGTATCTCTTCTAAATCATGTGCAAAAAATGTCAATAAATACTTCATTATTTTAATATTTAAATCTTGTGTATGTGTATCATTACATGATAGGTTATGTAATTCTAGTTGCAATTCATTTAAGAAATTTTGATGTTGTGTAGAGGGGCTGAGGCATATGAAATCTGTTTGGGTTCAATGTTATGTTGTGATGTGGAAGTTTAAAGAATAAGGTGACAGCTTGGGGGGGGGGGAGTTCTCATTTGACCATGGTTCAAAATTACAAACCCTTGTTATTCTTGTGTAGCTTCAAAGTGCAATAACAATAAATTGGGAAGGTTTTAAATTGGATTTAGATTTTATATATTTGTTGGATTTTAAATGCTGTAAACATGTTTCTAACCAGATTGATAGTGGAAAAAAATTGTGAATGTAGGGCATATTTTTACATTTTACTCAATTTCATACCCATCAACTTTTATGCTTTATACTTAAAATTTATACTTTAGTGCTAGATTGTTCATTTTTATGCATTTTCACAAAATTTCAATCATCTGTCAATATTTTCTCCTTTGCAGCTGTTATTTATCATTTTATGTTCACAATTACCAAAAAATAGACAAATACTATAGAGCTCATTGCCATTAAGTTTTTAGATTCATGAAATTTTTCTTTTACCTTCACATTATATTGTTGGCTATTGGTTCCCAACTCCTTTGTGTACGATATTTTGTTAAGAAAAACATCTTTGTAGCAACTTTCTGCACTATGTATTTTGTGCTTTGCACATGTCGTATACAGGGTTGTCTTAACCCTCTCGCTGCACATCCCACTATTTCCACAGGCAGGTAGATGTTGCAAAATTTGCCCTCCCCGCGATTTCAACTGGTATGTATATTTTCAAGGCTTTTTAGCTGTGCAACCCATTTTGTTCCTGTTTTCACTTGTGTTTTTATGTTCATATTTTGATCTAACTGTATTTTAAAATAAACCCTTTTTATAAAATTTTCTTGAATATTTAAACTAAAATGTAGATTTGAAATACATAATGAAACAATACACTATTTTTGAACTTGCTTTGAAAATAGCTACATAGTGAGAGGGTTAAAACTTTTTGAGGCCCTGGACCCCTATGCAAATTTAAGCCATACTTCTAACTTTTAAAAATACAGTATATAGCATGCATTGTGTCAAATACTCATACAAATGGTAATTTGAAACAAATGTGCATGATTCAAGCTCAAAACCTTTTCCAACCGATGAATTTTCATTGCGGTTTGAATTTGCTTTTTATTGGCCCCAATGGGGTTTCCTATATAATTATACGTCTTCCATTTTTTTGATGACATGTATTTTGCTGTTTTTGGGGGAAAATGGAAAAAAAAAACTATTTCTGTTGATAAAAAAGAGGGTCAAAAACGAATAAGGCCCCCCCCGAGGGGAGGGCCTGGTTTTCCCCATCCCTTTTTAAGACATCCCTGCTTGAACCTTATACTTAATTTACAAATGATTTGTTTGCATTAATTGTTACCATTGCGTTTAACAAAGAAAAAATAAGCTGGACTTAACCAGGTTTTTTGGTAATAAATTTAAACCCACCAGTCAAAGGGGCCAAGATCGGGGTCTAGGGGCCCAAATGATCTTAAATTTGGCATGCGTTTCTTACCTTGAAAAAATTTTGGGCTTTTTTGGGGGAAGGGGGAATTTTACATTTTAAAACTGTTACACTAAGTAAATTAAAATGGTTTGAAAAGTTATTGTGCAATGTATTTTACAAAGATACAGTAGTGAAAAAAAAATTAAGAAATTAATGTTTGTTTATAATTTCTTTTTTAATCTTAAGATTTTGTAGAGTTTTGTGGCTGCAGTAGCCATAGTCAAAAAATGGGATTTATTGGGAGCCGGGGTTTAAACAGTGCTGCTGAAGCCCGCTTTCAGGGGTACATTTTAAATGTTTGAAGTTAAATTTTGCCTTTGGCATGATGTGGAATAAGAGGAGGGGTGCCAGCTTGGTTTCACCATCCTGACCATGGTTCAAAAAAAGGGCCTTTGTCAAGCCCTTTTTGCAGCTTTTTTGTTGACATTAATTTAATTCGCTTCATAAAGTTTTACCATTGATTTGTCTATATCAATGATGGGCAAACTTTCCAGGGTACAGCTACTTCCAATTTTTTTAAGGTATTGCAGTCCATCCAGTAGCATAGGTGTTGTGAGCTAAGAAAAAGATCTAAAATATTTCTTATAATTTAATAAAAAATACAGAATATATATATATGACCTTTTCCCCAAACTACAAAAAATTTAAACTTAAAAATTTTTAAAGCAAAAAAGCAAGATAAAAAATAATATCAACTGATAATTTATTATGAAACAATTCAAAATTCCCGAAAAATAAAAGTTTTAAAAGTTAGTGCTCATGTTATGTCAGAAGACTTTGCTGACAGTGTGGACTATTTTTAATGTTTTGGATATAATTTTGCTAGTTTTCGCAATGCCCCAAACTGTCTTGGGATAAGCATTTACTTGATGCCCACCCCTGGTCTATATGAATAATAATTTAAAAAAAATTTATTTTGGATTTCAGCTTTTTTAATTACCAGATCTTTTTTTTTAATATTATTTGCAAATTTTTAAGCACCCCCCCTAGTCTTTTATTTGGTAAAGTAAAAAATATGACAGCAATGAGTCTGATAGTGAAGCATTCAAAGTGCAGTATTTTGAAAAGAAACTAATTTTAGAATAAAAACTTGTATTTTTGTAGCATTAATGATTCTCACATTTATATTACAGGAATGGATCGAGAAGTTTGACAGCATTTTGGAGTCTTATGAAGATACTAAAGTTTTTATATAGCTAAAAAGTGCCTTAATTCTTTGTTAAAGTTGAGTTTTTTTTTTTTGTGAGGGTGACTTGTCTGGTTAATTTTGTTATGATAGAATGTATGTTATATACTGTTTTATTAAAGTATTTATGAATGTTCAGTCACACATCAGTGCAATGTTTTTAAGTCATTGAACAGGTGGGAAGATGAAATAAGGAGAAAGGGTGTAACAGAATAGTGTTTGATGGTTTGGAGAAAAATTTGCCAAATAATTCTCTAATTATTTTATCTGCCAGTTAAAGTATAAAGAATTAAAAAAAAAAGAAATGTATAGATCTGATTCCAAAGGGCAGAGTCTTGTCAACCCATGTAACCTGTTTGCCCGAAATATGCACCTTTAAAATTTATAAGATAATTTGTGGATATTTGGAATAGATTTATAACTTGAATTAAATTAAGTTGTAATTGTATTATTAAAGATCTAGTTTATATATTTCTCCCTAGGAAACATATTTCCTGAATGAGGAGCTTATGTCTAAGTTTCGGTAAAGAGCTTATATATACCGTATTTTCCTGTATATAATCCGCAGTGGATATCCGAAAGCCTTTTCAGAGTAAAAAAACGTATAATCCGCGGCAGTTTTTACGGCGAATAATCCAAAATATAAACTGCCGATAATGAGTGTCGCATAAGATAAAAAATACACAATATAATTAAAAACAGAAGTAAAAAAATGTACAGAAGACAAAATTTATTATGAAACGTCTTTTTAAACATGTATGATAATATTTTTCATGATAATCTCAAACAAAAATATTCTTTGCTACTGCCATCTATGTTTTGAGTTGTTAAACAAAACATTTTGCACGCGGAAAAAATCTTTTTTTTTAATTTAGCAAGTTAACAGCAAAAAAATTAAGATCGATACTGCTTTCCCATTGTCTTTCTTTTAAAATCCATTTATTCCTCTAATTCTGGCCAGTGGGGTTTTCCACGATGTTTGGCTCTTTAACGTCGATCACAACTTTCGAAGTTGGGTCTTGTTTTTCTCCAAACGAATATTCGATTCGTCAACGTTGAAAACATTGCAGCTTCCCATTCGTAGCCTTCTCTATAGCTTTTAACTTGAAGTTTGCAGTGTAATTTACAGCTTTCGCTTCAACATGATGAAAACTTTCAAAGGACGTAATAGAAAAATTTGGAAATGGCCAGGACTAGTAACTGCTTTTCCTTCCCAGAAACCGAATTCGTTCTTGAATGTAATTGGACAAAAACTAGTTATGGCTGAATTACGTCAGCTGAGTCATGAAAGCGCCATCTGTTATTTATTTTATAAAACATAAACGACATTTCTTTCAAAACTTTATTGTTAGCTTTTCTGATCTGGAATGTTTTCTCTCGATAATCCGCGGCGGCGTATAATACGCACAGCGAAATTTGAAACTTTTTTAACACATAATCCGCGGATTATATACAGGAAAATACGGGGTATATATATATATGAGTATAAATGGTTTCCCGTGACTGTAATACTATTGTGGATAAAATTTAACTCTTAACAACATGTTAATATTAACCATCCTTTGAATTTGTAAAAATATTTTTATAATTGTGTAAAAATTTAAATATAAATTTTATGTTAAATTTATTTTTGTTTTTGATAAAAGTAAATGGCAAATTTGAAAGAGAAATTATTACTGTTTTTATGCTTTTTTGAGTTTTATGTTTTTGTTAATTGCTTTTAGCTTTGTAATGATTGTTAATTAGAATATAATGTCTGAAAATAAATTTTATTTCTTAATATGATGTGTATCTGTATTTTTCATTCGATAAAAATATTTGGTATCCATGTAGTTTTATGTATACTTATAAAGAATTTTAAAACATTAATGCAGGGTCATTGTTAGTGTTTGACAAGTTTCAACAGTGCAATGAAAAAAATTTCATTTGGTAATGAATTGTAGAAAATTTCATTAAAATTATCCAATTTTTAATGTATACTGTTTGAAATAATTACTGGACATAATATGTTTATTACAAGACAGAAGTTAAGAAAATTATATTTATAAGCTTAAAATATGTAAACTTCAGCTGTGATTTGGAAAACTCTATTGTATAAGAGTGAAGACCGAATTATAGAAGAAGATAACAGGTGAACACAAATTGAGTGCTGTGAATATGATATTTGATCAGCATAACTTAATCAGATTGGAAATCTAAATGATCAGCAGCTATTTAGAAGTTAACACATAATCTGTTAGCAACCAGAGTCGATTCTATTAATGGCATTTATGCAGAATAGTGAAAATTGCTGCTCATTTGATCATTTGTTATTTTTGATAATAGGCATGTTTCTATTTCTTGCAGAATTGCTTTTATGATGGACTATTTCATCAGGGGTAAAAAACCCTGTAAATGGAATTAGTAAATTTCTATCTTGGGGGAAACTGAATTTATTGCTTATTTTATGTGAAATACATTCTTGATATTAACAGTATTTTTGGTCACTATTGATATTCAGATGAAAATATTGAGGGTGTTTTTATCATTTAGTATTTTTAAATTCATTATCCTAAAGTTATTGAGAATTCATCAAAGAAAATATGCCGTTTAAAATTTGAATTAAAAAAATTATTTACCATCTTTAAAACAAATTAAGTATTTCTTGTGGTCAGCCAATTTCATTAGTACAGTATTTGGGGTACATTGCAGACGACTTTGTAGGATTTGAGAAGTTTTAGTTTATATGAAATTGAAAGATTTAGATTGATTTTCTGACCTTTTGTTTATGACATAATGTATTATAAAATACTGCAGATGTTTGTGAAATCTTAAGCTTTTTGGCCATAATGCTTATATGCCACGACATAAAAACATTAATCCTCATCAGTAGCACACACAAAAATTTTTTCAAAGGCGAGGGGTCCAGGGTCGAAAGTCCACCATTTTGGTATCGTGCTTCAATACGCCGCCCAACATATTTTGATTTTGTCGATCTCTTGAACAAAAACAATACCCAATTAACTATTGAATAAATAATTAGCATTAACTGATAAAATTATTAATAACAAATAAATTTTATGTAATATATACATAGGATTATAAAACCAATTAAAAAAAAAAATCAAGGGCCATGGGGGGGGTGACCGGACCCCTAGGACCCCCTTGTGTGCGCCACTGATCCTCATTTTCATGATTACAACAGTTAGATTTTGCTTAGAATAATACACATTTAGGTATTTAAGGGAAGACTGTCATGGAATTGAGAAGTTTGTTCAATATTTTATTTGAAAATTCCACAGAAATTTTTCAGAGTTAAGAGATTTTTAGTAATTGCACAAAATGAGATTCTTTTCAAGATATTTTGTAATTTTCTTCAGATAGTATTAAGAGTTTGTGAGAGCAGTAAAAGAAAAATATCGGCATATGGTGAACATTTGACTCCTGATTCCAGTTTCAAAGTTCATTCATATACATTTTAATATAATAGGGATGGCCAACATGCCGATCGCAAAGTCAATTTCTAGATCAGATTCTAAATAGACTGTATGATAAAGCTTTTTTTTCACATTCGTTAGGATATACGTTTGTTCAACCCTCCCCCCATATTTGACTGTTGCTCGGTAGAGGTATCTTGTACCAGTTACATTGTAGAAACGTGCAATTTATTTTACATCCCTCTGCATATATGCAGCGCTTATGGCAACAAGTCGATCGCCACAGATAAGATAACTACTACGTGCAAAAACGTCCTCCCGTTGATGTGGTAGTTAGGAGAAGGGGTGCCAGCTCAGGTGTCGTCTACGTCAGTGCTCCGCAACCCCCGCGGTACCGGACCGCGGATCAAATGGTACCGGGCCACCCGTTTCATTCCAACTGAATTTAAATTCCTAGTTCTATACACCAAATTAAAAATATCTGTGTTTCATTAAATTTTTTTTAAAAAAAGGGGCCCCCGAAGGTAGTGACATAAATCTTTTAATGTTTTAAAAAACAAAAGAAAAACACAGCAACTATTTTCTCTTTCAGTTAGCAGAGCATCTCTACTTGCTCTCGCCGGCTGCCCCCCTGGGTCAGAGCATTCCCTTCTCTCCACCCCATTCGAGGGGTCAGCCGCCGCTTTTCTCGGGTATCCGGCCCTCTTGGAGCTCTCTTGTTTCATCCTCCGGTCGGTGGAATCAGGTTCCTCGGGGGTCAAAGAGGGGTTGCGGGGGCGGCCACGCCTTAACCCTCAAATACACAGTGCCGATGCACGTGTGAATGTCGTTCCACAAAAAGACCTATGTGTGAAGCGGGGTTTCTGCAGTAACAACAACCAAAACAAGCAGGAATAAACTGGACATGAGCAACACACTTCGGGTGTCATTGTCTCCGATTACCCCCAGATGGAACAGTCTCATTGCAAAGAAAAAAGCTCAGGGTTATCATTGATTTAACGTTCTAGTAAGTTAAAATGTGTGTGTTAAATCACTTTATTTATTTTTTGGTGTAACTGTATTTTATTTTGAAGGCATAAATAGAATTAAATTCTTTATTAAATTATTTATATTTATGTATTAAATACATTTTGCTATAAATCAAAATTTAAAATATAAACAATCAATGTCCCCCTCCCAGCGGGCCGCAGTAAAATTATCAAACGTTGACCGGTCGGGGGGGATAAAAGGTTGCGGAGCACGGGTTTCACGTCATTTGACCAGGGGTTAAAAAATTCGTGGTCCGTCGTCAAAAGCCCCGGTAGTTGAACAGTGGGGACTTTAAATTTTCCCCAACCGAAGGGGAAAATGTTTTTTTGGATTTCCCCACGTATTTTTTTTTTTTGAAATATGAAAAGGGCCCCTTTGGTACCCTTTTTTTGCTCGCGGCTGGCGTGTCAAGAATTAAAGTTCTTCTGTTACTGAAGCCCCAAAGGGTGTAGGGGGGGCCCAAATTCCTCGCTTTGGGTGGTGGGGGGAAGTCAGAGGGGTCACGTGCCGTCCTTGTAAATTTACCCAATGGTTCAAAATTTAATGAGTCCGTCCCCAAAAAAGCCCCGAGTTGCTTTTAGTGCGACGTTAATACTTTTTCCCAATCTTTTAAATTTGAGAGCAGTTTGGAATTAGCTAGTTGATTTTTCCCTAAAAGTTAAAAAAAAATTTGGGGACCCCGTTCTGATAAGGTTATGCCACAATTTATACCTACAGTAAGTTTTTAACAGAATTTTACTAGGATAAAACATTAAGGTAACAGACTACGTTAAACCCGGGTTTTTTTAAAAAAGCGTATATAAAGGGAAAATTTATATTTAGTGTCATTTAGTTTTAAAAAAATGTGTATAAAAATTTTTTTTAAGAAAGTAGTACGCGAAAAAAATTATTTAAGTACAATATTTTGAAAAAAATGAACATAGAATGACCCTTTTTCCCAAAATATTCTCCTTAAAAAAAAATGCTTCTATTATAAAAATTTCGTCTTCAATAAAAGGGTTACATATAGAAAAAAACACTTCCACTATTTTCAGTGCCCATTTCTTCAAAATTTCACATGATGAAAAATCAGTTTCACTAGCTTACATCCATCGGCATTGTTTTATTTTTTTTTTCAATGAAAACTATCCTTGTAAAATTTTATATTGATTACGTTGGGAACCGTGTTTTTAAAAAGTTAAAGGTTTTTTTTATATTTAATGTCATTTTTACAAAAATAAAAGTATGTACTGTTTTGGGACTTTTTTTGGACAAAAAATATTTAAATATAATATTTTAAAATTTAAATTTTGAAAAATTAAATGTTTCTTTTTGTGAAAATGATTTTATTATAATAATATTTTGCCTGTATATAGGACCTCTGTACAGAGGCTCAACTAGAATGTTTAAAAATATACTTAGAAGGGGTGTGGGTTTATCCCATGTTTTTACGACAACAAAAGGGGAGACATTTTAAGAAAAAAAAAACGCCGTTAATTATAATAATTGGTTGTAATTCTGAAAATGTGAATTTTTCAAAAATCATAGTGTTGAGCCTCTGTACAGAGGGTCTGAGCCTATATACAGGCAAAATATTTTTATTTAAAAGAAGCATTTTTCACAAAAAGGGGAACATTTTGAAAAAAAGGGTTTTTCTAAGTTAATTTTTTTTTTCCGAAATATGTATTTAAATTTGTTTTTTTCTGTCATTAAAAAAATTTTTTACATGTACCCCAATTCCAAGGGCATTAAATTTTTCATGAAAAATTTTCCATTTATGCCCCTTTTTTTAAAAAACAAGGGTTTCCCAACGTAGTCGGGAAAAACCTTAAAAGAATTACGTCATTGTTGAAGTTTGCCTGTAAAAAAATTGAATATTGTTTAATAAACTAGTTTAAAAAAAAAGTTTTTCTGGTATATTTGTGCTAAGGATGGTTATGAATATTGGTGAAACTTTCCGAAGTATTATTTTTTCAAAAAAAAAATCGGATTTCCAATTTTCTCGATATTATTGACCCCGTAGTTCCCGTAAAACAAATCCACCAAAAGTACACTTTGTTGGGAACCCCCTTGAAGGAATATGTGGCCCTGGTGGCCCCAGAGGTTTAAGGTTAAACCCCCGGGGGGGTATCATGCATTCGAGTTCCAGTTCCATTGAAGACCCACCGTGTAGAGTTGCTGTAAATCTATCGAGGCTCCAAGTCCTACTGGCGCGGTGTGGTAATTTGAAGAGGGAGTGCCAATTTAGGTATCGTCCATGTCACTTTACAGAGGCTCAAAAGTACGTGGTTCGTTACGAAAAGCATTTTTGTTGCTTCGTCAATAAACATTCACTCGTAGAAGGAATCTGCTGTATGTGAATCTCCCCCATTCTATGTTTGCTATGCCAGATGCGTTTAAATTTAATCTGTGTTAAAATCTGTGCCATTCGCGATGGATCAGGGATGGCAAATTTATTCTGTGGAATGCAAGTTAGACTTATTTTCATGTCTGTGTAGAAATTTTCGTTTTTGTTTCTTAGTGCAAGAGTTGTGTGTGTTTGGGGAGAGATAATGCATTTGTTTTCTAATATATTAATTTTGATTTTGCGTTGATCATATTTTATTACTACGGTTTCACTTATTGTGATATTCGATTTATTAAAGTTCTTTTTAAAATCTGGAAATACATTTAGATATCAAAAAAGGAATAATATAGTAGCATAACCTAAGCCAATTGAATGATAAACAAATTAATCCTTTCACTCCTACGCCTCATTAACACATAGAAAGGGGGGAAATTACCAATTAAATATGTTTTCTAAATTTTCCTAATGTTCTTGACCAAATATATAACGTACAAACATGTTAAAGCTAATTCACGTTAAGACAGCAAGCATTGAGCATCGAAAATGCAGCCTAGCAGGTTTTGCGCGAGGGCACGAAGGCCTGTATTTCAGAGTACATTTTCGCCTCTTGGAGCTTTTTGCGTTGGTGTGGATGAGACTTAATTCATGCAAGATCAATTTCTTGCTCTCAAGTAGCAGCAAAAATTGCTGATACAGTCAAATAATTCTTTATCAATAATTTTTAATGCACTTATACTCTATATTCAGTTCTTCCTGTGCTGTATTCTATTTTTAATTTCGAAGTAATTGTGTTGAATGCACATCGATATGCGGTTAGGTGTAGGTTTTTTTCTTTTGTTTGTTCTTGTATATTTATTTATTTATTTTTTTATTGTAGTGTATTTGTTATGATGTATTTGTGCCCGTGTATTTGTTATGATGTAAACGTAATGTAAATTTATATTCTTATACTTAATTTTTTGTTATTTCCTCCCTTTTCCCTATATATGTGTTATGATGTAAATGATGTGTATTATATATTATGTAATCTTAAAAAAAATGTTACGATTTTGTGTATTAAAGCTAATTTTTTTTTGTTTTGTTTTTCATGTAAATATGGTAAACCTATGTATAAATAAAGTTTAAACGTTTTGTTAATTTTATGGCTGTAAACCCTTGCAAATTGAGTTTGATCTTTTCTAGAAAAAAAAAATTTCTACAAAATTTTTCAGAAATTGGAGGGGAAAAAAAATTGTAGCAGAAATGTCAAGTCAAAGAAAATATCGATTTTTAAAAAAAGATGTTAATTTATTTTAAGTAGAATCTTAAAAATGCACAAAAACAATAAAATTGAGTTTTTCTTCAGACATTTCTTATTTACTTGGTCTATGTTTGTTTGTTTTACATATTTAATTCAAAGGACATTTTTTCCCCTTTTTATAATAACATGGTTATATAATGGTCTCGAAATTTTTATAAATGGCACATGAAATGCCTCAAAGAATTTGAAAAATAATAAATTGAAAAGTTTCAAGGTGATTTATATATATATATATACTAATAATTTGGCATGGACAAATTTAAAGTATTGCCACTAATGACGCAGTTAAGTATTAATTAATCTTACATTTATTCATAATTCTTAACAATACATTCGATCGAAGTTCAAGTGAACCTCGACTTTCATCTATAATTCTTGAAATGTGTGTGAAATTTGAAATATACGAAATTATATATAGAACCATGTTAAATAAATCTCACAAATGTGTGTGTATATATATATATATATATATATATGTGATATTATATATCACTAAAGAAATTAATCTTTTTAAAAAATACGTTTTCATTATATATATATATATATATATATATATATATATATATAACATAAATATATATATATATATATATATTATATATATATATATACTCAAGACCAAAACATTATGACCACCTGTCAATAACGAGTTGGCCCATCTTTGGCGCGCAACACAGCTTCAACCCGCCTTGGCATGGATGCCACAAGTCCTTGGTAGATGGCCGGAGACATTGTACCAGATGTTTAAGCAACGGTCACGCAAATCCAAGATATTGAGAATTGGTGGTCTTTGAACTCTGAGCTGCCGTCCCATGACATCCCAAATATGGTCTATTGGATTGACATCCGGTGAGTTAGGCGGCCAAAACATTAACTGGAATTCAGCATCATGTTCCTGGAACCACTCCAACAGATTTTTAGCCTTGTGACACGGGACGTTGTCCTGTTGGAATATTTCATTTCCAGCTGGAAAAACGGGCCATGTAAGGGTGCAACTGGTCCGCAATGAGGTTCAGATACCCTGTATCATTCATGGTCTGCTCTACCACAACCACGGGTCCCAGAGACGCCCAAGAGAACGTCCCCCAAAGCATAATACCGCCACCACCGGCCTGTGTATGACCTACTGTACATTGAGGGAGCAACTGTTCGCCTGGAAGACTGCATTGTATTGGGCTGTCAGCTGAACCACGGTCTGGCTCCAGTTTTGCTTCACCATGCGAGACAGTCTCCGACGACCTTTTTCTTTGATAGCGTGTGGACGTCCAGCACCATGTCGTCTACTGCTGGTTTCACCATCATTCATCCACTTAGAAAGATCCACTTAAGAAAAATACGTGCGTTGTGTCAACACAAATAGTACGTTCTAAAAGAGCTTGCAATTCAAACATGATATAGAGCTGCAATATTTTAGGCAGCGGCGTAGCAAGGTATCCAAAGACCCTGGTGCTAAAAAAAAAATGAAGCCCTAAGTTGCATTTTATCAAGTAAAACAAATAAAAAAAAAATTAAGTCAATTCCTACTTAGGTCAGCAAAGAAAATTTTTATTTTAGTTACTTTTTATTAAATTGTTACAATTAATATGTGAATATACATATGATACACACAAGAATCGCAATGTTAAGTGATAAAATAAAAAGCAATTTTCCTTGTGCGATTTTTCATTTTCCTTTCTATATATAGTGTGTTGGACTATTTTTGTTTGTTACTATTTATTCGTTAATTAAATTTAATTATTCTAATAAAATAGTATGGTAAAAAAGAAAATCATATTCTCACAGAAATTAGATCAACGCAGGTGGGATTCGAGCCTACGACCTTTGGATTAGAAACCCAACGCGCTATCCATTGCGCTATAGGAACACAACGAAGGTATTACCTTTCTATATATGCTGTTGCACTGTTATTTTTGTTACTATTGATTCATTTTTAAAAATTAATTAATGAATTAATATTTGAAAAACTGTATTAACATCAAGTGTCATTCACTACAAGTTTAAAAACGTATTTGAATAAAGGAATAGAAAGTATTTTATTAACGATTGCAAATTTGAACAAGATAAATATATATATAGGAGGGAGTGAATGAGTGAATATTAACGTCACACTGTTCAGCTACACGAGGGTTTTGTTGGCGGACCTCGTAATTTTGACCCATGGTCAAGTGACGAGGACGACACCTGAGCTGGCACCCCTTCTCCTAACTACCACACCACACCAACGGGAGGACGTTTGAGCTTTCGACAGATTTAACGTGTATCTCCCCTACACGGCGAGTCTTTAGGGGTACTGGGCTCGAACTCGTGACAAACCAGCCACGATCCGATACCTTGACCACTCGGCTACCACGGCCACCTTCATACCACCTCGGTAGAGGGCGGACATGCCAATGTCCGCCCGCGCAGAACTCCTTATCATTTGTATCGTATTAAATGTTTTTATGTATTTCTAACTGTGCTCAATCAGAATGTGTACCAATTAAAAGTATTTGAGCTAGCCGCCGGTGTTATTTTTGAGAACATGTTATAGAATCGTATTGTCATTAAAAATGTAGGAAGGAATTGCCTTTTGTGTAGGTTTTTTAAGATGCAATAATAAGTACGGTAAGATTTTTCATGGAACTTCCAAGTAATAGTTTATAGAAAAATGAAAGAAAATTGAAAATAATATAAACTTTTCAATAAAGAAAATTCGCAGCACTGAACAAACAACGGAAAAAATGTAGAGGAATTCCTACAAACTCGATATTACTTTCAACTGAATTGCCATTATTATAAATATGTTACAACCTTTTATATTTATATCTAGGGAAAAATTATCGCAAGTTCGGCTTGCTGGGTAGTCAGGGTCCGAGCCCCCCACCCCCTGAGCTTGAGGGCCCCGGTGCACGGCACAGCCTAGCCTATTGGTAACTACGCCACTGATTTTAGGTGTAAGGTTGCAGGTTTCGTAGTTGTTGTGTCATCGGTTCGAATCTTGAATGCCCCTAAAGACTATTAAGGTATCCGACTACTTGCGACAACTTTTTTTTTTTGAAAAAATGGAGATATGGGGATTTTTTTGTGGTTTTTAGATTTATTTAGTAAATTCTAAAGAAAATTGAAAACAGAAAAAAATGTATTATTATTAAAAGGGGAAAAAACTGGTGAAAATGTACAAAAAAGTACATAAACGTGGACAACTCTGTACAAAAATTTTTTTAACACATTCTCAATTTTAATGTGTTACTTAGTTATTCATGTTTGAAATGACTTTCAGGATAATAGATATTTTAATTTTTACGAAAACTAGAGCACTCTATCTTAGGCTATATATGAAATTCACTTAAAACAGTGATTATATTCACATAAAAGGACTATAAATTTTTGAAATAAAACAGTGATTGATAAATCATAGGTCAAAACACTTCTTCTGTTATACAAAACATTCACCAAAATTTTAGCAAATTATTTGCAAAACTTTTTGAGCAATCGCTGTTTGTCCCCATTTGAGTTTTTCGAGGGAAAAAAACACACCACATTTTGAGTAAAACGTATTTTAAAGTTTGACATCTTGTGTAAAGTTATGGCATCTTCTTTTATTAATGCACTTGTAGTTTTGAATTAATAGTATAGATATAAATAAAAGCTTGTTATTTTTAATAGTAAGCAAGACTAACCTATAAAATAAAATCATAAAATTTTTTGTCCAATTTTTTTGAAAAATCCTACAATTTTGGTGATGAGTTACCTTAAAGCAAAATTACTGGTGGCTGTTTTTCATAAATTGTATCAGGTAAGCCTTTAAACTTATGGAGAGATATTTGTTAATCTCATGGTATTGTTATAATGGGACATCAATCTAAAAAACGACAGTGTTAATATTTTATGATACTACCTGTTAGTAATTTATGATGATTTTTTTTAATATTTTAAATATACAAACAAATTTGTAGACTTAAAATACAAAATTTGTATATTTCAAATATACAAATGCTGTAATAAAATTATATACATTGATTTATTCTAACTTTCAAATAGTTTTTTTTATTTATTTGGAACTAATTGGTTACCTGTACGCTACACGCCAAACGTCTTTTTGATGCAAGTTTGAAATCGCACCAGTAAAGATTTGGGATACCAGTAATTTTTAAAACAAGATGGTGGCATTAACACTAAGAATTTGACATGAAACATTTGAGAAAGATATACTTTACATTTACTGAGTTTTTAATTACATAGTTATTCAAAAAGCAAAAAAAAAAGTGCATTTTTGCATAATTTATTTTTTTTTGTAAAAAAAAAAATAATAAAAAATAAATAAATAAATAAATAAAAATACGAATATAAGGATTTAAAAAAAAGACATAAGGAATTTAGAAAGGTCAGAAAAGAAAAATAGAAAAAAAGGGGGACTGGGCAAAATGAAAATGAATAAATAAATAACGGTTAAGAAAATTCCCGAGTTTTCTATGAATTTAATCGAACGAGGAATGTTTAAAAGTTCATTAATTAAAAGTAAAATTAAAATGAAGGAAAGTTAGAATCCACAATTTGCTGCCATCAAAAAAAAAAAGTTGTGCCCGATAGATTTACTTTTGTAGCCGCGCAAATTTGCACTGTCAAGAAAGCTTCTTTTAATCACGAGGCCTTATTGTGTCGCTGTTAGGTATTGGAATAAAAAAGATGGGTTTATTTTATAAAAGGTACTTGTTTTTGCTAATATATTATGAATTAGCGCCAGCGTATATTACACACATATTACTCGATTACGAAAACCTATTAAGCCGTAGGTTTGCGGCGGATATAGCGCGAGGTTTAGTGACCATTAAAATTCCCGAACTGAGAGACGTAAGCATGCTCAATAGGGCTTAGGGCCCTAACATATAGATGGTGTACCTCTTTTACTAACCTGGTCTAACTTAGTAGTACTAACTTTTAAATGGCCCGTGTTAAAATTTCGTGATAATATCTTGTTTAGTTGAAAAGCTGCAGTGGAACAATGGGAAACAAATTTTGTTTGCTTAAAACCATGGTTGAAAAATTTCATATTGTCCAATTAAAACATTGTTTTGATGGTGGAAAACTTGCAACCAAAACAAGAAGCAACGGCGGTAATTGTTGTCAGAACTCTATTTACGCCGGGCAGCAATGGTTAACCCGCGGTCACTCGCGTCTGTTTTTGCTACCATCGTTACTCAGGGATGTAGAGAACACTTTAAACTTAAAACACGTGTATTTGAATTATAAATAAAATTCAAGTCATTATGATACATATTTATAAAAGTACAAATGAACTTTGTATTTATACATCATTATTAAATGTTTTGCATACAAATAAGATAACATTAATTTAAACTTAACATGCACAAGTACCATTTTAAACTACATAATTTTGTACTTTTTCATAAAGCCAGTATATAAAGAGCATTATACCAGTAGCAATATACCTTATAATTAATGAGATAATGTTGGTAGAAAGTAGAAAAATAATATTTTAATCATTTTCCAAGCAATTCAAGAGCCAGACTGTATACATATGCTCAATTCTATAGGAGCTCTCAGCCCTGGAGATGTCGCTTTGAAGGTTATTACATTCCGATCGTTTCGAAAAGAGGGATTTAGTATAGGCCTGAAGGTTCAATGACCTAAAATATTACCTTCAGAAAAATTCATTGGTTCTGCATTCTTTTACGTCTGGGAGGTTTTCTTTATTTAACGGTGCTTTTGAGGCACTTGCCGCAGTGATCGCGGGTTAAGGAGGTAGATACTGACTTTTAAGCGATACACGGGCACAGAAGCAATGCTGAGCGCTCAGGACACCTGAATTCGGCCGTTGTTCTAGAAAACATCAAAAAAGTCCGTAAAATCATTTTTTAGCAGATCATAAATTAAAGTTACGTGAGTTACATAGCAGAGGATTTGAAGATATCAGAAGGCAGTGTATTCGCTAATTTTCTTCATCATTTGCCAATGAGAAAGTTGTGTTCACTGTGTTGTGTTGTTGTGCCGCGTTGGCTCACTGTCGATCAAAAACAACAACGCATCGACAATTCAGAGCGTTGTTTGGATCGGTTTAAGCGAAATAAACAGGTTTTTAAACGCAGATATGTGACAATGAATGAATCATGCACTTACTACTACACGCCTGAATCAAAAAGATCGTCAGCTGAGTGGACAGGAGCCGGTGAAAGCCGTCCAAGGCGACCAAAAACTGAAACATCAGCTGGCAAGGTTATGGCATCCATATTTTGGGATACACATGGAATTTTGTTTATTGACTACCTTGAGAAAGTTAAAACAATTAATAATTAATACTACATGGAATTATCAGAATGCGTGGATGAAAAAAATAAAAAGAAAAACGTTCTGCTCAAATGGAAGAAAGGGCTGTTTCATAGGGTAGCGTTCCATGCCCCAAGCGGGGGGGCAGCTCTAGGACCCGGACATACCGGACCTTGCCCAGGAGCGGCAAATTTTAAGGGCGGCATTTCAGTCAAATTTGAAAAATAAATTTTTTATTGTTACGAAAAATTTGATATATTTTTCCTGGTGTTATTGGGTCTGAATTTGGTATTTGTTTATTATCTTAATTTTTTTACTTTTACTCTGTATATTTAATGACAGTTTTCTTTTATGTTGAAACTTGAAGGGGTTTGAGGCGGGGAGTATATTTTGGCGCAGGTTTAATATGTTTACACATCTTTAACTAGTAACTGTCTCCCCATTTCGAAGTGAGATTATAACTATCAAAAGGAGACAAGGGTAATAAGAGGTTTGGAGTAGATACAAGAGCCACAGGAGATGCTTTATTTAGTCTTGAATTGTAGTTATTATAAATTAAACAAACGCTTTGTGGTCCCCACCATTAGTAGGGCCTTTATTGCACAGAAAATTGAACTGCTTACTAGACACGGTTCGCTACTTCCATTTACATTCGTTTGAAGTAAGCAATAACAAGTAATTACATCCTTAATTTCCGAATTATTTTGAATTTTTAAGACTTAAAATAATATATATATATAGTAATATAAAATAACAGTGAAGTACTAGAACCTACAGTGCTAAACCTTAGCAGGAAGGTGGAATTCTGAACTTCAACAAAGCCATAGATACAAAAAAGGTCTTTGGACCTGAAACTGGAATATATCCAACCAGTTCTAAAGCTGTGTGTCCTTTGTGAATTAGGCCAGCACAGATTAGGATTAGAAATGCTTTACGTATCCTACCCTTTACGATACAGCGAAACTTTCGACTTATAATAGGAAGAAAAACAAAAAACACCAAGTTTAAGGGTTAAGCATGATCACAACACGTGGAAGAAAACCGCAATATATTAGAATGAAGCTAAGAAAACAGAACAATAATGAATGTCTCCAAAAGGGAGAGGAGAGAATATATATATATATATATATATATATATATATATATATATATGTATATATATATATATATATATATATGTATATATATATATACATATATATATATATATATATATATATACATATATATATACACCATATATATATACAGAAGAGAGAAGAACAGCATTGGAGAGAGAGGGGCGGCATTTTCCATTTCTGTCCGGGGCGGCAAAACTGCTAGAGCTGGCCCTGCCTCAAGTAATTGAAAACGATCATCAAATTGAATGAATTGCGCTTCAAATTACTTTCTCACCCACCGTAAGGTCCAGAGATCTGGCCCTCAGTGACTACTGGCTGTTTGAAGACCTTAAAATAATGCTACAGGGAAAGAGGTTTGGCTCAAATGAAGAAGTGATTGCCAAAGTTGAATACTATTTTGAGAGCAAAGACAAATCATTTTTTGAAAAAGGTTTTAAAAATTAGAAAGGTGCCGGGTTGAATTTATCACTCTTGAAGGGGATTATTTTGATAAATAAAATTCAATTTTGCCTATAAAAGTTGTTGTTTTATTAGTTCAGCCCGGAACTTATTGAGTGATGTGTTAAATAAACATTTTGATTTACTTCCTTCTTTGCGGACAAAATATTTTCTACCTGTCTTGACACTAAAGAAGTTCTGGAGGATGCTGTAGGGTTGATCACAGTCCTCTTATTAGAAAACATCCGTGCCTTTCCACTTCAATAAAATAATTTTTTTTAAATGCAGAACGGCATTCGGCCAATACTCTAATGTCAGCACATCAATCAAACAATCGGCTTTTACACCACTCGATAGCTTGGTAACTTCGGGCCAAAACTATGAAATATTAGTCCCATTGCTGACCATACATATACTTGAAGGAACTCTATTATAAATCAACTTTCCAACTTTTACCTTTACCCTTTTTAGGCTAACATATCATCGCATATAAATTAATTAGTTATGCGAACTTATACGCTGTTTCAGCTAATACATCCGGGACGCATGAGTTCTTAAATTTTTCACATTTGTATTAATTTGATTTACTCCGGCTTGGCCTCAAAATATTCAAAACAGCTTGAAATTTGAGAATATGTTTTATCTTTTCCAAAAATTACAATTTAAATGGTTAATGGTCTCTAGTTTTTACGCATGACGAATATACTCGTCAATACACATAACCCTGCAACTTCTCCATGAGGAGTATACTCGTCAATACACATAACCCTGCAACTTCTCCATGACGAGTATACTCGTCAATACACATAACCCTGCAACTTCTCCATGACGAGTATACTCGTCAATACACATAACCCTGCAACTTCTCCATGACGAGTATACTCGTCAATCAGAGTTAACTGATTAATCAAGAAAGAGAGAGAGAGTGAGTAAAAAATAAAATAGAACTCTTAGAAAATTAAATAGACAGAAAGGGCGAATTCGTCAAATTCTTTTGCTTCATAAAAATTGAAAGAGGAGCTCTCGTATTCGTTTTTTTTTTTAAAAATCCTAGTATTCTCAATAATGTTCCAATAAAAGACAGAAAGCTGCAATCTAGACAACTTAAACTATGATAATGGATAAATTTGTTTAAAAATATCGAATTAAAAGCGTTTGAAATCAATAGGGTTGCAGTCATCAAAAAACTAGAAAAAATTTAATTACTACATACGTGTATAAAGAGATTATTTATATACCATACATTAAAAATGAAGGCAACCTTATTGTAATGTTATCTCCCAACTTGGCGCGTAGCGCACTGATATCAAACTAGTGCTTTTTATTTGTGTGTAAAAGTCTTTAAACGTATTACTACTTTAAAAGCATTGTTTACCATGAATCTCCAGTTGAAATAATTGAAATAAACGTGAAAAATATTTCTTTAAGAAATAAATTATACATCAATGACCGTATTCAACAATATGACTATAAATATCTTTTCAGAGATACAAGAACGCTGATAGCTGTTATTTACTTTACGATGTATCTTAGTACATATATATAGTTTATTTATATACTTCTTAAGCTCTCCTTTTTGATATAGTTAATTTATTCACTTTTCATGTTTTTAATTTGTGAAAGTATCATGGAGGACAACATTTATTGCTCGTTCAATGCATTTCGAATGAACGCGACATTTATTTAAAAGAAATATTTAAGTATTTGTGGTACATTTAAACAATAGTTATCTCTCCCATTTATGCAGAAAACTTCTTTTTATTTGATTTTTAATCTAATAAAATTATTCTCTATTGTTCGCAGATTCTAAACAGTAGTTATACGAATTTTATGAAAGAAAGAAAGCATCGTAAGATTTTATACAAATGGTTTTCTGAATTCCTGATTTATATCTCACGTTAAATCAAAACATAGTTGCCTTATTAAAAGACAATTTGATAAACAATATTATTCATTTTGTAATATACTCGCAGTGCATCGTAAAAGAAAGGACATATTTTTGTTTTATAAGAGCATTTATTACTATTCTTCTATTCTGCTTTTGTTCTTCATGGGAAAATATCTTATTTATTATTCCGTTGAATATATTAGTTTATAATAGTGGTCTTCAAACTTTTTCAATTCATGAAACCCCTAAAAGCAGTGGCGAAGCTACCAATGGGCTAGACCAGGGATGGCGAACCTTTTTGAGACGTGGGTCAAATTTTGTTCATATTTTTTTTAATACTAGCGCGTGGGTCACTAATGCCCATTTGCACCAGAGTTAGGTTTAAAAATTTTAACTGAGTATTATTTTTAAAACTAAACATCTTTAAATTCATTTGGCTTATAACGGGTGAAAAAGGACTCTATGGAAGTCTCTTTCCACAAACATAACTGATTAAAGTGCATTTTATCCGAAGAAAGTGCTTTAAATATGGTTTTGCTTTGGTTTTCGATTGTTTTTCAACTAACAAAATGTGAGAGCAAACTTATACACTTTATTTGATATTTTGTAAGCCTTTTGGCTAAGTACTACATATTTTCATATACATTTGCTGTCGTTTCGTATCTTTAAACCCAAAGGGGGTGTAGCTACCACCGATCAATGATACGGGGCCCTAGAGCTTCAGGGGCCCTAAAATTGTAAGAAGCAGTATCCACAGGAATTTTTCAAGGGGCCGGGGTTGAAAGTTCACCATTCTTGTATCATGCTATTTTTGATTTTGTCGATTTTCAGGAACAAAATACAGTAAAACTATATTGAATAATTGCATTAATTAAAAAATTAATCATCAATACCAAATATTTAATAATTTTACGTGTATTATATAACAAGAATTATAACCAATCGGAAAAATTATTTGGGGTCCGCCCCCGGAACCCCTTTGTGTGCGCCACTGGTAAAAAAGAGATCGTAAAATATTGAGAGCCCACCAAAAGGGACCCGAAGAATTTGGTTTCGGGTCCACTCGGGCCCAGCTACGCCAGTGTTTGGAACTGTAATGATCACACTGAAGGTAATGGACAGCATTTAAATTGCTTTTGTATCAATGGGCTTGAAAAAATTCAAATGGAATATAAATAGTCCACACAAATTAGAAAATTTAAATAAACCCGCTTAAGCAAACAAGTAGTTGCCTAGCAATCGTGGGTCAGTTAAAAAGCTTGCGTGGGTCTGACACTGACCCACGGGTCATAGGTTCGCCATCACTGGGCAAGACGGTGCCTTGCACCGGGGACCTCGGGCTCAGGGGGCCTCGGAACCTGAACATCAAGCAAACCGAACTTGGGATAGTTCTTCCCACATTCAAGATATCAATATAAAAGGTTGCAACATAACTATAATAGAGTAGAAAGTTCCCCTACATTCTTTCCTTTATTTGTATAGTGTTGCCATCTTTACGTATTGGAAAGTTTACATTTTTTTAAAATTTTCGTCATTTTTCTAACTTTTAATCGATAGCTGGGGTTGGTTTTTGGAACACCTAGCCCGTCAGGGCTTTTAATCTCCTGTCTGGTGAATTAGATAGCACTTGAGATAACTATTACTTGTCCATTTAAAAAGAGATTTTAAGAAATTTAAAAAATTAAGACAAATAATAAAAATTACAGAAAAAAAATTAAAAAAACTTGCAATTAATATAATTTAAAGAATAGCTTTTTTTTTTCTTTCAAAACTAAGAAATTGTTAAAGTTACTGCGATTAGAATTTCGAGAATTTATTTGCAACTCCCTCGGCCAATGAGAGCCTCAGGAGGTTTGACTGCCCGACCAATGGGCTAGCAGCTATTCGTGGCATGGTGTGAGTGTGAGAATTCGTGCTCGTTCCTTTCCCGCGTTGGCGAGAGGGAGCTCTGTGATTGGAGGTTGTGTTAATGTGATGACTTCGGTCCCGGAGAGTACCGTTGTCGTGTCCGGGTGCGAGGTCTTCCAGAGGCCGAACGACCAACGGAGCTCTCCAATCGGTCGTTGTGTATCTGAAATTTTAAAGTGAATATTTTTGTTTGAAAATTTAGAAATTTTGAAAAGTGGTGTTATTACGAGAAAAAATAAATAGGTAAATGATGAGAAATTTTGATGAAGTGGAGTTATTAAAAAATAATCGTTCATGAAAATCGTTCATAAACCGTTTCATGAAAAATCTTACCATACATCTTAAAAAATCTGCACAGGAAGCTATTTCTTCTTAGTCGTTTTATTTTTAATAACGATATGACTGATATAAGCTATTTTCATGTTACAGTGCATCGCTATCTACTTGTTTTCGCAAAAATGATGTAATATTGTTGTCCCTCCCTCTTCTTTCTTTCGTTGGGGGTTTTTTTTAAAAATGATAATATTATTGTTTTTATTTTTTTCTTGTTCATGGATATTTTTTTGCATCATTTCACAAAAATTTCCCCCAAAAAAAAAACCTCCACATGTATGTAGTTTTGCTTTTCCTATGTTCTGCAGAGAACGAAAAAAGGGTTGATGTTAAAGTTTTTGTATTTTTTGAAAAAATTAATATATTTTTACCTTTTATTTAATAAAACCCAAACCAAGATAGGCCCCCTCTTTTTTTTCTCACCAGGGTTTAATTTGCCGTGGAACCCCTAGAACTGAAAGTTTTTCCCCCTGAACCCCATTCTATACAAATATTTTCGAAGAATATATCTCAAAAATTTTAAAGTAGATCAACATGTTATAGACGTTATGAAAAGGGCCCCCATTAAAAAAAGTATTGCAATTATTTTTAAAAAAATTTTAACCTTTTAAAAAAAAATTTCTCATTAAAAACATTAATTTGTGATTCGGTCCCCCTATCCGATTATTTTTTGTAACTGGAAATTGCTGGTTTTTTTCACTGTCCTGAGTCTGGCCCCATTAAAAACAAAAATGAAACCCGATTTTTTGAGTTTAATTTGTTTCAATATTTTTGGTTTAAATTTCTACACAAATTAGGTCACACTTTTATATATTTTTTTTTATTTTGGGGGGGAATTTTCAATCTTTAAAAAAAATAAAATTTTAAAGCCCCTTAAACCTTGAAATTTAATATACATGATTTTTTTGGGATGACAATACAAAATTTAATTATAAATAAAAAAATTAATTGATAAAAACTAATTATTTTAAGAATTAAAATTTAACAGCCACGTTGGCGACTTAGCGCCCCAATTTCCCGGCGACTTGTGCCAAAAACTTAAAAAATTTTTTTTCTTCACGTTTTTTAAAGTTTTCCCAGTTGAATTTAAAAATTTATATACACGATTTTTTTGGGATGACAATAGATTTTAATGATAATTAATAAAAATTAATTCCCAAAATTTTGTTTTTTGTCATATGTGTATACATATTTATATTAATTGAACTTTTTAAAAAAAAGGTCCCAAAAATAAAATTTTTCTTTGTTGACCAATGGGAATTGATTTAAAAAATTTTTCTATTTTTACCTTTTTTTTTTTTTTAAGGTCACTCGGGAACCTTCAAATATGATTCGAGTTTTTTAAAAAATTTTAGACCTTTTAGGGAATTGAAACTTTTAGAAAACCCTTTCTAAAATTTTAAAAACCGTCAATTTTTCTGTGCATTCATGTATTTTAAAATAATATTACTTTCCACATGGATAAAGAACTTAAAGGTGAAGTATTTTGAGTCTTTTTCTTATTTTTAACAAGCAAAAACGATTATTACGGGGGTTTGCTAGGGGAAACTTTACCCCCTGGATACGATTTTTTTCCCCCTTTTTTTTCTTCTATTTGTCTGTCATACCTAACTTCTTTTTTTAAAGGGAAAATGGGTCTGGAGGAATCTCTCCAACTTAAAATTTTCCCGGGGGGAAGGGATTCTAAAAAGGAGGGTTTCCCCTTGATTTAGAGTCAAGTGCCCTTTGGGCCCGTTCTATTCTGGCAATTTCTATGATTTTTCACCGGGTGCCCCCGGTTTTCGCCGAGAAAACCCCCGGTTTTTAAAAGTTTTTTTACTTTTGATTTTTGGCAAATTTCCCAAGTTTCTGTTTTTTCCCGAGGCCCCCAGTGTTTCTTTTTTTCCCCTATTTCCCAGCATTTTCAGCCGATTTACCTGGAGGAAATTTTGGGGAAAAAACCGGGGGTAAAAACCGCACTTAGAAATCACAAAAAATATAGATCAATATGGGGGGTGGGGCGGTTATACACCGGGTAAAAAAACCAAAGTTTTTAAAAAAAATTTTAAAGAGTTTTGGCAAAAAAATTTTTTTTTTTCCCCAATTAAACATTTGAAATACTTGTTTATTTAAAAGAAATGATAAAAATTTATGAACTAAAAAAAGCCCCTAGTTCAAAGAAATATATACTATTATTTCAAAAGTGTATAATATCTCGAAAAATGATTTTAAAAAAAATAAGAAAGGGTTATCTAAAAATTTAATTTTCCCTTTTAAAAGCAGGGTGGGGCGGGTTATACGGCGAACATCCCTTAAAAAACAAAAAATGCAGTTTTAAAAGTTTTGGGGAGTTATACGCCGGTTTTTACGGTATAGTAGGTAAAAAATAGTTATATATAAAATCCGCAGTTAAACTACTTTCGAAATAAATTAAAAACAAAATGTTTATACTAAAATTTAACATAGTAATATTTAATATCAATCAAAATATTTAGCAGTAGATTATATAATTTTTTTCGGTTTTTTTCTCTAAAAAATGAAAAAAATTTATTTTAAGGTTATTAAAAGTAAAAGGGGTTATATATATATAAATATAGGGTTATAATATATATAATTAATATATTAACGCCGCAAAATTGGGTACGGGGCCCCCCTTTGGGCCCAAACCCCGGTGGTTAAATTCCCTTCCCCCTGCACAAACAAAAAAAGGGTTTTGGAATTAAAAGGTTTGGCAGTAGAGTGAAATAAAAGTCTCACTGTTTCCTTAAAAAAAATTTTTATTTCAAAATAAAAAAATTTTTGGGATGTTCGATGAAATTTTTTAAAACCTACTGTTCATAGATATGAAAATTTTTGTATGATATTTTATAATTAGGGGCAAATATATACTAAAAATGAGTTTTTGTAAAAATCAAAAATTTTTTAAATTTTTTTTTGCAAAAAAATGGAAAAAATTTTTACCGTTTGATAAGATATTTTATAAATTATGAAAAAACGTAAAAGCTTTTTGTTTATAATTTCGAAAGGGGTGTAATTTTTTAAAGGTATGAAAAAAACCCCCCATGTACATATAACAGATTTTTTCGAAAAGGAAATTGCGTTTAACCCTTGGGGATATTAAGGGAAAAAGGGTTTCCAACTTCCCCTTTAAATTTAATCGAAAGATATTGGGGTAATTCATTCCCCACGGGTTTTCTTTCGGGGGAAAAGGGACTTCCGCTGGGAAGTCAGTTTGATCGGGAAAAAACGGGAACAATTAATAGTCATTTTATATATTTTTCCCACAAAAATCCCAACCGTTTTTTCTGAAAAAACCCTTTTTGCTTTTTGTAATGTGGGGAGTGGGCCCCTAGGCATGGGTCAGGGTCCGAACCTTTCGGCCGGGTTGCGTCTGACAAGTCGTGTATTTTGAAATTTTTCCCAACCCCTTTAAAAACCCCCCGTAGAAAACCACGCTTAAACCCGGGTTTTTCCGCTTGGGCGGGGAAATATGAAGGGAAAAAGGGAAAGACAACTCAGATGTCCCTCGTCCCCTTAGGGCTTTTGGTTCAAAAATACTAGATCCGTTACCAATAGCTTCCATGCAGATTTAAATCACAACATTAAGGAACAAGCAATTGAATGTGTAGCATATAAATTTAATTTGGTCCATACATGACCGCTATGCCTATTGAATATCGCAAAACACTGGTCCGGGGGGTAGGATTTTTCTCCATAAAAGGAAAAATTTATGTAAAAAAATTTGGGGCAGTACATAAAAACCCTTTTAAAATCAAAAATTTAAGGGAAAAACCGTCGGAAATCTGTTTCTTTTTTTTAAAAAATGTTGGAGGGTCAGGGGCCCTTTAAAATAACCCCCTGGTTCCCTTTATGGCCCCCATTAATTTTTGGAACTCTTTTTTCCAAACCAAAACCCCGGGAAACGAAATGCGAACAAGAAAAAGCAAAAAAATAGTTTTAAAAAAACAGAAGTTTCAGGGAAGCAGAATTGGCAATTTGGGGGCTAAGGGTTTAAAAAAGGGTCAAAACTGAATTGACAGCCTATCAAAACCCAAACCCAGCTATTACTTAAAAATGTCAAAAAGGGCCCCCGCGCGCCGGTTTTCCCTATAAGAATCGAATCAGTTTTTATTGGGGGTAGGACCCCCTTATTTTGATATTAGACCTTTTTAATATTATTAGGAAGAGAAAAAGGGAAAAAAAAATTATAACGTGAGAAAGGGGCTAAAAATTTCGATTTTTGGTTTTTCTATCACCGTGTGATCGTTCATTCCAGATTTTCCCCCCATTTTTAAAAAATTTTTCTAAATTGTTAGACATTTGTTCTTTTAATAAAGTCAATTTAAAAATTTTAAAATGTCTGTTACTTTTGGGGAAAAACCCCATCCCCCTAGCTCACCCCTGAAATCAAAAAGGTGGTCACCAAAAGGGGGGTGGTTTTTCCCCAAAAGTACTCTCCCGAATATGACAGAGAAACCCTTTTGAAACACAAAAGCTGGGTTTTGAGATCTTTAGGGAAAATGACATAAAAGGGGGCCAGTTGACCGTGTGTGAAGGGGGGCCAAGCGATTTCTATTCCCCAAAATAGCTCCCCCCCCGTCTACTTTCGTTACTGCGGGGGCGCCAAAAATTGATTTGGCCCAAACCAAGTCCACGCCCGCCCTGCTTCGTTCCACGATCAATTTCAAGCATAAATATCTCCCCTACATTCCATTTGGGGGTTCTTGCTAAATCATTGTCATGTGTTTGAATTTGGAATGAACCCATTGCTACCAGTTGCTTATACAACCATTGAAATGTTCTCCGAACGGTTAAAATAATTTCATCCATGAATTTGAAAATTTTTCACTATCAGACTGCGATTTGCTCACGGGGAACAAGACTGCGATAACTACTCGGTCATGTTCACAAGCTAATGGCTAGCATTGTTGCTGTTTGTATCAAGGGGGTTTGAGATCCACCCGTTTAGAAGGGCCCACCCCCTTTTAATTCCAAATTCAGACCCCCCTTTATGTTTGCCCTGGGTGTGGAAGGGGCAAAGACTTTTCCCTCACTTGGCCAAGGGTTTAAAAAATTTAAAAACCATCCCCAAACAGCCTTTATGCTGCTTTCCCGAGTAAAAAAAAGGACTTTCGTTCGGGAAACCCTGATTTTTCAAAGGGATAAATGGATAATATTTATGATATTTAAACCCCCTTTTGGGTTAGAAAAAAGAAAATAAAACTGTTTTAAGAATAGTATTACAGTAAAAATTATTTAAGGTATCCGACTACGTTCGGAACTGAGATTTTAAAAAGGCGCATATATGGATAATTCCATGATATTTAGTGTCACTTAGATTAGTTGAGCCTCTGAACAGAGGTCTGGGCTATATACAGGCAAAATATTATTATAATAGAAGCTTTTTTCAAAAAAAAGGGAAAATTTTGAAAAAAGGATTTTTTTTGTTAAATTTTTGCCGAAATATTGTATTTAAATAATTTTTTTATTCAAATGTCCTTAAAACAATTTTAAAGATTTAATCTGGACACTAAATATCATAAAATATCCATTTATGCCTTTTTCTCAGTCGGTACCTTAAGTACAATTTTTTTTGAAAAAAAATAACATAAATGACCTTTTTTTTCAAAATATTCCCCTTTTTTGTAAAAAATGCTTCTATTATAAAAATATTTCCCCTGTATATAGCCCCCAGACCCTGTACAGAGGCTCAACTAAATTTTTTGAAATATATAACTTAGAAGGGGTTTATCCATTTTTACGAAAAAAGAGGGAATAAATTTTAAAAAAAATTTGGCTGTAATTTGAAAATAATGTAAATTTTTTAAAAAAAGCTCAAACTTTTGGAGAATCTTTACTTTATATAACCCAACACACACAAAATATTATAATTTTTAGAAGCTTTTTTGTAAAAAAAGGAATTTGAAAAAGTTGTTCTAATAAAAGTTTTTGTCAAAATGTTCTAAAAAAAATTTTATACGTATTCCCCTAATCAAGTGACACTAAATAGAGAAAATTATCCATTTATGCGCTTTTTTTAAATCACGGTTCCGAACGTAGTCGGATACCTTAATAGGCAATCAATCTTACAGGTCCCAGAGCTTTAAAAAAAATCTGGCTTAGGGTTGAGTATTGTACTGCGTTTATCGTATGCAACTTAAGCACTATGTTAATAGATGCTAACAATAATTGTTATTGAGGTAAGAAGCACAAAAGAAATTATTAAAATTTAATATTATATCAAATTGAAAAATTAAAACAGATTTTCTACCAAGGAAATTATTTATTTACAAAAACATTAGAGATAGAAAACATCCCCCCTTCGCGGAATAGTTTTATACAATATTTTGTATACGCAAGCAAACTAGCTATTTCTTTGGAGAAAAAAGAAGACGAATTATGCATTTTGTCTTATTTATTTTCATATCGAATTATCTAATTTATTTACTAGAAATGAGATGAAAGTGAAAGGTATGTGTATAATATTAGTTTAAAAATTTTTTTGATGACAAATATTGGGGAAATTTAATTGTGGAATTCTTTTTTTTTAAGCCCAACGAAAAAAATCATGATTTCAGTTAAAAAAAGGGTTTCTTCACCGATTTTCATATATTTTTTTGAGTCTTTTTAATATTCTAAAGCAAAAATTATTCCTTATCTAGATGTTACTATCTTTGACTAATTAATTTCTTACGGGATGTTCAAATATATCACATATATCTAGGAACAACTAATTTTTTGAGAACGAATTACTTTTTTTTGGTATTGTATTAGATAATATATTTTTAAGTAACTCGCGCGTAGATGCCTTTTGTATGAGACGACATTTATCATATTATCACTAAATCTCATACAACTTTTTTTAATAATATTTTATTTTTGATGAGATTTTCTGTAAAACCACATGTTTTGTTCTAAAAAATTGGTGAGAAGAAAAATATATCGTCGGTCTAATTATCAAACAGCGTAACTCCATCTGGGATGCTAATTTGATACAGTAGGGCTAGGCGCTAAGTTGTTGTTTATGTTCGCCAAGATAGGCGATAATATTACAATATGGTTTGCTTTGATTTTTTTATCGTGAGAATAGCCATCTGTCGAATAGCTATGTCTTGGGGTTTCGTAAGTAGAGGTGTGTGGGATTTATCCGGAAGGATGGACATTCTATAATTTAATATGACTTTTACAAATTTGCTTATGAAATTACTTAGATCGAACAAATTATATCTAAGTGAGAATAAACCAGAGTACGTTTTAATAACTCAGATCCGCAATTAGATCACTTATATATATATATTAGATCCGCCTACATCACAATCTCAATATTACTAGCGTTCAGAATACAATCTTCTACACGGAAGTAGCAGTTCAATTACTTTCAGGTAGACTGATGGTCGTGTGCAATAGTAGGCACCTTGTGGTTATGGTTGGATATCCGTGGTGCTTTTTGTAGGCCGTCGATTCACTCTCTATCATTTCAACTGAGCTTTCTCTGAATTGCCATTTTATACTAAAGCTTTCTATCCTTTTAAGGTTATCTTATTTGCATCTATGCTTGGTTTTACTTCTTGGATTTGGGTTGGAAAAGTTTTTGCTTATTAATCATTGACCGTCAAGAACGTAGGGGTTATGTTGTTAGAAGAAGAAGAAGAACGCGAGGATGTGTCACAGTGAGATAATGTGGTTGTCATAAAATTCAACGTATACTTATTGTTAGTTTTTTCCCACGGGATCTGCTCAACAAAAAGTAACACATTGTTACAAAATTTTGTGTAATGGAGCAGCTTAAAAATAGTGTAAAATAATTTATATCAGTGGTGTAATACATTAATATTACTTTTCTGTTGTATTTATTTTATGTTAAAATCTTGCCACCATTTCTCCCTTCGAAATTTGGTTTATTATGAGAATAAAAAGTGATTACACTGATCGAGGAATAGGAGGTAAGCGGGCGCACTGAGGAGCATGGCGTAGACAAAACAAAAGGATTAAGGAATCGCGCCAATAAGCGTTTGGCGCGTTATATATCAAATCGAAGTAACACCGGTGGAGTTACGCGGTCGATAATTGGACAAACGTGCAGGATAACATCATGGCAGAATTTCACGGAAGCATTTAGAACAAGGAGATTGTTACCATTTGTTTTGTCTCGACGGCCAGACTGTAGAAGAGGAGGAAACCTGAGAACCGCACCTTTTTAACTTTGTACCTCAGAAAAAAGGAATAAACTGTGGCATCAAAATCAACACATATAAGTTAAACTAAACAGCGTGGCAGTTTTATCCAATTTATTTACAGTGTGCTAATTTAATCTATTGCAAGTACATCTAATTTTAGAATCAGTTTAATGTGACAAATATATCCTACCATAATTTCTATAATTTGTTTGTTGATCAAAAGTGAGATTGCTTGTTGAAATTTTATCAGAGCCTTCAAATTAATGTCAGCAAACTTGTATCTATATTTACTCTTGCTAATCTTCATGCAAGAAAAACTTTGCTCAAAAACATATGTGGTTCCAAATATGTTTATGTCTATTTCAGTGGCGTAACGAAGAATATTAGGGCCCTCCTGCAAACTCAGGTTTTGGGCCCCAAGTCTGAATACGTACTTAGCGTCAATCAAGCTTTGGGCCCTCTAGAGCCCCTCGCCCCCTCGCAATGCGAGGGTTGCGGAAAGATGACCGCCTACACTGTCAATTTGGTTTCTGACTGTGCTTGGCGGTCGAAACACTTTGTGAGGGCCGCTATTTGCCCATTCCTGATTTAGAAGGATTGATATCTCTTATCCAATGTCAGGGCGTCTTAAGACTTTTTGTGGCCCCGGGCTCAGAGAAATCCTTTTTGAGGCCCTCTGCCCCTATGCAAAAGTAGGCCCTACCTGTAATCTTTAAAAGTAGTCAGTATATAGCATGCATTGTCAAATACTCGTACAAATGGTATTCGAAACCAATAAATGTGTACGACTCACAATCTCACAAACCGGCTTGACCGATAGTCGCATTTCAACTAAATGAGTTGAATGATTGCTTATGGTATTAGGCCTAGGCCTAGACATGGACAATGGTCTTCACATAATAATACAGTCTGGTCACTTTTCCCAGTTGACATGCAGTTTGAAATTCCCTGTTTTTCGGAGAATATGTATGGGAATAATATTTGACCATTTAAAATATCCGGATCATAATCTTGTTGTGTCGAGAAAGAATCGAGGCCATCAAAGAAGGCGAAGCCCTGGGCCTGGGGCCAGTTGACGTCCCTGATCAACGGATATTTATTATTTGCTTTATAAATAAAGTATATTTTTAATTTTAGATAGAAATAATTATAAAGAGAATAACTATGCTTTTCATTGCTGATAATGTTTATTATTTTTAGTGTTTACTTCTGCAAAATTATAATACGTCTAAGAAATAATCAAACTTTGTATTGATATTTGTTATTGTCGTTTGTATACCATGACATAAAAGCAAATTTTCAAAATTTTCTTGATCAGTTTGACTATTCTGCTGTAAATATTCAAGGATTTCTCTAAAAGAAAACATACTTGTGAGTTATTACAAAAAATTTGCATGGCTCCATTGTGGCTTATTCAATTTTAATAATGTTGAAGGCTTTTCTTCGTCCAGATAAAGAATGGCCATTTTTTTTCATTTCCTGATACAATACGTGAGTTTTCTGGAAATTCTAATAATTTTGTTGATGCGCAAGTAATTTCAAGACTTTTAATAAATTAAACAGACACAATACACATTTTTCTTTTCAATACCTAAGTTTCAAAACACATGGGGCATTCTTTTTTTTGAAGTTCTTGTTGAAACTTTATCATAACTGTTCATAAATTATTTCAACTTTGTTTAAGGTAACCGACTACGTTGAATTTTTTGGATTTTTATATATGGTTGTAATTGTCCTTAATAAAGCTTGAAATACCCTAAAAGTTTTTGAAAAATATAGTAGTTTTTGAGAAATTTAGATATTTGCAGTGAATTTTGATAAAATGTACGATAAAAGATTAAATCTCAACACAAGTGTGTAGCAATCTAATTTTTTTTTTTTTAACAAAAAGACGGAAGATGAACTTAAAATCTAAGAAAAATTTTTTTAATTATAAGTAAGTTATGGATAAAAAAATATGTGCAAATATGTTTTTCCAATAAATTTTCAACTTAAATTTTCTGAAAACATCTATAAGGTAAATTGGGGGAAAATCCCACATTTATATATATAAGGAATTTTCAATTAGTATTTTGAAAATTTAAATGACAAAACCATGAAAAAAATACTTTATTTTTCAATATTTAATTGTTTATGTATACAAGTTAATTCTCTTCTTAGTATGAAAATAAATAAGAAATTTAATGTTAATGTGGCATCTTCCCCATATATATGGGGAAGATGCCACCTGTCATGGAGTAAGATGCAACAACACCACGGTAAATAAAAAAATAAGACAAACATTGCCAAATTAAATGGGAAGTAACAAAAACTATAGAAAAACAAAAACACACACACAACTATATTCTTTCATAATTAATTTACAAAAAACGAATTTTTCTGTAGAACGATCTACAGCAGGCTGAAGTAGTAGGCATCCTCGTCCTACGGAGATCCCCCGTGCCATCCTAACAGCATAATTATTAATTGTAGCTATATTTATGCGATAATGTACTGTGCTATAAAATGGCCTCTTGGGGGGGAGGGAAGACATACATGGTTCAGATATAAATGAAAAAGAACTTAGAAAAATTTTTTCTCGTTTCCCCACATAGCACTGTATATTTTTAGAAGCTGCATATGCTAAAATTTGGATACATCAACCAGTTTTTGAGATATCATGTTAAGAGTGGAGAATTTTTATGAAAAAAAAAATATTTGCATCCTATTTGGTTCAACAAAAGAGAATACTTTTTAATCATCATAGCTCTTTTTCCCTGAAGCACAAAAAATTGGGAGCTGTTTTGGAAAAAATAACGTTTTTTTTTTTTTTTTTTTTTAAATTTAAAAAATTGTCAAAAGTTAGTGTTTTTAAACGTAGTCGTATTCCTTAAGCGTTGAAAAAGTTTTGTTATGGGGATGAGAACTTGAACAACTACATCTGCTGAAACTGAATGCCATTTTTTGTTAATATTATTTTTTTTGAATTCATATATGCATACATTATTTCTCTGATAATCTAATTGGTGTAAAATTATAATAAAACTAGCTATTGCTTCCCTGCTTAGCTGGATTTTTCATTATATTGTTTGTCTATATATTGTTTTTAAGTTATTTTTATCTAAGTACTATCGATACCTTTTTTACGTATTGAAAAACATTCCTGCTGATTTTGCCTCTTGATTTAAAAAAGAAGTACTTAATACCGAAACGGATTTATTTCACCCCCTCGTATTTTCCTTCGGGTCGATTTCGAAAACCACAATTTTTTAATGGATCTCTAATCAACAAAAGAAACATAATTGCCAAATTTTTAGTCTGTGGGTCCAATAACTCTAAAAACTGGAATTTTTAAATCTATAACACCCCTGTAACTCTAGACCCCTCCTGGGAGTCGATTTCGGCAAAACTTGTTCTTAGTGGATCTCTTTTCAAACAAATAAATGTTTTCGAAATTTCAAGTGGTACGAGTAATATATTATAATCGATAAAAAATGGAATTTTTTTCTATAATGCTACCCCCTTGGAAGTAGGTTTTCATAAAACCTGTAGTGGATTTCTTCTCAGCAGAAGTAACATGTTTATCAAATTTCAAGTTTGTCAGTCCAATAGTTCAAAAACGAGAATTTATAACGCCCTCAACCCTCCCTTGGTGGGGGTCAATTTTTAAATTTAAATTATTTAGTGGGTCTGTACTTAACAAAACAAATATGCCAGCCAACATATTCTTTTGATGTTGTCGATTTTTGGGAACAAAAACAACACAAAATTAATTATTGAATAAATAACTAGCATTAATTAATAAAATTAACTATGAATAACAAGTACATAATTAAACTTTATGTAATATATACATAGGATTATAACCAATCGAAAAATCAAGGGCTATGGGGGGGAGGTCGGACCTAGCGACACCCCTTGTGTGCGCCACTGATCAGAAGAGTACTATTAAGAGTACTATTAACGTTATTATCGTTCTCAATAATTTTGAATTACTAAAGAAATGCAGAATCTTCTTTTGCTTTTTTCACTCATTATGGGTTTAATTTATTTGAATCTCTAAAATGATATACAGAAGAAAATATACACATAAAAACTTCCTTAATAATCCAACTAATATATTGAATATATTGCCATGTTTTTATTAATTCGCACAACTTCGTATGTCTGTTCGGGTGGAATTTTCTAATTGATTTTAAACTAACTTCCCGTTGAGATAGAGACTTGAAATTTGGACCATAGCTCCGAAATGGATGACGATGCATGCAAATGTAAAAAAAAGAAATAAAAGAAGAACAAGGAAGGAGGAGAAAAGATGAAAACATGAAAAGACGAAAATTATATAGTCCGTTATAAAAACATGGTACATTAAACATTTTTTTAGATAATATACTTTTTTTATATTTAACTCAAAAAGTCCGTAAGCCCAACTTTAAATGCTTCAACTGATATACATTTGTGACATACAGGAGAGTTAAACATTAGAAGAGTGCTTATCGAGACGAGACAAAACATGAAGCTAAAACAATTCAACTACAGCAGTATGACTTATTTACCTGTGGCGTTATTCTATGAAGTAGAGTTTGTATGACTTTTAACGTATTGTTAAGAATAGAATTATGTTTCAATGCATCTTAAAACATAACTTAACGTGATGAATAAGAATATTTCACACATTTTTCAGGGGGCCAGAGAAATTTTCTCGTATACCACCACTTGGGTGACCTCTGCTTTAAACTGAATTTAAGAACTGTTTTATGCACAAAAACTGGAAAATGAAGCTTTTGCTTTCAAATAGCGTGCAGCGATCTCTTCTCTCTCAAGTCGCAACCAACAAATGTTAGGAATAAAAATGCTTAACGACTGAGTCGAATAAGGATCCCTTTCCGTCAAAATTGTCTAAAGATTGTACTTCGAACCCGAAGGTGGCCAATTCAAATCATCGAACTCCAATTATGCTAAGGTCATCGTGGGTTATCATTCCCCATTATCATCAAAATTCAGGTTACCGAAGTGGTGACCCAGGAGTTCAACACTATATGGTATCATAGCCAAACTCTACTGTTCTTTTATGTATTCATTTTATGAAGAATCTAAGACATTCTCAATATATCACAAGTAGTGATTCAAACGGCAACAACGCACGCCTCAATTAGACTCTCCATCTCAACAAGATATTTCCATAATGGAAAAACGTTCCAATGACACTCAAACCTACTGAAGATGTGTATCAACTGTAGTAATGACTGAAAAAACAAACTTTTCTTACGTCCATGAACAACTCATACGACTTACTTTTATAGGAAGGGGGTTATGCAGGGACCCCTTCTCCTGCAAGTCGCAACCAACAAAAGACAGGAATAAAAATTCTTAACGTCTGTCCCGAATGGGATTCCTTTTTTCCCCAGTCGTCTAACGCTTGCACGGCGTAGCTGTGGGCCAGTAGGTTGGTGGTTCAAATAATCACTTTTGCCAAGGTCAACAGCTTATGGCCAAAAGCATAAACACCTTAGAATAAATACGAATTTCTGGAAGAAATAGAATTGACAGAGAACTTAATACAATCCTTATAAATGAAGCAACGAAAATACATTTGATATAGGTTGATAGATTCAAACTTGTTCTTATTTTACCAAACACTTGGGAATAAGAAGATCGACAACATCTTCTTACGCTTTCTCGAAATTCATTTATTTAGAAATGTTTTATTTGGAAGTTTTCTTAAGTCAGATGTGGAATTTTCTTGAAATTTCTATCACATGGATGCTAAAGTAATACAATCGCAAAAGAAAAGACATTATTAATAATTTATTGCAGCATGTAATTGTTATTGGCGCAAAACGAGTAAAATTATTGTTGCTCTTTGCACCTTTTTCGAAAATTATGGATTCATTTATGTTAGGCCAGGTGATTGTGGAGATCACCCAAATAAAATAAGATGGACTTTATTTTATTAGTGACTTTATTAGCGTTCGCACTTAACCACTATTAGATAAGTGCTTTTTTGCATCTACTTGACATTTTATATAGTTTGGTACTACCCCCAAAAAAGGACACTATTTTTTAAAATGCTATTTTTTGAATCCTTGTAACAACCTGTTTTTTGCGATCCATCTATATGCTTACAAGAACCTTGAATTCAAAATATAGAACACAGAAAAAAAAATATTCTTGCGATGCTATGCAACACTGTTACTATGATTTTTTTTCAATGGAGAAACTGTACAAGGTGATTATATAATTAAAGTTCCAATTTCAAAATACTGTAAAAGATGAGATGCTGAATATGATTTAAACTTTCAACTGAATACACTTGAAAAAAGGAGAAGCTGTGTGGCATAAGAAAAAAGTTTCAAAGTTTAACAGTAGATATCATTGTAAGGTGCAAGATGGCGCTACTCAGCGCATTGCAGAGCCAGAGATATAACTGCTCAAGAGACATTTTGGAAATGATAGATGGATCAGCCATCATTTTCCAACAGCATGGCCTTCAAGATCACCAGAGCTCAATTCTTATGACTTCTAGTTCTATGGGTTATCTTAAAAATTTTGTCATCAGTGGCCCGATTGCAAATTTAGCTGACTTGAAGGTACGAATTACACTGCATTCATTCGCAACCCTAAAGGCCGTATCACACATATATTTTTCATGCAATTTTTTCGTCCAATTTTTGGCCGAATCTGAGGGGGAAGGGTTGTCGTAAACAAAAGGAAATGCTCTGACGTCAGCCGCGCTCTATCTTTACATTGAAAAATTACTCGCCGGTTACTACTTAACCGAAAACGAACATCAAGGTATTTCCTTTCATTCGCTTGCCTTTTGTTGATAGTTTGTAAGCAGAAATGAAGAGCACCATTCTATTTAAAATATTATACGCCGTTAAATACTATACACCATTAAAATATTATACGGCATATATGAAGGGTTAGACGAAACCGAAGAAGCCACCATCTTGTTGTTTATGACGTAGGGGCGCCGAAGAACTCCCATTGGCTGGAATTTCAAGCCATTTTTTTTATTTCGGAACAACTTTTTGACTCACCCCGAAATTGTTCTAAAAACGATGCTATAGCTTAACTGGGTAAAAATTGTGTAGGGTGGACGAAATTGCTTGAGGAAACGTGTACGTGTGAGAGGAGACTCGCTCGGTTGTGGAGCCAATATGCTGTTTATCGGCGGCTTGTGGAAATGGAGGAAAGCATATTGGAAAAGCATGTCATGAGCAAGTCTAGCGATAATTAACAGGCGTATTCATTGTTCCTTTATTGCAATTTTTAGTCTAAGGAGAGTTTAGAACCGATTTTTCCATTTCAATGTGGTATGACTTTGCCGTGGTGGTTGGTTTTTATTTAATAGTGCCGCAACTGTTGAATGACTTGGAAGGCATTTTTTTTTTGACAAGAAGAAAAATCATGAAACAATCATGTACATTGAACAGTACAGTTGGTTTAATGCGCAACTTATGTCAAAGTCATCGAAATTCGATTGAAAATGTAGTCGGTACTTTTCTACCCTGGCACCATCTATGAAACACATTACGAATTTTTTTTCTTATGCTATACCGGTTTCTCTTTCTTTCAGTATATTCAGTTCAGATTCTGACTAGTGGTTCTTTTTTAGCAATATTCTGAAAGTGGAACTTTAATTATATAACCACTCTGTATATATTGGTGCTTAAATAACAATTCATCAAAAATTTTCATACTGCTCATATTTTATAAACTTATATTACTAATAAAAAAGAATTTTCTAAATCTGTCATTCAGGTTATTGATTCCATTTTTTTAATGGAAATTCATTAGCAAATTTAAGAAAAAAATGCATTTGCTTCATATTCTTTTCGAATATCTGAGCTCGATGGAAGATTACATCTCGAAAATACCAGAAGCACCTTTCAAGTGGATATTTTTAGTACAGCTCCGAGCATTATTCACAATGACACATGAAATATTTATTTCTTAGATATTATCTTCTCTTTTTCTCATAAAATTAATTCAAACCTCGAATTACACTTTCGTTGTACGATATTCTTTTTTTTTATCGTCACAGATAACATATTCCGTTAATCTTTTTTTTTTTTTTTATCTGATTTCAGATCCCCATAAGGCATTTTTATGGTGGGAAATCTGTTATATGTTCCATGTTCTATGTAGAATTCGAAAACGCAAAACTATTTTTCTCAGTGAGCAGTTTTTACTTGCTTTACTGATGATCATATATGACCTATCCCGTTTTCTGATCTCCAATATGGCCACGGAAGCCTTGTGGTTATGGTCGTAAACTTGTGGCCAGAGTGTCACAGGTTCGAGTCCTGGTGCTGCTGAAGACCTACCATGAAGAAGGGGACGATGCACGTTAAATCTGTCGAGGCTTCATGTCCTCCTGTCAGTGTTGACGGTAAAAAAGGGTCGCGCCAGCTCAGATCATCATCATCACTTGACCAGGGCTCAAAATTTAGAGATCCGTTGCCAATAGTCCTCGTGGAGTGCGACGTTAAGGTTTTTCTCACTGATCTCCAGTTTGCCCTGCAATGCATTCATGTTAAAAATTTTTTGATTTTGTGTATTTATCAAATCTGTTGCTTTGAGGAAGTTAAGAAAAATAACTATTAAAAATATGTAAGAATTTCTTTCTTTTTTTTTTTTTATGAAAATATGGGGAAATATACATTCCACATTGCAATCGTTCTTAATCAACAAAAAGTAATAATTCCATTAAAAATATATTGCAGAATGATTTCATTGCATATTTTGTTTAAAAAAAAATTAGTTATAAATATAAAAAATCTCTTGAATAGTCTTTTAACATAAGTTTAATTCCATTGCGCGTGAAAAAATAGCATTTTCTTCAAAGTTATCATTATACTGTTCTGGCTGACAACTAAAGAAAATCAAAATAAGGAAAATTAATTAAAAAAAAAATATGTTTTTCATTTTTAGGGATGTAATTTTTTTGTTCATTACTTGACAGGCAAGACACCGACCAAGAAATTGTTCAATTTCTTTTTAATTTTAAAAAGTTGACTATTGTTAAAAGTTGACAATTGTTGAGACAAGTGAAAACAAGTTGACTATAGAAAAAAAGATCGCATCTTAATGTTTTTAATTACCTCTTGATAAAGATAATATTACATACTTTTAGAGTTTACTCCTTAAGAATTGTGATTTTTCATATAAAGCCCCCGGTATGGAAATATTATGAGGAGTGAAATTTTTACAAGCTTTAACAAAAATGCGTTACGCTGTGTTTTGCGCATGCGCCAAATCACTATTGGAAGAAAGCAGGTACTTGAGAATTTAGCGGTAACTTAATAAGCCAGTATCAGCTTCCAATAAGAAGTGCTCCATTTGTGTGTAGCTATGTTAGTGGGCTTCGTATCCATAGATCACGGGTTTTATACTCCGTTCAATAAGCATAATTTTTTAAAAAAAGAAAATGTGATCTATGTAAAACTGTTATTTAAAACAATAATAACAATTCGTAATTTTAAAATTTAGCCTTATATTTACTCTAAGAAAATTCATTAATTGTTGTCTTTTTTAGGGTATTTGACTTTTTATTCTATTATTTTTATTTTATTTTCTTTACTTATTTATTTGCCGCTTTCAACAATCTAGATTTTTGTTTTATTGCCACTTTTTTAAGCAAATGGTTGTAACGAGAAATTGGAAAATTGTTTTAATATTCAAATTTAAAATTTCAAATCCCAAGAAGGAATTTATTATTATAAAATAATGAACATTTTTGTTAATTATAATAAATTTTACATCAGATATACGTTTCTATTTTTCCATAAACATTTCTTCCGTCTCTGTCAACCATTCCCTTAATTTGCGAAGTACGTAAAGAAATAATTGAAAGAACCAAATGTTGAAACGTTTCTATCATTTTGAATGTTTTCCTTATATAATGAAAGTACATAAAGAGTAAAGAGTAATGAAAGTACATTGTTTATTTTATTATTTTAAACTTTAAGAGTATTCATATAAAATAATGAATGTGAGCTTTAGCCAGAGGCGGCAAATTCTAAGGGTGGCATTTGGAACGAATTTGAATAATATTTGTTTGTTACAAAAGTTTATATATTTTCTGAAACATTATTGGGTGTGAATTTAATATTTAATTTTACGTTTCTTGCTTCTTTATTTTGTATTCTGTATGTTTACTGTCAGTTTTCTTTTATGTTGAAACTTAAAGAGTTCGAGGCGGGAGTATATGTTAAAGCATGAAACTTGATAAGTTTACACATCTTTCACTAGTAATTTTCTCTCCATCTCGGAGTATGGTCACATTGGACATTCCGTTCACCCATACGATGTCCGGTGTCAGATATCCAAAAGGAGACAGGGGCAATAAGAATTTTAAGTAAAAAGTCACAGGAGATGTTTTATTTTAGTCTTGAGAGTGTAGTCCCTATAATTTAATATAAATCTTTTTGATCCCCACCATCGGTAGACTCTTTTTTAGAAGAAATTGGTATGCTGAAATGGAGGATTCCTTCTTTTACATTTTGCTCGTTTGAAATAATAACTGGTAATTATGTCCTTAATTTCGAATTTTTTGTATTTGCTTCAAAGATAAAATATATATATATATATATATATATATATATATATATAAATGGAGAGAGGGGTGGCATTTTCAATTTTTGTCCGGGGCGGCAAAACTGCTAATGTCTCGGCCCAGCTTTAGCATATACAGAAGGTGATTCTAAGCTACTGAAGAAACAGTATCCTGTTCATCCACGCATACTTGGCGGTAATTTCAGTATTTATTTCATTAAAGATGAAATAGAGAGATTGAGATTAGTACAATTTTTAAAATCAGATATTAATTTGGATTTTGTTTCTCGTAGAGCACTGGAAATGACTAGGTATGTTAAAACCATTGATGCGACGTTTTCGCGGTTCGTAAATCATCTATCTACCGACGTTCACGTATCATAAATTCCCAGAAGCCTCTTATCACAATGATTAATAATGGCGACAGTATTATTGTAATTATCAAAGTGATATTAATAGTGTGAAGTACATCAACCTTCTTAACAATGTACTTATATACTATAAGTAATAAATATTTATGTAACATAATTAATGTATATTATTTATATATATGTATGCAAATATATATATATATATATATATATATATTGTTACGTAGATCCGAGGGTTCGGGGATTTTATGCAAAAAAACAATCACAAAGAAAATAAACAGTTCTTTTAGAGCGATGCGAATTTATTATCAATCCTTTAAATACAGGATTCAGCAGCAATATTCACAGAGTAAATATCCGAAGGTCTTCACACCTTCAACAGCAATCAAACACACAATAACCAGTGTTTAAAATACACGTAAGAAAGATTATTCACAAGCACAGCCGAGCTAATCGCTAGTCAAAACAATCCTCACTACTCGCTGGTTTAATCCAGACTCATCGCCGTTCAGGCGAGCATCTTTTTATAGGCGCGACAGAAACTTAAAGAAATATAACAGCTCGTGTCATTGAACGTGACACTAGTGGAGAGATCTATTACTTTCTAGAAGATTCCAGAGGGTTCCAAACTCGCCAACATGGTCGCCAATGACGTCAAAATGGTCGCCAAAGTCGCCAAATTGGTCGTCAAAAATGATGTCAACTTTTCTCTACCGCCAATATTTCGCCAAGTTCTCATTGAATCGCCATTATAACGTAAGGGGTGGCATTGCTTGTGAGTAGCACATTTTTAACATGAAATTAATATAACATAGAGTAATATAAATGCATTAAACACTCAAATACAAATTATTTACACTATTTACACAAAATTCGTAACACTATATATATATATATATATATATATATATATAATGTAATTTAATCACAACTTAATAATCAATTAAAGAATTGAAATTATATCAATTATATCAACATTAAATCCCATTTCAAAATATCAATGGCGAATATAGAAGATAAAATTCCAACGTTTTCAAACAAAATTAAAAGTTATAAAATAAAAATTTATAAAATATCCAAGTGCAACCTCGGACTTAGGACCGATAAGTGGGGTTAAACTAGTTTGATGGCGCCAACCTTCCCCCTATTGCAACTTGGAAAGTCAATCGGAAAATATCCAATTCTCAAAAATTTAAAAAGTTAAAATTAAACTATTCGCCATCGCATTCTGAAAGATATTATAACATTAAAATATTAAAATTCTAAAACAATTAAGTGCATAATATAAGTGAACCATCGAACACCAAAGATGATGCACCCATTTTAAAATAGTTGTATAGGTAGAAAAAATGTCTAAAATCCGAAAGTTCAAATTAAAAAAACCCAGTATGTTCACAAATGAATAGCGTAAATCATTAAAAACTAACCAAAGATCATCCTATCAATAATTCAATTCACAATTTTTGAGCGATTTTTCTCTCATATTTAATACAACAATTACCACTCCTATATTTTGCTCATAACTCCCACTAATGCCACCATGTCAATAAAAATGATTCATAATCTCACACTAGAGTTTAACTATTTGGTGTTAGATGCAAATCAGATTGCATGTAAAAAAGTTGTTTGATTGGTCATAAATAATTCTCACACTAGAGTTTAACTATTTGGTATTAGATGCAAATCATATTGCATGCAAAAAAGTTGCTTGATTGGTTATAAATAATTTTAAAGTGTAGTCGTGTAAATATTGGTCTGTGTGTGTTATTAAAATGCATCCTGTGTGTGGAATGCACATATTCTTAATATTCGTATATATATATATATATATATAAAATAAAAGTGAAGAAGTACTAAAACCTACAGTGCTAAAGCAGGAAGAAATTGGAATTCCCCAGACACAGCAAATGTAGATACAAAAAAGTCTTTGGACTAAATTGGAGACCTATTATGATTTCTAAGGCTGTCGCTGAATTATATATCTATCTATCTATATATATATATATATAATTTAAATATATATAATTTAATCACAACTTAATAATCAATTAAAAAATTGAAATTATATGAATCTTATAACATATATATATATATATATATATATATATATATATTATATATATATATATATATATATATATATATATATATATATATATATATATATATATATATATAAATACATAGGCTTCTTCTCTACAAACAAGAGAGATAACATCAAAACAATCACATTCGAAAAACACATAGACAGTAGGAAAATCACACAATGAAGGACATAAGAGTAACCGAGATTAAAAATTATAAAATGGATACTGCAGTGTCATAAACATTACTGACTTAGGACGGCTAATATGTTAAATAATTTATATAAAAGTGGGGTTGAACATGTTTTTTGGCCAGCCAACCTTCCCCCTTTATGTAAATAACACTGAGCAAAAACCAATAGAAAATAATGGATAGGAATATCTAAATCCATTACAAGATCTATATATATATATATATAATATAATTTTAACGAATCAGTAGGAAAAATTTAAATAGAATAAAGAGTATATAATATATATACTTTCAGTATTATATAATATCCATTTATTTACCCTGTTGTCCTACTAAATAGTCAAATACAACCGTACTTAAGGAGTAAACCCCAGTTGCGCGTCGGAGCCGACACACACAGTTTTTTCTAGAAACAGTATAATCAGCAATCAGTTTTTTTTATTCTGATACAAGGTCAATATTCACCTGTTAATGCATAATTTATTTATAATTAAATTAACAATTAGTGATACAAATTCAAAATTCGATAGCATAAAGAACTTTACTTAAAATAACTATTATTTTTTTTTTAAAAAAAACCAATTGTTATTTACACAGTTTATAAGTTTTTCTGATTGATAAATTTAGATTAATATTGAGCTGGAAGTATTCAATGTTCAATGATGACAATTTAAAGTAAATTTTCAGAGAAAAGATATCTCAAATACTGTAGTAGTTGATCCTTTCCAGAAGAAATATAAACGTGTACGCTCGAGTTAATTCGAGCTCGCTAAACAGACTAAACTTATGTACACTCAAGATAATCCGAGCTGGGTCGTATTTTATGTTGCTGCAATTTTCACACTCGAATGCAATAAATGCAAACTCGAATGCACGAATGCAATGTCTGCACTCGTGATACATCTTTGTAATTTCATAAATTTAGATAAAATGTACAGTAAAAATTTAGATAAATATTATAAATAAATTTTCTTTTATTTGCTAGACATCATCGTTTGGAACACATACGTTTTGTATAAAAAAATGGAGGTGAAAAAAATTTTAGGTTTTAGAGGTAAATTAGTGGAAAGATTTATATACAAAACTGTCATATGATATAAATATAAAAAAAACTAGTTAGACCAAATTCTTCTGGAATTCTACGACTAACGGAACGCCATTTTCCTATTTTTTTTTTAAAAAAATAATTATGTTTTCCATTTTTAGGGATGTAATTTTTTTGTTCATTACTTCACATGCAAGACACCGACCAAGTAGTAATACCAAATAAAGAAGCTCCCACAGTATACAGGGCTGTGTGTTATGCTAAAAGAGGTTGCAAAAGGAAAGGGAAAGAGTCATTAACTGTGTAATAATTGCAATATTGGGCTGTGTAATGCACCTTGTTTCCAAATACATAACACAAAAGGAAATTTTGAATAATTTTTTAAAAATAAATACTACAATTATTATTTCTGATGAAAAAATATAAATAAATATTTTTACTGATAAAAATATGCTTTTTTTCTAAACAGCAGTTCGAAAAGGAAGATAATGAAAGTCGAGAGGGACACAAGATTGTAATATTCTGCTCTTATCTGCAACGTGGATCAAAATACAAAAATAAAATAACAATTTTGAGATTTTGTATTTTTTTCCCAAACAAAATTAAGAAATGTTTTTTCTTAAATAAAAAAAAATTGATTTTTTGCCGAATTTTTCTCAAAGAATGTGGGCGTTAAGGAGTTAAAAATAAACACGTGATAAAGGGTTTTTAATTTAAAATTTAAAGTGTATTCCAATGTAGATGTGGTGGTTAAAAAATAAATGGAATATTAACTTTCGAGAATAAGTGGGATAATGAAGCATGTGTTGATTATATTAAAATAAACTTAACCCTTTGTTGTTGTTTCGTTTGTTTTTATCCTGGGAACCAGTGGGCACGGGGGGGTCGGACTCCCCCAAAGCCTTGATTTTTCCGATTGATTACAATTTTAAGTATATAGTACAAAAAATTTAATTAAGTATTTGTTATTAATGATTAATTTTATTAATTAATGCTAATTATTTATTCAACAATTAGTTTTTTACTGTGTTTTGTTCCCGAAAATCGACAAAATCAAAAGGAGCATGGTACAAGAATAGTGAACTTTCGACCCTGGAATAGTGATGAATAGTGAACTTTTTAAAACTATAACTGATTGACTTCATTAGGTACCGTCATTTTGAAAAAGCGTGCAAATGAATAATTTTCTGATATTTAGCTTCATTTGAATTATAGAACATAGGTATAAAATTGCTGTGTTGTTTAATGACACCCGATCAACGGTGTCAAATCGAGACCCATGAGATTCATCGCGGCAAGAGGCTAGATTTATTCCTGTCGTAAGCGGCATCTTTGAGCACCATGCAGGTGATAGTATATTTGGCTCGGTCTATCTCAGTTTTGTGATAATTGTTATTACATAAGAAATTATGTAAAAGCTATTTTTTTGGCAAAAAAGAAAGAAAGAATGACATATTTTAAAAATATTTTCTCCTTTTTATGTAAAATGCTTGTATAATAATATTTTTCCTATAGCTAGGACTTTTATACAGGGTTTAACTAGGAATTTTGAAAAATTCACATTATTTTCAGAGTTACGATTGATTAAAATAATAAAAGGTGCTTTTTGTTAAAAATTTCTCTACTCTAATGTTCAAAAAATAAATAAATCCACATTTAAATATATATTTCAAAAGTCCTAGTTCAGCCTTGGTAAAATATTATTAATGAATATTTTGGAAATATGTTATTAGTAGAATGGTTTTCAAAGAATATTATTATTTTTTTTTTTTTTTTGCCAAACAAATATATTTAAATAATTTTTCATGTAATATTCTCAAAACTTTTTTTTATATGTATATTCTAATTTTACTAACACTAAGTATATATAAAAAAAATATCCATTTTTACGCGTTTTTAAAATTACGACTCGGAAGATTGTCACCTTATAAGTATTGATTTTATTTATCCTCCCTTTCCCCCAAAATAAACCCCAAAAAGGAAAATATTTAAGCGTTGACTTTGTTATTTCAAACTTTTATTCAAAGCTGCAAAAAAAAAAAAAAAAAATTGAATTATGCTTGAAGTTTTAAAATCATAATTTTATATTTAGATTACTAAACCTAAGTAATATTTTACATTTAAATCACGCTCTTATTTATAAACAATGCAGTTTTCATCATTTTTATTCAAATTGACAGAAAAAAGTTATTCCATAAATGTTAAACTATTTTATACTTTGCGTATTTAAGTAACATCCACTTGTGAAATGCAGTTTAAACCACTTTTAGGTTATTCACGTCTTAACGAAATACTATTTATCCATATCTTACTAATTCCGACAGAAAAAAGAATAAAGAACTTTCCAAACTCAAAAATAACTTTAACTTCTACTCAAATCTGAGATATGCAGATTAAACCATTCAGAGGTTATTCACGTCTTTTTAACGAAATACTATTATTCATATCTTATAATTCCGACAGAGAAAAAAGAATAAAGAACTTCCAAAATCATGTTCCAAAGCGCGAACAGCAGTCATTGAGTGCGCAGACGATTTTTTTATTCTTTCCCATCCATTATGCAATGCAGATATTCGTCTAATTTTTTATATGCATATCCTTTCAGTGCTTCCATTCATCTGGACCTAAATAACCGAAATCGAAGTCAACTTCGCGACAGTAACCTTGAATGAAAATCAGCATCTCTTCCAGCGGAATTACAAAATAATTTACAACAAAATCTTGCCTTTTTTCCCTTCGAGTGTAAAGCCCAGCGAAGCGATATATTATTCAGTTCCTCATCCGAATAGAATCTTCGAAAATAAATTGATAACCTTGTGTAATCTGCGAGACTTTCGATGACAATACGCTGAAGTTTCTGAGACATAGGTGGCATCAAGGCCGTTTACGGGTAGGTTTCGTCCCGAAAACAATACTTTAATAAGACAGCTCCCTTTTTTACGCGGGAAAATGCAATAAAACATCACAAAACAGGTCAAAAGAATTCCGAACTACTGTCAGATGAGTATGAAAATACATCTCAAGATTTAGGGGAGGCGCTCATATATCCATACACATATATAAGCAGAATCCTTCTCTTAAAAGTTACTGGATTTCTGAGAGGAAAGGTATTGGTTGGATTTGTTCCCACAGACGAATAGTAGATATAAATATGGCTAAACTGGTAAGTGATGTGATGATACAACTAAACATTACTCTCTTTCCATTGTACATTATACTATTTGGGAACAATGTTTTATTTATATTATTCATATTTAAGAATGTCAACTATTCCTTTTCAATGATCTGATACATTTTTTTTAAAAAAAACTTTACCATTTTTGCTCTGATTAATAATATTGTTGCAATTCTTTGTATATTATGAAAGTACCTTGAAGTTTAGCAAATTATGAGAACTCAAAAACGCAATTAAAGAAGGAAATAATTTCATTTTTACAACTTTTTATCTTGTTGGATGCATTTTGAAATATTGCAATGCATTGAAATTGAGGTGGATTATAATGGGAAAAAAATATGGATTCCTTTTTCAGAAATCAAAATTCAGTTATTAATGACATACTACCCAAATGAAATATCATACCTTAATATAAACTTAACTGTAAGCTTAACATTCATGATTGTAGTTCGGTTTTTGTGATTCGATATTTTTCAATTTCTACTTTTAGTTCACTCTCTCCCTATATATATTTATATATAGATACCTTGTTCAAATTTTCAGTCGTTTATAAAATACTTTCTATTCATCCATTCAAGGTCAAATACATTTTTTAAAACTTGTAATGGATTACACTTGATTTAATACAGTTTTTTCAAATATTAATTCACTAATTAAATTAAAAAATGAATAAATAGTAACAAACAAAAATAATAGTTCAACACCATATATAGAAAGGAAAATGGAAAATTGCAAAGAAAATCGCTTTCTATTTCACCACCTTGAAATTGTGATTCTGCCATATTATTCTGTTTATATTAATAGTCTAACAGGATATATAAAGAGGAAAATCGTTCGTTGTGTCCCTGTAGCGCAATGGATAGCCCGTTGAATCCCTAATACTAAGGTCGTGGTTGAATCCCACCAGAGATGGCCTAATTTCTGAGCATGCGTTTTTTTATTATACTATTTTATCAGAATAATTAAATTTAATAAGCGAATAAGTATTAACAAACAAAAAAAAAAATAGTCCAACACCCTATATAGAAAGGAAAATGGAAAATTCAAGGAAAATTGCTTTCTATTTTATCACTAAATATGTGATTCTGTCATATGTTTTGTACATATTTATATTAATTGTAACTATTTAACGAAAAGTAACTAAAATAAAATTTTTTTTTTGTTGACCTAAGTAGGAATTGACTTAAATTTTCTATTTTTAGATTACTATTTTTAGTTTTTTATATTCAAGATATTAGAAGCTTTTTTCTAAAACAGCTTTTATCACTTTTGCCTTCACATTCGTTCCAAATTGCTTAAAGGGACATTATTCTTAAAAACAATACTTAGAAAAATGACAGTACATATTTAATAATATATTGATTATTTTTATGGTTCTTTAGAAATTATTGTAATTTTCCCAAAGAATATTTATACCGAAGTTGAATTATGAAAGTTTTAAAAATATATATTTTCTAAATACTTTTTTTAAATTTTCATGCATATTTTAAATTTATTATTTACAAAGTCTTACACTTTATGAAAAGTTCATTTTAACTGTTATTACCTATAATTTGTTTTTGTAATTCATTATAATTAACTATATTAGAAGTAAAACCTGTCAATCTAGAGTTCATTTTCTACAAAAACCTATGAGAGAAAGAGAGAGAGAGAGGCCAATATTTGACAAGTCATCAATTCTATCGTTTTGAGAAAAAAATATTTACAATAATTTCAAAGTTAAATCTGAAAGAATGTTTATATAAAAAGAAGGATTTTGATCTTGAAAATTGTCAATGTTACAAAATTAAAAGGAAAAGTACTTTTATTTAAAAAAAAACCTTTTCATTAATTATATCGGAAAAACGATTTTGACAGTTTTACTGGGCTTCAAAATAAGTGAAAATTTAATCAACTGTGTACTTTTCTTTTTTGTGTTCAAAATTCAAGAAAAATCAATTTTGAAATTCTCACTTTTTTTTAAGATTTTCGACTAATTTCTTAAGTATCCTTGTCTTTTCTGTTTCTTAGTGTTTCAAAAGACAAGTCAGGTTAAGTTTCTCAGGAAATTCATGAATTCGATGCACAAATTAGGAAGTAACTTTGCGTAAGCGCGCACTTTCAAGTTTCTCTATGCATTCACTGGATGAACATCAAAAATAATATAACTTCCTTTATATCAATGACTTTTTCATAAACAATATATTCTTAAATTTTTTTACTATTTTAATTATATAAATGCAAGAGCTTTAATCACAAAACGCATTTCAATTATTTTTTAGTGTTCCATGTGAAAAGTGTAAATGAATTATATATAACACTAGATATTTTTTTACACAAAATTCTTTTTACTTAGACATAATATGCACGGAAATTTTACAATATTTTATTTGAAAGTGAATTATGCTATAAAAGATGTGAATTCAATAAGAGTTTTTAAACTGTGGTCTGTGGGGGGTTCACAGACTCCCCGTGGGGTCCCCTCCTAGGGGGTCTGCGAAGGTCCCTAATTTAAAATTTCTCTCTTAACAGACTCTGAAAGGCCTTGTAGAAAAATGAAAAGGTATGTAATTCTAGACTAGATCACTATATTGCCCCCAATGAAACACTTCACTAAATCATGTATTTCGATAAAAAATATTAGTTCACTTGTTTTTATTGTTTGCAACGTAATATGTATTTTCAAAAATATTGTAGAAACATACGTACAAAGATTAAGAACTAAATTCATAGCGCAACAATACCGATAACAATTGCATTCAAAGAGGGGTGTTTAAAATCTTGAGGACCCGCAATGTGAGGTTGATACATAAAGGGGGGCCGGCGATCAAAAGTTCAAAATCGGTTTCTACAAACAATAATCCTTTTTGATAGCATGCGTTTAAAAAAAATTCAGAAAAAATGCTGTAAAAAAACTACATTTCTGTCAAAAAAGAAAGACAATGAAATGAATAATTTTAGTTTTATTACAAAATAAATAATAAATAAAAAAAATTATTCCTGTTTATATTTATTCCACGGGCAATAAAATAAATTTATTCATGCCAGTTTGTAATAATATTTATTATCATGTTTATTTCCTTAAAAATATTTTTCTTTGTTGTCTGGTTTGCTTTCGTAGCAACAAGATAGCTATATTTTTCGTATTCAAAATGTATTGTTGTGTTTAACGTACTCTTTTTTTATGTACCATGTTTTGTGGTCTTTTTTCCGTTTTTATAGTTTTTTTCTGCTTCGGCTAATTTAATGTGGTAAATATTAAATGCATTGTTTTTCAGCTGTATTTTTTCTCAATGTTAGTTTTTATTTTCAGTATACTCGCTGAATGGATTGCTTATAACATTCAGATATAGTCTACTAACAATGAACGTTATGAAAAGTATGAGTTTGTAAAGTATTTTTTTAAAATCATGTTAATAGGAGTAAATAAGACAAGGGTATAAATTCTTAATGAAATGCGTGAAATGTTATAAATTGTAATCGAATTCTATCATTAAAAAATGAGTAATAGTCATTAAAGGGAAAATGATATATATATATAATCAATACTTATATATATACTGAACAGCAATAAATCTAATGAAGCAAAGAAAAATTGAAGCTTAACAAGACAGTATAAGTCAAGAATAAGTTAGCTACAGTAGTACAATAAGAAATTTAGCCTTAGGAACCAAGATTGCAAGTTTGAATACTTTTTTAAGACCAGCCAAACTTCCCGTGTAATTTGCCTGTATTTCTCGGTTGAAGTGAAATGAAATAAGAGTAAGAATAAGCCTAACAATAACATTAGAAAATTAACATTAAATGTATTAAAATCAAATTACAAGTGCTATACATATTAACTAAAATTACTTATATAATATACTACTAAAATGATTTACATAATGTAGAAAATATTAAATATATATATATATATAGTACTTTTAATATGTGGTACACACAACGGGGTATATACCACAATGATGAGATGTGGCATGCAAAGATTACCACATCACATCGTCGTTGTCGTAACTTTACGCCAAATCAAAGCTAGAGCAGGTAAAAAGCATATATATATATACATATTCCTTACCTTTAGAGCAGAGAAATTATCTTCTGGCTTTACTTAATGCATTCGTATCTTATTTGAAAGAGCTAACAAAACATAATCGATCATGACCTCCTGTTGCTGAATTTCTATTTGAGAAAATTCATTTAATATATAGCTTTTTTCTTTTCCATTAGCTTACTATAACACCTATTTTATTATTTTGATTCCTTGTCAAACTACAAGAATCACACTTGATATTTCGCCTTTAATGCTTACATTTCATCGATTGAGGTTCTTGAAGTCATTTTAAAGTTTGAGACAACAACTTTTATTTTTTAAAAAAATGAGTATATATAATTAAAATTTTACCTGTATACTTTACGCAAGCCATTTCAGTAACTGATAATGTTGGCCTGGTGGGGAGGTTTCAGAAAGAAAGGGGCTAGTTCAGGAATCTTTTTCTTAAAATTACGATATCCTTCCCCAATAGCCCTTTTGCAGCTTTAAACTTACAATAAAAAACTGCAAAGTAAAAACTTTAAAGCAGGGGCTGCTTGTTTACACCATAAAATTGAACTCAAGAAATAAATATGCCGAATTTGTCGCATATTTTTAAAAATTTCCCCTTGATAAAAAGGAAATTTTAAGAGAATCTACTTTTTGTAACCTGTTATTTATTGCTTTATCTTTCAATTCAGTTTTCATTGAGCATTTATACCATAACATTCCGAGAATACTTCTCTCTTTACATGTATTAACCTTTAGTTAAATTTAATAATACATCATGTCTTAAATTCACATATTGAATGTGAATACTGATCAGTGTAAGACTAATGGACATCTTGAAGAACTATCGAAGTAACTTAGTAGCCTAATTATGGATTAGGTAATCACCGAGTTGTTTGTTCAAGCCACGATTCCGTCAAAAATCATCGTATATGTAGCATGGTTGACAAACTCTTAAGGAGTCAGGTTCCACTTTTAAATAATACACTGGTCCTTAACGCACCGTGGCTCGAAATCTGTTAGGTTTTTCTTGAATATTCTTATTCTAAAATAAACTAAACTCAGTGGCGCAACAGCCCATGAGGGCCAAGAACTACTGTGCCCATCTCAGTATACGTAATCATTGGGCGGTGAGGGGCATGAGCAGATGTCCCGATCAGGTGGTCAGTGTGCTAAATCCCCAGTGTTTAGTTCCCAAGCAAGCTTGGTACTCATTTATCGACCCACTGAAGGAATGAAAGGCTGAGTCCATCTTGCCCAGCTCGAGGATAGAGCCCTGGACCTGTGGTGTGGAAGCGCGATACGCTATCACTCGGCTACTGTGGGCCTCATTGTAATTCTACTATAAGGCTAATTAAACAAAAAAGTAGATCGAACAATCGAAAAGTAATTGAACACTCTTTGAAGAACTCTGCCATAATATAACTCCAATTTCAACGACTTACTAAAAAACAAGTAAATAAACTTTTTCTAAGTGATTTATATTTCAGTTCTGTCACCGATAGACCTGTGGCAAATCTATTAAATCATCGAAATCCCCAAAAAAACAACTGGAAATCGAATAATGATTTTAGTTTAGAAGTAGATCTTAAAAGGAATCATTTACACATAAATATGATCGCCTAACTGGTATAGTGGTTAGAGACGCTGATTGCTGTACCATATAGCCTGGGCTCGAATCACGAAGAAAGCACGGATGCTTGTAAATGCATCATCCTGTGCGGAATGGGGGTACTATAAATCAGTGCGGCGCAACCTTTTTATCGCCGCGGACCGGTCAACGTTTGTTAGTTTTACCGCGGCCCGCTGAGGGGGAGGATGTTGATTGATTATATTTTAGACTGTTTTGATTTAATAACTTTAATGTAATTGTATTTAATCGTGACTTCTGAATAAAATATAACTACACCAAAAAATGAATATAAAGTGATTTAACAAGGAATATTAAGGGATTTTCATAAAAAGTAGACCAAACCTAAGAAAAATATACCACAGTAAATAAAAGAGAAATACTTTAATATTTCTTGTGCGGACCGGTACCGGTCCTCGGACCGGGGGTTGCGGAACACTGCTCTAAATGTTCATCGAGCTTCAAATCCTTTCGTGAGATTGGTGGAAGGGAAAGAGAGTTGAGAGGTTTCCTGACCCCTCCCCACGGTATTTCCCCTCAAAATTGGGCTGCACCGAGTCAAATCGTATTGTGTCACTTGCATGATGCACAAAACTACGACTAATGAGAGGTTAATAAAAACTAGCCCTCTGCCACGATGAATTTCGTGGGCTTCGATCTGACATTAGCCGCAACAACATATATCGTATACATTTTTTAAAGTATCCAACTACGTTCGAGGAACCATGATTTTAAAAAAGCGCATAAATGGATCATTTTCATGATATTTAGTGTCACTTAGATTAGAATACATGTATACAATTGTTTAAGGGCATTATGACAAAATATTTAAATACAATATTTTGGAAAAAAAATTAACCTAGAACAACTTTTTCCTCAATGTTTCTTCCTGTAAAAATGCCTTATTGTATTAATATTTTGCCTGTATATAGCTCAGACCTCTGTACAGAGGCTCAACTATGATTTTTGAAAACTTCAAATTATTTTCAGAGTTACAACCATTTGAAATAATTATCGGCGTATTTTCTTAAAATTTCTCCCTTCTGTTTTCGTAAAACATAGATAAACCGACTTCCAAGTTATGCATTTCAAAAATTCTAGTTGAGCCTCTGTAGAGAAGTCTGAGCTGAATACAGGCAAAATATTAATACAATAGAAGCATTTTTTACAAAAGGAGAACATTTGGAAAAAAAGGTTATTCTAAGTTAATTTTTTGCCTAAATATTGTATTTAAATAATTTTTTTTGTCATAATGTCCTTATATATAAAACAATTGTATACATGCATTCTAATTCAAGTGACACTAACTATCATAAATATTATCCATTTAAGCGCTTTTGCAAAATCACCAGTTCCGAACGTAGTCGGATACCTTAATAAACACAAACTTTTGATTTTCGGTTCTTTCTTACAATTGAGGCCTGTTCAAAATTTAATGTTTCTTACTTTTTTTTACAGTCTTTGATTTTCTTGGTTGGCGCATTGTCCTGCCTCGTGGAACAAGCTTATTCCAATGGTTACTATTATTATCCAGACACTCAGGGTGCCCTATCCTATCAATACCTGCCCAGCTATTCTGCTTACGGGTATGCTCCTTCTTATGCTTTCGTAGCTCCAGCAGCCGCAGATTGTGATCAGAAGGAAGAAGGAGAAAGCAGTTCCAGCTCCAGTAGTTCTGAAGAAAGTAGTTCCAGTGAGAGTAAGGAAGGGGAAAGCAAAGAAGAAAAGAAAGAAGGTAAGTTAATACAAATACCAGTGAATCATCAATGTAAATCCATAAAAGAGTTTTCGGATTAAAACAAACAAACAAACAACAACTGTGACGGGCTCACGCGTCTTTTCTGTAACATAACCTCTGGGTTCTTTGACGGCCAAGATTAATGGCAACTGTTTTCCAACCAAAATCCAAGAAGTGAAATGCGATTGTGAAATGCAAATAAGATAGCTTTTAAAAGAACAGAAGTTTCAGTAAGCAAAATGGCAATTTAGGGGAAGTTATGTTTGGAAGAGATAAGAGTGTGAATTGACGGCCTATCTTAAAGTTACGGGGACATCCGGCCATTGATACAATTTGCATACCATTGCACGCGCGCCCAGACGTTTCCGTACCGTGATAGAATCTTATTTTGGATTAAGGTAGGACTGATCATTTGATATTAGAACTTGTAATATTATCAGAATTGAGAGTAGGCGGATAATATAATTATTTAGATAAACTGGTCTAAATTACGCGATTCGGTCTAACTATCGCTGTGTGTTTGTGATTCATTAGGTTCTCACTTATATAAATTCATCTAAATTGTTAGAGGTTTAAGTTATATTCTTAATAAAGTCATATTAAGAATTTTAAAATATCTATTCATTTTGAGAATCCCACACCTCTAATTCACGCTGCCAATCAAAGATATGGTCACCAAAGAGCGACCATATCACACAACAGAATGACAAAACGTTAGGTTGGATGATAAGAGATAAAGATGCTTCAAAAAAAGAATAACATATGCAAATTGCGAATAATACTAAAAATGATGAATTTTAGTATGTTTTATATGTTCAAAAACTGTAAAAGTTGTTACACTTATTTTATGACTGTAGGAAACAATTATAAAATTATTTATTACGTTTATTACCTGGTGGTTCTCTGGCGCTTGATTGCAACAGGCAGGACCAAACCACACTCACTCGCTGATGGTGTGTCAAAAGCTATACAGTGTGCTCCAAGTGTAGCACTGAGATTGCTTTCCTGGAACATATTCTAGCGTGTCTGGGCTTCTCTAGACCTTGCTGCGCATCAGAAGTTGTTTTTAGGTTTCCTTAGGATATATGTGAATTTATGGAACTGATTTAGTGCTGCTAATATCCGGGATAGGCAACAACAATACCATTAAATTAGATATTAATTATTATTTTTATTAAATGCTTATTGAAGATTTTTTTAAAAAGTTCCCTTTTAATTTTGAAATAGAATTTTTCCGGGTTTTTTTCGGGGTAGGGGGCTAATTCATGAAAATATTTGGATGAAACAAAGATAAAATAAATCAAAATCGAGTGTTAAATTAGTTGAAATATGAATGATTACTTTTTTTTAACCATATGAGACTGTCTTAGCTGTTTGCTTTATTTTAGTTGCAAACAAGTTAATTTATAACAGTTTTGAAACTCTTTATAAAAACATTGTTGTGTCTATAAAATGTTAGGTTTTCAAAATGAATAGAAAATATTCCTCACGGTTTTTATTTCATGTTGGTGGAACAGAAACATATTTTAATTTTGTTACTTTTTCCGTTTTTTTTGACTTCGGATAGTTTACATCTGTCACGTTAATAAAACGGTCGTGCGATTTCCTCATTCCTAAAGAAACAAGTCAATTTGACATCTTTTTTTTTTCATTTTTGTCATCTTCGTCTGCTTTAATAATTCTCACCGTTATTTGCATTTTTACATTTCAATGGAATAGATTTCGAAATCACAAGTCAAAAGTCAATTTATCATTAACTTTATACGTACACTTTTCATTATACTTTTTCCCAGTCCAATAACTGAATTCTCATTAAAATCTGTTATATTACGTTGGATTTTTTTTAATTACCATATTAATTGTTTATCGAACAAAGGTTTACGGGGCTCAGGTGGGAAATTAGAAGCCCCCAAAGAGATTTTTAGCCACACGCCAAGATAGACAAGAAACCAAATAGACATTCTCTGTATTTGTTCTCTATATTTGGTTGATTTTGAGCAAAGTTTTTTTTTTTGCATCAAGAGCAACAAGAGTAAATATAGGTGCAAGTTGATTGACATTAACTTGCAAGCTGTGATGAGAATTTTAACGAGCAATCTTGCTATTGATTTCAAAAAAATTGTTGAAAAGTGTGATAGGGTACATTTGTCTCATTAAACTGATTCTAAAATATAATATATAAATATAATATAAAACAGATATAGATGATATAAAATTAACACAATAAATAAATTGAATAAAATTGTCACCACTTTATTTAACTTATACTTATTAATTCTTATGGAACAATTTATACCTTTTCTGAGATGGAAAATTTACTAGTGAATTGCAATTATTTTGTAAGGGCGCCCTCTCGGGTGCCCTTCTCCTTGATTATCAGTGTGAGCTGGAGGTGTAGGAATAAATGAAGAACTAGAAGCTGCCATAATCTTAATATGACTTTATTAAGATCTTAAACTTAAACCTCTAACAGATTAGATAATAATAATATATGTGAGAGAATCTACGGTGGCTAAACACATAATATATATAATACCGAAATAGCGTAACCCGGACCACTATCAATAACTAACTCACCTAAGCTCAATTCCAATGCTATCACAGATCCGAATATTAAATAGTCACTCCTACTTTAATGTCGAATGAAGTAGCGATCAATCTGATCCTAGTTGAAGTTGCGGTTCACTGGAGTGCAATGGTATGCCTCTTGATCTAAGAGCTCTCTGTCACGGGTAACTTCTGTTGGCTGTCACTTAACCTTTCAAAAACTCTTCACACTTGATTCACGGACTATCATAACATTCCCCAAATTGCCACGCCGCTTACTCTAACTTCTGATATTTAAAAGCTTTCTAATTTGCATCTTTCCTTCACGCTTCACTTCTTGGGTTTGGTTGGAAGAGTTGCCATTCATTCTGGCCCCAAAGAACCCAAAGGAGATGTTAATGAAAAGACGCTTGAGCCCATAACAATTTAAAAAGAGTGCGGTCATTCGGTACATCGGCTTCCACAAAGTAGCCTTCGATCCAAAACAGTTGCCCCCCTGGTTTACAAGACACATAAAACAGTTAATAAAAAAAAAATAGTATTGCAAATCACAAAAGAGCATTTAGTTTCTATAAATACAATGAAATTACAACAATCAAATGAAATGTTTTGAAAAACTAATTAGTACAACAGATTTTGTGAAATGAATATTTCTGCAAGTGTAGAATAAACTACAATAGGCATTAAGAGATTTCCCTAAAAATTCTGTTTAGAAGTCAGATGAATTTTTCACATGTCTGAATCCCCTTCTAAAATGGCGAAAAACTTCAAGAGGTATTATCCTTAGGAAATGTGCAAAACCATGGGATTTATAACAGAAAAAAGTGGCCGTGGTAATCCAATGGCTAAGGTCTCCAGCTCCAGGTCGGCGTATTAGTACTTCGAGCCAGTAGCGTAACGGAAAATATTAGCCTCCCCCTCCCCTGGAAAGTCAGGTTACTTACTTGGCGTCAGTCAGGCTTTGGGATCCCTAGGATCCTGCTGGTGTAGTAGATAGGAAAGAGGAAAAAGGGGAAGTTAATTTGTCCAGGGTCAAGATGTCCCTCCTCGGGATTGACTGAGTAGAAAGATTAGGAAGGGGGCCAGTCGCATATATCCTCTCCTGTTGGTTAATACGAGGTCGACGTTAACCCTTTGGGTTATACTCTTCTTACTCATAACAGAAAAAGAAATGAATTTTTACTTTTGCAATATGTTCATTTATACACGGTCATATATCCTAACGATCCAGTTTTCTTTAAAGAAGGTGGTGAAGAAGGAGAAGGAAAAGAAGGAGGCGAGGAAAAAGAAGAAGGAAGCAGCAGTAGCAGCAGCGAAGAAAGTGGAGAAGGAGGCGAAGAAAAGAAAGAAGGTACGTTTTTTATGACAACTTTTTATCCTTAACTTGAAAAATATGATGGCGATAAAGAGAGAAGAGAGTGTTTTTAGCTGAAAGATGATTTTCCGTTACATGTAAACGCTAACATGACATTAATCGCGTCTAATTTCAATTAAAAATTGACAGCACTGCATTTAGAATTGGCCTATATATATATATATATATATAGGCCAATTCTACTATGTATAATAAAATTCTAGTATAATAAAATAAAAGGGAAGAAGTACTAGAACCTACACTGCTAAAGAAGGAAGAAATTGGAATTCACCAAACATAAAAAAAATGTAGATGCAAAAAAGTCTTTGGACTAAACTGGAGACCTATTATGGTTTCTAAAGCTGTTGCTGAATTAGGCCAGTGAATTAGGGTTAGCAATGCTTTATGGATCCAACCTATATATATAAATAAATATATATATAATGGAGTAAAAAGACTCACATATACTCACTCACTCACTCATCACGATACCTAGGAACTAAAAAACCTACAAATATGAAATTTCGCACACATGTTTCTTTTGTTGAGAAGAGATCCGTTATGAAACGATTTTAAAAATCAGCCTGAAAGAAGGGTTTTGGGGGTGTTATATTAAAAAATTCCCTTTTTGATAAGATCTAGAGCAGAGGCCACAGCCTTTCAGTTTTGGCGCGCCGTACCAGTATACCAATATGATTCAGCGTGCCACACAGTAGGCCATTTTTGAAACAGTTCGATTTCCGTGATAAAACATTCAGAGTTTGAGAAGAGAAATCAATAATATAGAAATGTACAGTTTTATTATATATTAATTTTACATCATTTAAAGATATTTCTCAACATAAAATAAACGCCATAAAGTATAACTATTTCTGTGAACAAAAATTTTAAAAGTTTAAAATTGTACATATATTATGTATTTTAAAGTATATATATATATATTAAAAATAAGACATAGACAACATAAAATATAATTATTTCCCTTCATTATAGTTAAATAAAAGATAAATAAAAATTTAATGCGAACCTAGTGCTTGCACCGCTCTACTTTCATATCTCAAAATCAGGGGTAGTATTTGTGACTTTCAATTTGACACGTTTTTGACCATTCAGTAATTAAACAATTTCTTTGTGGACTCGAAATATTTTTCGCATAGGAAAGATTCAGATTCCTTCATTTCCTTTTATATGTAGAACCGAGCGGAAAGCAGAGTACATGGAATTTTCTCTCTTCAAACAATTAAATCTTTCCATCAATGACATTCAATAATTTATAAAATAGCTGTACAATTAGCTTTAACTTTGTTTTTCAGATTTTTTCATAATTTCTTGAATGTCTATAATTCTGAAGAGGTTCGTCAAATAAAAAAAAGTCCGTTACAAATTTATCAACTTCCATCCACTCAAAATTGACAAATTTATAGAAAGTACAGAGTGTCACTGAGAATTATACCGCGTGCCATAGGTTGCCGACCCCTGATCTAGAGACTTGAAACTTGGCAAATATGCAAGTTTTGTAGAGTAGAGATCCCATAAGAACGGGTTCTGTGAAAATTAACTTCGAAGGGGACATTGATAAGGGTGGAAGGGGTGTTATAGATAAAAATAACTCTTTTCTGAAATGTTAGACTCATAAACTTGAAATTTGGCAAGCATGTCCTTTTAGTCAGTAGAGATTTGCTAAGAATGGGTTTTGCGGAAATTTATCCCTAAAGAAGGGGGTGGGTTGCGGGGGCGTTATAGACAAAATTTTCATTTTGTATTATAACATCTGCAGACTTGAAATTAGGTACACATGTTTCTTTTGTTAAATATAAATCTGTTAAAAACGGGGTTTGCAGAAATCGATTCCAAAGGGGAGGGAGGGATACGAAAAGTAAAAAATAAAAACACTTTTGTTTTAGAAAGTCGAGTTCTATCATTATTAAAGTCGACGAAGTCTATAGGATTATTTTTCAGTTCAATGAAAGCTTAATTATAGGGTTATTTAGATAAAAATAACTTAAAAACAATATATAGTCATACAATACATTGAAAATCCCAGCGAAGAGGGCGGATAATGGCTAGTATACTTACTGTAAAATCCGGCGTATAACGCGCACTTTTAAAACAAACAAAAAAGTTCGAAATTTACGGGTGCGCGTTATACGCCGGATATAAAAATGAAAACTTTAAAAATAAAAAAAGATGAGAATCGAAAAAAAATCAGATTTCTACGAAATATTTTATTTAAAAGAAATGACATTCCTTTTGAACTTACGAGATTGTAGTTCTAGATGTATACTATTTTTTTTCTCTCCAAAGCTTGGAATAACACCTCGAATAAATGACTTCAAAACATAAGAGCATTGTACACATACATTTTACATTTTTTAGGGGGGGGGGTGCGCGTTATATACGGCGAATGTACCTAAAAACTAAAAATGCAGTCTTAATATATAGGTGCGTGTCGTACGCCGGATTTTACGGAGTTATGGAGAAGTACTCAAAATTCTTTAATTTTTATACTAATTTTAAAGGAAATAATTCCATTGAATTGGAGAAGTCTAGATGTACATTCTCTTAGCCATGTATCTTTACTAATTCTTTTGAGTGCATTTTATTCCGTTTCAACGAATACAATGATTTTGATTTGGGACGATAGCGAAAAATCCTTATAATCAATATCAAATACACAAATTTAAGATGATTAATAATTGAAATCCTTCATGTAATTGGATTTTTTTTGTTGCAAAATAAGAATTCATTCATAATATGCCTGGCAACTCATCTTCAAACGTTATTTGTAAAGTTACCATCCCTGGTAAAAATAAACATTCAATTGTTGAGTAATTTCGAAGGGATTAGGAATGGACTGAATCACACAGATAATTTTCAAGACTTATAAGAAAACTCAATCATTTCCGTTGTTGCATGCTCAAGAATCTAGGAACATTTTGTGTCAGGCCTAAGGAGATGTTGCTTTTAGAATTATGTTTGTCCTTGTTTTATATGGCAGCAATTTCTTAAAATTCTTAATCGAATTAAAATTAGAAACAGAATAGCATCGAATTAATCTGATTTTGACTATAACTAAATTTTTGAAGAGTATTATGGGTTTAATTTCAGAAAACAATATGTATACTCATACATATTGTAAGCAAGACAATTTAACTATAAAAGTAATGATATCTATAGACGTAAAGTAAGACATATTGTGAAAAGTAAAAAGACATCAAAATATATTCATAGAAATGATTGGCGGTGAAGAATAACAGCAAAAGAGCTACTGAAACTCCGTTTCGAACTGATCTTAATGTAGTGAGCCGCATTAAGTGGCTCGGCCATGGCCCATTTCTCTAAGAAATGTACTTATTTACAAACATTGTATTAAATATTTGGTGGAAATTTTTTTTTTTTCAAGAAATCAAATACATCAATTTTTCTTTTTACTGTCGGTGTCGTACGGGTAAGAATTGATATTCTTTTACTATCTGGAACAGTTGCAGTTAGTGATAACAGACAACAGTGGAGTAGCGACAATTATATGGATGGAACTAATTTTTAAATATCTTTCATATCTTGCATGAGAAAAATATTCGAAGAAAATATATCGTTTCAGGAAGATTGGGAGGTTGACTATTTTGTAGTGAAACACAAACATAGATCAATAATTGTTTGATTTGTCACGAAAGTGTTGTATTTAAAAAAAAATACCAATAAACAGGAATTATTCAATGACACTTTTCCTCGAAGATCTCTTTCAAGAGGTGATAAATAGGCTTTCTTGAATAATCTTTGCTACAGCAACAAAGTATTTTGTCAATGGTAATATCACAGCAGTTCAAAGACATTCTATGAAGTTTGTTATATTCTTGGTAATCATATGAAACCGTTTATGTTACAGAAATCGGGAAGAAGTGTTTCTTAAATGCTTCTAATTTAATGTTAGTGACAAAACTAAAAATAAAAATATATAATTACGAAAAGCAAATCAGGAGTTTTAATATTTTGATCAATTTTCCACATTTTAAATTTCCAATGCTATCTTGGTCTTAAAGCATTTCTCCCCCCTTCCCCATTTATTCTCATGTTACAACCCGCGTGAAATAACTAACATATGTATGCGACCCGCGTGAAATAGCTGACATATGTATGCGGCCCAGCAGAAAATAAAGGTTGAGTACCCCTGCCTTAATGCAACTCAATCATTTCTTAACGTATTTATTTAATACCACAATCAATCATCTAAAAAAGTATCTTGAAATAGATAATTATATAAATATAACTCTCAGAATAATTTATAGATTTACGAATTGTGTACTTACAACTGCATATTGTAAGCTTTTTTCTTAAGTAGTTTAGTTATTCTAATCACTTCAAGCAAAGAAACGTTGTTATATTTCTTTTCATGCTGAAGATATTCTAAATTTATCTAGTCAGGTAAAAGAATCTTTAGTTCGTTTAGTATAAATTAAGAATCACTGGCGTCGCTAGAATCCTGAGTGAGCCCTGTATCGAAGATTCCTTAGGGGCCCTCTTTTGGTCGTCTTAATAGTTTACTAGTTTTTGCTCACACGTGCTGGGGCCTCTGTAGCTTGGAGGCCCCGTATCATTGATACGGCTGATATGGCTGTAGCTACACCCCTGTTAAGAATTATAACAAGCCTTCTGTGAAATCGTTACTTATTCAATCCAGACTGCATAGTCGCATTGATGTTTTCTTTCTTTTACAGAAAAGAAGGAGAAAAAGAAGGTCAAGGTCCAGAAATCTATCTTCCCTCCCACTACTTATTCCTTCCCCCCTAGACCTGTCCAGCAAGTGGTTTACTCTGCACCAGCATCTTATCCATACGTGCCATATAAAGCCTACTCGGTTGTTCAAGCTCCAGTTTCATACCCAGTTAAGAGCAGTTATGTATCTGTCCCGATTTCTTCTAGCTACACAGCTCCCATGGTCAAGAGCTATGTGCCGTCACAAATGACCAGAATAGTGTCCAGCCCTGTTAGCAAGATAATGACCGTTCCCTCAGTCTCCAAATCTTACACTTTCAATCCTTCTTCAAATCTTTTAGGCCTGTCCAGTTATTGGGCACCTAGTAGCAACTTAGGATACTACAAGGCTTGAGTTGTATGAAATAGTTTTTTTTTTGTATTTGATGGAATCAATTCGGTTCACTTTTTTTTTAGTCATCTGAGTTAACGAATGATGATATATTGTTTTAAGATTTTAAATTAAATATTGATATTTCTTCAGAACACTTATTCAATAGATTTAGATTTATAGATATAAATTTTATTAAACAACTTCCTTATACTTATATCGCACATCGTATTCAATCCCACAAAACACTGCCATTGTCTAACTTTTATTTGAGGGCTGATGGAAATGACTATTTATGATGCAATTCATGCCTTTTTTTAACAATGAAAAGTATGATATGAGCACATTTTGTATTATTATTCTTATTTCATAAAATATAATAAATGAATGCATAAATTTCAAAAATCCCTCAGTATTTTATGCTTTTAGTAGAATTGTGAATTTGAGCCATGTAAAAAATTCTTGATACTTTTTTGGTCTTCACTTCCTTTAAATTTTATATGGAAATTCGAAATTTAATTTTTAAACTTTCTCAATTAGTCCTTAATTTTATTAAAATATAAATGTCTCAAACTTTTAAATCTTCAGAGATTGCCGTTGACTGATATTTTATTTCAAAGTATTAATATAAAAATGTTTTTACATTTAGTAAATATATTGAATGTAAATTTAAATGTAATTCGTAATAATATTTTTTATTACCAATTTATATATTCAGATATATGTGTACTGTATTGAATGTATATTTTTTTTGATAGTTGATAAAATTAAAGATAAAAAAAATAAGATAAAAATGCAAAATAAAATATATGTTATAATTTTGTAATTTTTCCATAAAAGTTTTGTTACTGCCATTTTACACATTTTATATTTTATATATAAATAGAATTTTCTTTAATTTGTATCAATCTTTGTTTTTAAGAAATTTTATTTAAATTTATTTCTATTCGAGTATTTTTTATGTTCAAAAATAATGAAGAAGATTGATTTCTAGAGTCTGAAAAAACTCATTTTTTTATATCTATTTAGTTTAATATTTAATAATTTTTTCCCCTTATTTCAATTTCAGGAAATAAATTGTTTATTATCAATAAAAATTGTTTCGTTTTAATCATTGGTTTTTTATTCCTTTTTAAAACACCACCGAGTCTTTCTCTCTTTTAACAAATATATTCCTGCAGCAATCATATTCAATAATATAGCTATACAATAATACAACTGCATCATCTGAAATATTTTCCAAATGAATAAAACCGTGGAATACAGTAATTACCACACTCGATCACATGTGGATTTAATTTTCTCAGAATATATAGTTCATTGGCATGATTATTGCAAAGATTATAAACAAAAGTGATTAAGTTTCCTCAACATAATGTTCAAAAAACACAAACATATATAAAAACTAAAGAAAAACCTTTATTCTATTATATATATATGGTTAATTATTTTCTACTATAGAGAAACATATCGTTAGAACACTAAAGATGAAACATACAAAACAGAAATTGGAATTTAAAACAGATATTAGAAGTTAAAAATATATGGAAGCTGCAATATTATAAACATTGCTGACTTAGGACAGCTCTTATACATAAAATAATTTATACAAAAGTAGGATTATATATACACATACCATATTTACTCCAATCTAAGTTACCCTTTTTTCCGATGTTAACCCTACTGAAAATCGGGTGCGAATCGAAGGGAAAAAATTCATTGGAAGGGGCAATTAGAACAATTACATGTTCATGCATGTATTTAAAAGTTTATGATACTCGCGTAACATAACTAATTATTCACTTTTTATTAGTTTTCATTTTAAGTTTATTCTAATTTCGTAAAATTGGATATCAATAAACCATTTTACACTTTTTTTCATTTTTCACAAAAAGTTGAAAATTTGAGACTCGGCTTAGATTCTAATAAATATGGTATATATATATATATAATTTAAAAATAATTCTTAAAAAAAAAGCGAAAGAATTAAATATCCGAATGCAATCTGCACAAGAGTCCCTGAAAATAAAAAAAAAACCTCAACGAAGGAAAATTGAAGATCTTTAATATGAACTATTTTTTTATTAGGAGAAAAATTATTCACAAAAAATAATTTCAAAATTTAATATTGCCTCAAAGGGGTTGAATTTTCAAGGAAATGAAAAAAGAATCGGGGTTAGAAATTTTAGACTAAAATAAATATATATATTTTTACAATGCAAATAATTAAAAACGTTGACTAACGAACAAAGAATACTGAGTGCAACATTGTATATTGCAAACCCCTTTTAAACCCCAACTCTCCCCTTACATCTTCGAATCAATTGATCCAAACATTTTTCTGTCTTCTAAATTTTTCGTGTACTGCAATTTCGACAATATAGTTTTGTCCGACACTCTCGCAACATTTAAAATAGATAATAATCTGCTAATATCAAAATATCAGCTATAAAGGTCTCATAAGCAGGATACACCTGTTTTAAAAGCAGAAAAAGTTGGGTTTTAAAAAATTTTTTCTTTTTTGGGGAAAAAATATATGCTTAAAGTTCCTCCATTTTTCCAAAATTCATAATTTGCTTTTTTTATAATTGTTTAATTATCTTTTAATATTCTACAAACAAATATTTCATTTAGAAATTGTCTAACTCTTTAATTATTAGCTTTCAGTACCCCCAAAAATAAATATTTCCTATAGGAATATTACGTATGTGAATTCTGTGAGTCCATATTCTAAAGTCAACATAAGCATACATATGTTAAGACAAGTTATCCGACAAGGTTCAGCGACCGATTTTTCAAAAGTAGATTTTAAGAATTTTATTGTTTTAAAGAACATAAATAGGTTTAAATATATTCGTAATTATTTAATAAATAACGTGTATTGATAAAATATTATTTTTATAAAATTTTAGCAAAATGTTCAATGTTAAAAAAACAGTATGAATAAAAATACATTGGAGATAAGATATACATTTTGATCCAAGTGAAGTATCTCAAAGTACAGGGTAAAAAATTTTTTTGTAGGCATTTTATTTTGACGTTCAATAATGCTTGAAATTTATGTTCTATGCTAAAAGTGACTGTAAAATGTGATTAAATGTAACTATCTTAAAATGTGTGGTTTATTACACTCTAATGGGCTCATAGCACAAGTATTATAAATTTCATTGAATTGTTTTGGAGATATTCCATTTTTGTGGACAAATAATCGTGAATATTTTATTCTTCAAAAAACTCATTTAGAAAATTATTCTTATAAGTTATGTAAAGTAAATATTATATAGAACAAGTAATACAAAAATTTTGCCAATTCCTACTTAGGTTATCAAAGAAAAGTTTTATTTTAGTTACTTTTTATTAAAAATTGTGACAATTCATATAAAGATATATACATGCCAGGTATATACATGCCAGAATCACAATATTATGTAGCAAAATAGAAAACGATTTTCCTTGCCATGTACATGTTTTTGGACTATTTTTTTTTGTAATCGTTTATTTTTAAATTAAATTAAATTATTCTAATAAAATAGTATAGTAAAAAAGAAATCACATTCTCGGAAATTAGGCAATCCCAGGTGGGATTCGAGCTCACGACCTTTAGATTAGAAGTGCAACGCGCTATCCATTGCACTACATGAACACAACAGAAGATTTTCTTTTTTACGTATGCTGTTGGAGTATTATTTTTGTTTGTTACTATTTATTCATTTTTCAATATAATTAATTAAAATATTTGAAAAAACTGTATTAACATGAAGTGTCATTCACTACGTTTAAAAAAATGTATTTGAACTTGAATGGATGAATAGAAAGTATTTTATTAACGATTGAAAATTTGAACAAGATATATATAGGGAGAGAGTGAACTAATAGTAGGAATTGAAAAACAACCTAAAATTCTCCAGTCTTAGATATTATTTCTTATTCTTCCTCAATACTTATATTTTTTTCCCCTAATGGCCCTAACATCTGAAAAACATCTTTTAAACCTAGTAGGATACCTTAAGGTATCCGACTACGTTCGGAACCGTGAACTTGCAAAATCGTATAAATGGATAATATTTATGATATTTAGTGTCAATTAGATTGGAAAATGTATATAAAATTGTTTTAAGTATAATATTGCAATAAAAAATTATTTAAGTACAATATTTTGACAAATAATGAACATAGAATGACCCATTTTCAAAATATTCTCCTTTTGTGGAAAATGCTTCTAATATAATAATATTTCGCCTGTATATAGTTCAGACTTCTGTACAGAGGCACAACTGGAACTTTTGAAATATATAACTTAGAAGTGGGTTTACATGTTTTACGACAACAGAGGGGAGAAATTTTAAGAAAAAAACGCCGATAATTATTTCAAATGGTTGTAACTGAAAATAACGTGAATTTTTCAAAATTCATAGTTGAGCATCTGTACAGAGGCCTGAGCTATATACAGGCACAATATTATTATAAAAGAAGCATTTTTCACAAAAGGAGAACATTTTGAAAAAAAAGTTATTTTCAAGTTAATTGTTTGCCGAAATATTGTATTTAAATAATTTTTTTTGTCAAAATGTTCTTAAAACAATTTTATACATGTATTCTAATCTAAGTGACACTAAATATCATGAAAAGTATCCATTTATGCGCTTTTTTAAAATCACGGTTCCGAACGTAGTCGGATACCTTAATATTATTAATGTGTAAGTAGATACTTTAATATTATGTTTAAAAATTTTTATTAAAAACAGTATTTTTTTGAAACTGTCTTACTATTAAGTACCAGTAACATGTTGATGTACTTTAAATATCATTTAAAGAAATATTCTTAAAAGGGGGAGGGGAAAGGGGTTCCCCGAAAGCACTTTATAGTTCTAAGGGCTCCGTGAGTCGAAAATTTTGAAGACCACTGGTGTACAGTATCCGCAGACGGTCAAATGGAAAATCCCAACTTGACTGGTGATAGCCCGCACACTGGACCCGGGATCGTTCTATACTAGATAAAGCACAGTCTTCTCGTTGTTTGGGGCTCTTACACTTCGATCACGTTCCTGTGTGTCTACGAGGGAGGATCCACTGTCAGTCTCTTTTACAAGAGTGCAAAAAAGTCATGACTGGGAGTTTGTCTCCTGAGGTAACGTTGAGAATACCACCACTGTGTGGCTCGTTCATTGCAATTAGTGGCTCCGTATGTCAGGTGGATATCAGCGAGCTCAGCGTTCGTGTAGCGTTCTATCCTACAACCACTTTGTCGGCAGGTTCAAGAAGGCTTTATCACTTATTCATATACACCGCCATCTGATGCTTCAATTTACGTATCGCCATCTGTCATATACACTAGGGGTCTTCAACGTTTCAAACTCGAGGGCTAAATTAATAAATTTACAATGATCCGCGGGCTACATCAATAAACTCACTGTGATCCGCGAGCCACACGACTGTCAAAAAATAAGTATTGTAGTCAGGAAATTTATATACATAAAAATAGAGAGGTTTGTTTACAAAACTGCAATACACCAAACACATATATATCGGTTTCAAAAGTTAATGGAAGTCGCAAATTAAAATACTTGGCAAACTTGTTAACACTTAAAGAGTTCCTCTTTTTTTTTTTCGAAAATATCTAAGATTTTATGCCTAGTCAGATTTTTATATTTAAAATTGTTTAAAATATAGTGGAATTTTTAGAAAATTTTATTTTTTAAATGGATATCAAACAAACATCAGTGAAATGTTTTAAATATCAAGAATATAACCAAAAAATGGCGTTTTCTTCGACAAAAAGCAGACAAGACAATTTTTTTAAATTGCCTCAAATTGAAGTGAGGGGCCAGAAAATGGCCCATAGTGTACACAACCCACGTCTTCCTAGCATTGTTGCTTTACTAAGGATAATAAACATGTTTTCTTCCCGATCACATATTCCTATGTGATTTCCCATCGTCTTGGTGTACTCTGTCTGTCCTGATAGTTTGTAGACGCTATACTGATACACCCTGTATACATTATAACTTTAATTTTTAATGCACTCTTTTCATTCAAAAATTATAGTTTAAAAACTAAAAAACACGCTTTTATGGCTAATCGAACTAAAAAGGAAACAAAAAATTCTTAATATAACAATAAAACGATTTACGAGAAAATTAATGTCATTGGGATAAAAGAGTGCGGTACTATATATTAACTGTGTTATGATTTCCTACTAATTCTATTCCAAAATGCAGAGTTAGAGCAAAAATTTAGCACATAGCAACTCACGCTTTTACCTCAATGACATTAATTTTCTAGTAAATCGTTTTATTGTTATATAAAACTTTTCTAGTTCGATTAACTTAAAAAGCTTTAGTTTTTAAACTATAATTATTTATTTTTCATTTTTTAGTTCGATCTACAAGAAAAGTGTGTTTTCTTAGTTTTTTTATGCTAACATATATTCATACACTTTTTAAAAAATTTTTGGACCACGACCAAAAATAGTTTGTCCATTCCTGAATTAGAACAAATTTTTTTTCACATGCTCAAGTTTTTTTTTTTATTTCCATTTTCTGAAAAACTGGACAATTTTTTATATTATGATAAGAAATTGCTGACGCAAAAAACTTTTAAGGTTACTCTAAATCTCTTAGTCGCCAAGTCTGGAAATGAGATCTTGATTTACTCACCAAATCTGGAAATGATACGCAGAATTAGTTGCCAAATCTGGAAATCGTTATTTCTGATTATCCTGTTCAGGACAATGAAACAAAATTCTGAAATTATTGTATTGTCATCGGTCATAAGGAAGTCTGCAAAATTTCGAATCAATCGGACCCTTTTAAATTGGTTAAAAATCGAGTTCGAAGATTCCGTTACATACAAGTGAAACTTATAAAAGCGTGTTAAAAAGAATTTAAAATGGCAACAAGGCATAATTCTGACGAATTAAACCAAAATATTTATGGTACTTTTGAGAAAGAAAAAAAAAAAAGATGTGAGTGTTGTGACATAGCCATCTGTCAAAGCTATGTCTTGGGGCTCCACGTAAGTTACAGGTGTGGGATTATCGGAAGGATGAGACATTCTATAATTCTTAATATGACTTTTATTAAGAATTTAACTTAAATTACTTATATAACGAACAAACTTATATTAAGTGAGAATAAACCAACGTACGGCCGTTTAACTAAGTCAGATCGCGCAATTACATCACTTATCAATATAACTAATTAGATCCTCCTAATCTCAATTCAATAACTTACTAGCGTTCAGAATATAATCCTCCTACCTTGGTTGAAGACCCAACGATTCTGATACTTTCAGGTAGACTTATGTACTCGTGTGCAATAGTTGCTCCTTGTATATAATAGCGAGGGTTGGCGTCTCCGTGCTTCCTGAGTAGGCCGTCTAAACACACTCCCAACTGTTCCACACTAAGCTTTCTCTAAGATTGCCCTCACTTCTCACTAAACTTTCTATCCTTTTAAAGGTTATCTTATTTGCATTGTTGCTTCGTTTTTCCTCTTGGAATTGGGTTGGAAAAGTTTTGCCATTAATCGTGGCCGTCAAAGAACGTAGGAGTTATGTTAGAAGAAGAACGCGAGAGATGTCACAGTGTATCAGTGTGAACACGAGGTAGAAGTTAACTTCTTTGGCTTACATGGATTGTTGTTGTTGACGTGTGTGACAAAGTACAGAGGTGCACTTGTCATAATTGAGGGTTGCCAGAGCCCTGAGAGGTTGGACTTCTGCTCATTTTAGTTCACCGTTACGTCACGCATGAATTTCCATTGGGACTATTCTACTCCGGTCATCACACGGAAGACTATAATGATATCTTTTTAATACCTGATACTGATGATGAGTTAATTTTGGCGAGATTGTATTTGGTGTTCTTGGCGAAGGTGTCCAGAAGAAGTCTGTTGGAAATAACGTATGACGCCTCCAATTAGGCTTAATGCAGCTGCATTCAAAGAAAAAATTTTGAAACTTGAAGTATTTTGTACTTTTAAATTTCTTTTAAAGTCTGCAGCGTAAAATATATGCTAAGAGATAATCACTGGAAGGATGATAACTTGATGGACAAACATATAACATTTTATAATAGCTCATTATATAATGACAATCATTTTAAATGTAAAGAAAATATGCCTTTGGGTACTAGTAGAGTTTTTGAATGGTTGGCAATATAATTACGTTGTATTATATTGTGACATCGTACTACGTCACAAGATTTTTCATATGGGTTTTCTGACAGTACAGCCACACATTGAGAAATACATCACTTTTTCGATATGCTTTCGGCTGTGACCATTTTAATGGACTACCTAAACTTGAGATTTGATTATTTTTAAAGGAAAAAGAGAATATATTCACCATATGAACTATCCTGTGAAACCATCGATTATAAATTATATGCAGCATACTTTGAGACACTTAAGGTAGATCGTCAAATGTAACCATCTACGATCTTAAAAGAATTGAAGTGGTTGCCGCTGATATGTATTGAATTGTATAATTAAATTTTATTTTAAAGTAATATTATGCATAATTAACAAATTTATTATTATCATTATTATTTCAAACTGTATTTAAAAAACGTGGGGAAATTCGGAACTTCATACATCTCTACCTTACGTTCATCGCGTAACCGTAACTGTTAATGCGTAACGAAAATTTTTCCCTACCATGCCATAAGAAGATAACTTAAAAAAAAGAAAAAAAAATCTATGCTTGATATTATTCTAGAAAAAATTTTAATGGAAAAAAATAACAAGTAAAACACAGAAATGATCTTATAATACGAATGTCATGTGTATAAAATATGAAATATAAAAGCTCCAGAAAAAAACTGTTTGAAACACTCGAGTTACGAAAGACAATTCTTGAACAAAAAATGGAGAAGCTATAAACTTTTATAAGCAGTCTTGAAATGTTATGTGAAATGAGAAAATGTTTTGCCACTGAAGTCTCAAAATTATTCATGAGATGTATTATTTAAGAAGTGATATAAACTAGCTGCCTCAAGATGATTTAATTTAATTCTCTCTTTTACAGCGCATGCAAAGACATTTACGAAATCTGAAAACATGCTGTTTTTGAAGTACTTTTTCTCCAAAGATTTATATTCAGCTTACGTTTCTTTTTACTGTTGAGTTGTTAAGAAAGTTATTTCGGTTTTTTAATATGGAATTTTTTTGCACAAAAAAAAATCAACTTTCTTTTAAATATCTTCCATTCTGTTCAATTACCTGTTGCTGTTTGTCTGATAACTTCATGGATCCATTCCCATTGAATGTCTGGTCCTTCGCAGCAAAAAACTCAATCAAGTGTGATTTGAAGACAAAGGTTATTATTAAAATTTTACCATTTAAAAACTTTTGTAGTGTAGCGGTATCATCTATATAAGCCAGTAACAATTTCTTACTAAGTGATCATTTTGGTAGTGTTTTAATTTACTCGGCTTCGGATCCAAAGGTCCCGGGTTCTGTCCTCCGGATAAGCGTGCCACTTTATTGGTGACCCTGGCTGAGGTAAGAAAGAACCTCCTGGCACCATCTATCCACCAAAAGAGCAACCAATAGCTCGTCAAAATTCACTTGACGCAGCCAACTCGTCAGATTCACTTGAGGCAGCTAACAAAGTCGTCTAACTCACTTGACGCAATTCCTCCAATTCACACTAATAACTGACCGCTCACAATAACAACTATATCGTTCGTTCGCCTAACCCAGGGATGGTGAACCAGTGGCACACGTGCCATTGATGGCACGTCAGAGATCAAAATGGTTTGCATTTAATTTTTCAAAATTTCAACGTTAAAAGTATTTCGAACAAACACGAGTGATCGGGGAGCACACTCGTTCGTTATTGTCTTGCCTTAGTTACGTCGTAGACTACAATTGCTTATGATGTAAAGTTTGCCTACGCATAGCACAGTCAATTTCATTGGCACAACTGTATTTAAAAGTTTACCTTAGTTATATTTACGATTTTTAACTGTTGTTTAACATGACTAGTTCAGCAAAAGAACGAAAAGTGAAACTTAGTAAGTGTAACAGAGAATTTCAAACTTAGTGGGCAGAGAAACCATTATTAGTAAAGGCAACAAAGCGGTTCTGTTCTGGAATAGTGGTATGCAGAACATCGTCTGTAAAAGGGTATTTTGAAACAAATCACAAACTCTCCTATCAAAAAAGTGAACCACAGCAAAAATAATTAATTGCTAAGAAACCGTTTGGCAGATGACTTAAATTCAGCAAGTATTCTACAAAAAGCAACAGTTTACAATTCTGATATAAGTTATTTGTCATCCTATCTGCAACAAAAGAAATCACACTAATGTTACTTTAATTTGAATTATACGAATAAATAAAACATTTATAACTATACAGCGCAAAATGTATTTTTCGTATTAATTAGTGTTGTTAGTATATTTAGTTTTATTATTTTCCCAATAATCACAAGTTAAAAAATTTGACGGCACGTCTATACGTCATTAGGTACTACTTTGGAAAATATGGCACATTGATCCATGAAAGTTCTCCACCCCTGGCCTAACCACCAACTCATTGGTAGGGGAGTGTGTAGTGGTATCATTTATGTAAGAAAGTAACAACCTCCGTGCTAAAGAGATCAATTTGGTATAGTGGCTAAGGTATCCGACTACGTTCGGAACCGTGTTTTGCAAAAGCGTATATATATAAATGGATACTATATGTTATTTATGATATTTAGTGTTACTTAGATTAGAAAATATATATAAAATTGTTTCAAGAATAGTATTACAATAAAAAATTATATATATTTAAGTACAATATTTTGACAAAAAATGAACATTGAATGCGCCATTTTCAAAATATTCTCCTTCTGTGAAAAATTCTTCTATTATAATAATATTTTGCCTGTCTATAGCTCAGACCTCTGTACAGAGGCTCAAGTAGAATTTTTGAAATATATAACTTAGAAGTGGGTTTATCCATGTTTTACGACAACAGAGGGGAGAAATTTTAAGAAAAAAACGCCGATAATAATTTCAATTGGTTCTAATTCTGAAAACAATGTGAACACATTTCAAAAATCACACAGTTGAGCCTCTGTACAGAGGTCTGAGCTATATACAGGCAAAATATTATTATAATAGAAGCATTTTTCACAAAAGGAGAATATTTTGAAAAAAGGTTATTCTAAGTTAATTTTTTGCCGAAATATTGTATTTATATAATTTTTTCTCAAAATGTCCTTAAAACAATTTTATAAGTGTATTCTAATCTAAGTGACACTAAATATAAATATTATCCATTTATATACGCTTTTTTAAAATCACGGTCCCGAACGTAGTCGGATACCTTAAGTTACTCGTTTCGATCCGAAAAGGCTCCGGGTTCTGTCCTCCAGATAAGCGCGCCACTTCAAAATAATCAAAATAAATAATGATTATATGATGCAAGGTAGAAGCTATATAGAGGATGAGATATCTCTTCCCAACAAAGTTCCAATAATTTCGTACGTCTTGCTGAAGATTATGTTAAAGATGTGTGGCGGTGGATATCTATATGAACTAGTACCAACATCACGCGTTGACGATCGTTTTGGCGTGATTGGTTACGTACTTGCTTTCGAAACGGAAGGTACCCAGAACGAACCTTCTTCCTTCATTGGTGACCCTGGCCGTGCAAAGGAACCGCACCCTTCACGCGCCGCAGTCGTGGCGCCATCTATCCACCGCACAAGCAACTAAGCCGTCTATCATTGACGCAATTCTCAAAAGTCGTCTCACAAATGACGCAATTCTCAAGTCGTCTCACACAAATGATGCAATTCTCAAAGCCGTCTCGCACGAATGACGCAACCCACCAGTGACGCAACGTTACATACTCGCCACGAATATGGTATCGTTGTTCGCCTATTCGCCGAAACACTGGCGGGGGAGTATGTGGCGGTGGATATCTATATGAACTAGTACCAACATCACGCGTTGACGATCGTTTTGGCGTGATTGGTTACGTACTTGCTTTCGAAACGGAAGGTACCCAGAACGAACCTTCCCTCCTTCAGATGCATATGAAGATCGGGCCATCACCTTTTTCAATTAATGTTGCTGTCCGTATTAATGTTATCCATTTTTCATCCCCAACCTTGCACCATCGAATTATCGTTTACATCGAAGTTTACGAAACTTTTCAAATGATAAAAATTTCAGTTATAAAGTTGACCGCCAATCGAACATGGTTGAGTTTTTTGTTGATAAGGACTAGAAACTCTGTAAGCTCGGAACCGTAAAGGTATCCGACTTCGTTCGGAACCGTGATTTTAAAAAAGCGCATAAATAGATAATTGTCATGATATTTAGTGTCACTTAGATTAGGATACATGTATAAAATTGTTTTAAGGACATTTTGACAAAAACATTTATTTAAATACAATATTTCGGCAAAAAATTAACTTAGAATAACCTTTTTTCAAAATGTTCTCCTTTTGTGAAAAATGCTTCTATTATAATAATGTTTAGCCTGTATATAGCTCAGACCTATGTACAGAGGCTCAACTAGAATTTTTGAAATATGTAACTTAGAAGTGGGTTTATCCATATTTTAGGACAACAGAGGGGAGCAATTTAAAGAAAAAAACTCCGATAATTATTTCAATTGGTGGTAACTCTGAAAATAATGTGAATTTATCAAAAATTCTAGTTGAGCCTCTGTAGAGAGGTCTGAGCTATATACAGGCTAAATATTATTATAATAGAAGCATTTTTTCACAAAAGGAGAACATTTTGAAAAAAGATTATTCTAAGTTAATTTTTTGCCAAAATATTGTAAATACTTTTTTTTTGTCAAAATGCCCTTAAAACAATTTTATACATGTATTCTAATCTAAGTGAGACTAAATATCAAGAAAATTATCCATTTATGCGCTTTTGCAAAATCACGGTTCCTAACGTAGTCGGATACCTTAAGTTGCCAGAAAAATGGCAAAATGTAATCAAACAGAATGGAAGAGATATGGCTATAATTAAACCTTATTTGTAGCATAGAAGGGTTTTACACTAAGAAACCGAAGTTTCTTTCTTGCCTATCCAATAGTTTGATTTCTACAAATTGCTTCGGGAGTAATTTAATAAAAATAATCTATCTATAGTACTGTAAAAATAACATATAAGTATGCATAACATATAAGTAGCATAACTTCACAATGCTAGTATCTAGTACTGTGTGAAATTACATAACTTTTCATTCAGCTTATAAAATAATGATACAATTTTTTAGAAAATAACAAAGGTGATTATATAATTCTTAGCTAATTTGAATTAATTCTTGCCTAATATCAAGAAATTTATAATGCTTTTATAACCTTTTAAGCTCAAACGAAGTACTTTGCATTATATTGGATACTCAACAAAATTTTGTCTTTTTTTATAACGTATAAGAATTCCAGAGATTGTTTATACTGAGTAATCAGAAAAAATTGGGAAATATTTATCCTTCACATTATTATATTTTTAATTTTAGTTTTATTGACTGTGAATCTCAAACCATACTCACTTTAATTTAATATATAATTTTATGCTTTGAAAATGGCTGTGAAGTGTTGTGTGAATTTAAATTTGGCATTAACACAGTGGAAGCTACAGAAATAAATTTACAATGCGTTATGAAAAAAGACAGTATTAAAAGCAATAAATTTATTCATGGTATTTTTTCATGATTAAATTTTACAAGCGAAATAGAGCTGAAATTTTGGGCGTAGCAAAGTAGAAATACATACAGTGAAAATCGCTTAATATGAAATTGAGGGGACTGAAATATTTTTTAGTGTTAAAAAAATTTCGAGTTAAAGGATATTGCAAAATAAACAAATAAATAAAATAAAAATCATATATTCAACAAAATTACGTGTTCTTTATAGAGTATATTTTATTTATATAGAAATGTGTCTCCACCTGTATTTTATAAAACTCATTCATGCATTTACGTAATTTGCTCTCTCTTTTTAATTATTGTTGATAAAGAAGATTTAACAATACCAAAATCTTAATAGGTTTCCGTTTTCTGGAAATTTAATTAGTTAGAGCTAATTAATTAATTAAAGATATTCAACTGTAAAATTAATTATACACACTATTCATTTAAAATAAATAGTCAAATCGTTTTCTAACGTCTTCATTAACATACAAAAAAAGTCAGACACTTATCTTTTGACATAAACTATTTTTCACGACAAAAATGACAATCTTCGCAATCCGTTGAAAACGCCGTCAGCTGAAATTGCAATTTCTGCTATAAAACTATTCGCCTTTACCGCTAAAATACTCATCATAGAACCCGTGATGCGACATATCTTGGAAGAGCGGATTTCAAAGAATATTCCCGCTAAGTATTGTCAGAGTACTCTTAAAGAGGGTTATTCTATGTAATTTTAAAGTGAGTGTGGTACTTATAAGCACCGTCGGTAGATAAAGGGTTAAGAGAAATATAAGTTTGTTTCCTCCCTGAGCTCTTTGGCATTGTGCTCGCACAATTTTTTTTTAAATGGAAAAAATAATGCAAATCAAACTCACTGATATTTACTCACAGTGCAATATGCTCGTCACCGAATTTCATAGCCAACTGATGAAATGTTTTTATGTGGCGTTTGTAGGGATGGAGGGTGAAAGTAGCTTAGATTAACATAATTGGCTGGTGTCACAGGCCATTTCGAGAGTATTTCAAAGCCAAGTTAGCCTCCTTTCTAGAAAAATGTGAAACCACCTCCTTTTCATTTCACACCGGTCTTATATATCGCGTACGCTGATGATGTTTTCCGTACTTTTTTCATTCTCAGAAGGGAAATCTTTTCGTGTTAAGCGATTTTCGTTTGTTAAGAGAAAAAAAGCATGAATATCCATAGTAGTTAGACGAGGCTATTATATTATTTCGTGTTAACCGATATTTCGTCTTAAGCGTATAGCGTTTTCGCGTTAAACGCATTTCATTGTATATACAAAGAAGAAAGAAAAAGGTAATACACACAATATTTTTTCAAGTGTTATTTTTATTTTTCATAAAGACGCATGGCATTGATATATTAAATCAGTTTCATTATGTGTACTTGAAAACATTTGCCTTGGGCTCAATTCATGTGACGTCATTTAGTCACATGATAATGACAACCACGTGTTTTTAGCCAATCAGTTCAAAAATACATATGACATCATAATCACACGATAAAAGCAATCATGTGTTTCCTGCTAACCAGTTCTTGAGTTTCGTTGTTGCCAACTTTTGATCTTTTCAGAAACTTTCACTTAAAAAGTACAAATTTGTCAACAACAATAAAGCACATAGGTAGATAAAAAGCATTTTATTTAAAAGTACGTGCATAAAAAAGATTTATTAATTTTAAAATCTTTTGAAGAAATTCTGTTTTAATAACATTTGTGATCATCTTAACCTAATTATTAAATTTGAAACTTTATTTATAAGTCTTACAAATAAAACAACAAGTACAATCAGTTTTGATGTCTGTTTTGAATTCAATGGAGAACACGTGTTTGTCTTTATCCTGTGGCCATCATGAATTTAGATAATAGAGTTTTGACAATAGTATCACTTCTTAAGGTATCCGATTACGTTCAGAACTACGATTTTAAAAATAAGCACTTAAATGTATAATTTTCATGATATTTAGTGTCACTTAGATTAGAATATACGTATAAAATTAAGGATATTTTGACAAAAAATTTATTTAAATACAATATTTTGGCATAAAATTCTTAGAATTAACTTTTTCAAAATGTTCTTCTTTTATAAAAAATGTTTCTAAAATAATAATATTTTATATATATATATATTTTATATAAAGTAAAGACTTTTTCAGAGAATCTGAACTTTTTTTGTTGAAAAATTCACATTATTTTCAGAGTTACAACCAATTGAAATAATTATCGGCGTTTTTTTTCTTCAGCAAAATTTTTCCTCTCTGTTGTCGTAAAAGTTATAAATTTCAAAAATTCCAGTTGAGCGTCTGTACAGAGGTCTGAACTATATACAGACAAAATATTATTATAAAAGAAGCATTTTTCACAAAAGGAGAATATTTTGAAGGGTCATTCTATATTCATTTTTTGTCAAAATATTGTACTTAAACAATTTTTTATTGTAATAATATTCTTAAAACAATTTTATGTACATTTTCTAATCTAAGTGACACTTAATATCATAAATATTATCCATTTATAAGCTTTTGCAAAAGCACGGCTCGGAACGTAATCGGATACCTTAACATTTTTGAAACAATGATTTTATTAAAATTGTACGCTGCAAAATTTAATCCATACCCAGAAATAAATTATAATATTGTTCCAGAAATTCAAAGAATTATAAAAGATATTAACAATTTATGTTCATCGCAGGAATTTATAAGAGAATATTGAGATCGACTATAACTCCACAACTGCTGTACAATATAATAAAAATATGCAAAATGTTGAAAACAATGTGGAGTTTTAACTAAAACAACTGCTTCCTGCCACACACGTTTCATTGATGAATGACATATGCAGAAACTGCCATCTGTTAAAAGTATTTGAGAATAATAATGTAAATAATGAAATATTCCGTTTCAATTGTGTTCATGGAATTCTGATGGTTGATTTCATTTTTGTAACACGTTTTCTCGCGCGCATGAATGAATAAAGCCTGACTTCATAAAAATCTTCCTAAATTTAGAAAATAAGTAATATAAAAAAATTTTTTTTTTGAAGTCAATTCTTACTTAGGTCAACAAAGAAAATTTTTATTTTAGTTACTTTTTATAAAATAATTATAATTAATATAAATATGTATATACATATGATACAATATTAAGTGGCAATTAATTTTTATTAAATATCATTAAAGTATCGTATTGTCATCCAAAATAATCGTGTATATAAAATTTCAGTTCAACTGAATGCTTTAAGGCTGTTTTCGCCGTATACACAAGAGCGTGAACTTAACGCCGAGCACATTTTCGGACCAAAAAAATGCCTCAATTTTTATAAAAATTTGTGAGATTATAACTCATGTATTTGTTTATAATATAGTGTTTTAAAAATTTCAGAATATTTCATAATTAGGTTTTCCTTTTAACATGTAAAGGAATAGTTCATTTAGCACTGTAGTATAGAAGAAAAAATGCGAAACACATTTAGAAAAGAAAATATGTGTCAAATCGAGTAAAAATGAGTAGTATGAAAAAATAACCGATTCTCTACAGGATAGTGAAGCAAAAATATAATATTAATACTTGAGTACTTTTATATCTGAAAAAATATTCCGAATTTGGGTCCTATTCTTTAACATTAGCCGAAAACAGTCTTAAGGTATCCGTCTACGTTCGGAACCGTGATTTTAAAAAAAGCACATAAATGGATAATTTTCATGATATTTAGTGTCACTTAGATTAGAATACATATATAAAATTGTTTTAAGGACATTGTGAGAAAAGAAATGATTTAAATACAATATTTCGGCAAAAAATTAACTTAGAATAACCTTTTTTTCAAAATGTTCTCCTTTTGTGAAAAAATATTTTGCCAGTATATAGGTCAGACCTCTATACAGAGGCTCAACTATGATTTTTAAAAAATTCACATTATTTTAAGAGTCAGAACGAATTGAAATAATTATTGACGTTTTTTTCTTAAAATTTCTCCCCTCTGTTGTCGTAAAACATGGATAAACCCACTTCTAATATATATATTTCAAAAATTCTAGTTGAGCCTCTGTACATTGGTCTGAGCTATGTACAGGCAAAATATTATTTTAACAGAAGCATTTTTCACAAAAGGAGAATATTTTGAAAATGGGTCATTCTATGTTCATTTTTTGTCAAAGTAGTGTACTTAAATAATTTTTTATTGTAGTACTATTCTTAAAACACTTTTATATACATTTTCTAATCTAAGTGACACTAAAATACCATAAATATTATCCATATATACTCTTTTGCAAAATCGCGGTTCCGAACGTAGTCGGATACCTTAAAACGTGAGAAAAAATTCTCTTAAAGTTTTGACCCAAGTCACTAAAAATGTATCTGTAATTCCTTAAATAATTAGTTTCAGTCAATTAATTATAATTAAATTACCGTATTGTCACCTGAAACAATTGTGTATAGAAAATTTCAGCTCAAATGAGCGCATTAAAATGTGAGAAAAAAACTTTTTAAAGTTTTGACACGTCTCCAAAAATGATGCCAACGTGGCTATATCTGTAGTTCTTTGAACAATTAGTTTTAATTAGTTATTTTTTATTAATTATAATTAAATTACCTTATTGTCATCCAAAATAGTCGTGTGTATAAAATTTCAGCTCGATTGAGTGCTTTAAAATGTATTTTATTAACGATTGAAAATGTGAACAATATATATATATATTGAGATTGTGAACTAATAGTAAGAGAGAATTGAGTGATATATACAAAAGTAGCAATAAGAACTGAACAATAAAATTT